>JBBMFX010000122.1:7348898-7367121 GCA_037832545.1 Rhabdalestes septentrionalis
GGGTGGGTGGGGGGGGGGTGGGTGGGGGGTCCCTCACCTAGCACAAAGCTAGAGTATATTATTTTTAATGACTCCCCAATGGTAGATGACTGTGCATTTGTTATTTTAAAGTAGAAGCCTTTGTGCTCCGTATGCCCTTGACCTCACTTTAACATGTTCTTGCCCTCTGCTTCTACTAGAAAGTCGTTACAGCAAGAGAGAAAGAGCAAAAGTGAGAAAGCAAGTGAACAAGCATACTGACAATACAGCTTTTATGCTTGCGCAGAGGAGCCGTAAGATAATGTACTTTTAGTAAGTCTTTTTAATCCAAAGCGTATTTAAGCAGGAACACAGATATTACTGCTTCTTCTTGAGCGCACCCACATCAGTGATCCCTCTGTCAACATTAAATCAATGCACACACTGTTTCAGAATACATATTTCCTTGCTGTCCCCAGGAACAGGATCTCAGCGAACTGAAACAAATCTACCCACTAATTCATTTCAGTGCTATTGGAGAACTGACAGTGAATCGTTATAGTAAATGTGTTTATGTTTCATAGAGGCAAAAAAAAACAGATTGAGTTTGAAGCCCCCCGTGTTGGCGACAGCTGTATGGTAGAGGAACATTAAGAGCTCATTCATGTCTTTAATGATCCACATAATGGCTGAATGTGCATGTGTGTGTGTGTGTGTGTGTGTGTGTGTGTGTTCATGGGAACACACCGCCGATTTATGTGGATATTTCTAATGCACTGGGAATTAAGAAACAGCTGTCCTTGTATGAACAAGATAGCAAACTTAATGTGCTTTAGTTTCTCAAAGTGGCAAATATGATCGTTTTAAACACATCCTGTCCCCCCAAACACATATTCCCTTCAAAATACACTGCCAAAATATGAATCATCAAAGAAAACAACAGTTCTAAATTATTAAAGAAATGCTTATAACAATTTACAATTTTCCACTTAACGCTTACAGTAATTCGTAATTTTCCACTTAAAGTGTAGTCAATCAACCAAGACCTGTTTGGAGTCCAAATTTTTTTAGTTTATAACTGGAGCTACAAGGCTAAAGTGGTTAAAAACACTAGGCATTAATATACATTTTTGTAAATACAAAAATCTCTCAGACACATCCCACTGTCAAAGGTAGTGCAGGTTTCTGCATGTCATTGAGGATACTACGTGTCATACTATGAGCTATAAAAGTGAAATAAAATTTAATGCTACAGGGAACCATTACAGGCAACACCAGGGCTGGAGAGGACACACTCCTTTGACAAGTGATAATGTTCAAATGTCAAACCATCATGTTTAAAAGCAGAAACATTCTTTCTCATTTAATAGATGCTAAAGTAAACGTAAGGGACTACCATGGCAAGATGGCCACTCATTATTGGAATGGAAGCATGGATGTTTTCAACACAGCTGGCTCTCAATCTGGCAAGTAGACACTTATTGCTTAAAAGTATGCATGAACATGAACCTCTTTTTACTTGAGTTGGACCTCTAAGGCCATGTGTTTGTCTGTGTCTGTCATTGTATGTACATCTGTGGTTATGTTTTAACACCTGTCCTCACCTGTGATGCTCTATTCAGGTGGGAAATGGTCAAGAGGGAAGCGAGGCCAGCGCTATGGTCAGTTCTCAGCTCTTCTGTCGCGCTCTTGGAGTCAGGGAAACCTCAATGTAGAGCTACTTCCTGGCTCCCTGGAGCTAACGCCACACCTTCTTCCTCGTTCTGAAACCAACATTCAGACCCTCATGGACACATTTTGAGTGGACTTTCTGAACTGGACCTACAACAAGCTTGACCAACTATTTAAATTTATAAAGGAACTTGTTCCCATATATTGTAGCGACGGAAGAAATGAGTGTTGTGAAAGGCTCTAGTCCAACAAAGTTCATTTTTATTTAGCTGAAACAATAAATTCAACTCATCTGTTAATTGGGTTTGTCTGAATAAGGAAAGTTTGCTGGGAAGCCATGCTGGACACCGCATTTCAAGGCCAAGATTGATATATCCTGATCTAAGGTGTGTCCGTGCTATGATAATGCGAGTTCAAATCCTAGATTTGTATCCTAGTGTAGAGCATAACTGGTTCTGCTTTATTAGATTAATGTGCAGTACAGAGATCAGACCCTTAAGATTAAAGCTAATTTTACTGGGATTGGCACATATTTAACTCCTAAGCAGAGGGCAAATATAGAAAAGTAAATAGGATGTGAACAGGATTATCTTGTTGAAAGTCTTCATTCCAGCTTTTTAAAATTTCACTGCATTCATGGCTGACCCACTGACATACTCTCTGCACAGGCCACATTTTTATGTAAATTATATATATAAGAATGCACAAAGATCCTCCTGTCCTTTAATCCATTGCTTATGTACCAAAAATACATAGACAGCATTCTTTTCCCCTCTTAATACAAACCTTAATTAGAACAACACCAAGAAACACACAACATGGCACAATCCTCTGTTCTGCTGCCTGTATGCCCGCGGCTTTGTCTGTTTGACTTAGTTTGAACAGGACCTACAATATTTCCCACTAAGCTATCAGCCCACAATGTAAAGGCACTGTGTGGGTGAGATTAGCTCTATGGTGGCTGGCATGCTAGCAACTCTCTGTGTTCTCCATATGGTTTCTTATATTCTTCTTGAGGATCTAAAAAAACACATTGTCACAAAGACCATGAAAAAAGTAATGTTTTTAAAAGTATTGAATTTTAATTTGCATTTTGAGTCTTAAAGTGCAAGGTTATTTTATATTATTCAGAAGAAATAGTTTCTGATCAATAGTGTTGTGTTTTGAGCTGATAGTGTATTGTTAGTGGCATCAATCATTAATAAATACACACTGGTGACGCTCTATTTCAGACAGTGTGGCACCAAAGTCTAAGCCTGGTTTGGGCTCTAAAACTTGAGAGAAGGCTGGTTTATTTTAAATAAAACTATTTTTATATAAGGTGAGGAATTAAATGTTTTATTTCAGTGCTGTAACTGTTATGCATTAGTCAACATGCACATGACTAACCCCTATATTTGAGCTTGATCTGCCAATGTGTCACAGTAAACAACCACTTTATGTGTGAATGTGAGTTAAAGTCATGCCTCTTGACTTCTGCTATGCAGGTGTGGGTTGTTTTTGCAGGATGTCTATATTGGCAATTTAAAATGGGCTGGACCAAGAGGTCATGGGTTCGAAACCTACCTTCAGCAAACCACCGTTGGGTTCCTGAGCAAGACCCTTAACCCCAAGTTGCTCCGGGGAGACTGTCCGCTGTTGTTAGGGAATAGATATTGTTTTGCAAAAAAAGTATCTGCTAAATGCCACTAATGTGAAGTGAGTGGAAAATAGTCCCTTGAGTAGCAGTAAAATATTTCTGCAACGGACTTTGTTACAGTTGGGTTAAAAAATCTGAGACCTATTAGGATTTTTAAATATTAATTTAAACCTAGGAATAAAAAACAAAATGTTTAAGAATTCTGACAAATTAAAAACAAATGGATGACAATTAAAATTAACAAGAAGTATTAAGGATTTTGCATGATTTAGGTCACTTTAAGCAATTTTCAATTTAAACATCTAAAGACATTTGTCCTAAAAAAAGGGACAAATGAAAATATTCAGACGGACTTAGTTGATATTTGCACAAACCTGTGGAATCCATGCAAGCTTGAGTGTATACTTAAATGTAACAAAAGGCTTTTTTAAATTCAAATATTATTCTAAGAAATACACAATTTTCCTCAAACAACATGTATGGTGAAATCCAGAATAGGTCATTTGTCTACTAGTATTAGAAAGATAAAACCCCACCTTCACACTAATGGGACAAATAACTGACCATAATGAAACATAATTCGGTACTACTTGGAGGAGCATTCTGCTGGTGGGAGTAAAAACACCACAGAAATGCACAAAGCAGGAAATGGCTACAAATATTGAAGAGACCTTCACTCAAGCACGCTATCCCTTAGGTCTAAGTATTAGTGCAAGATGTCGACTGCAGAGAGAGGCTACTAAAAATTCTGCTGTCATTCTAAGAAGTCTGCAGAGCTTCTGGATCTACAGTTTCAAAAGTTCTCTATAACACAGGCCTCTACAGGGGGTAGTAAGAGAGAAAACATCCCTTAAGATAAGAGAGAAACTTTCCTCTATATAAAAGCATGATCAATCCTCAGTTAAGATGTGGTAGAAAGTTTTATGTTGAGATGAGACTGAAACAGAATTTTTTTGGCCAGACTTAAATGAACACTGTCCATGCCTTAAGAAACGCCATACATATGGTAAAATATGGTGGTGGCAGCATCGTGCTATTATGATGCTTTGCATATGCAGGGTCTGGGAGTCATTCATGTATGGACATGAATGCTACACAATATTGCATGAACCTACTATGAACCTGTGGTTTGGGAGATTATTAATCTGTTAACATGACAATGGCCCTAAGCATAAGACCAAAGGGACATTGTAATGGTTCATAAACAGAAAGGTGAGAAGCCCTGATCTTAACTCTTGAGTCTCTTGCACTATTTGAAGCCTACAGAACAGCTTTCCCACCAACTGAGAAGATCTCTATAAATCCTGCCTACGAGAATGGGGACAAATGAATCCGGAAAAATGTTTACATACTAACCCCCATAGAATTCTGGCTGTTATGATGACTTTCAAGGGGGATGAATACTTGCCACTGTTATGTTAATACACCACGAGTTTGGGCCCACCCTCATTTTTGAAAACTTTAACACTTTTAATTGCAAGAAAACAGTAGAAATTCTTAAAATAAACTGTAAATGCGAATGCTTTACATTCCTATTTGTAAATAACTCTCCCAGCACACTTGGAAGGACTGGAAATCATGACTGTTTGTGAATGACTGAGTGCAGATTGTGCGATTGCTGTTGTAGGTGTTGCCTTCTACTGCCTGACTTAAGGCCTCAATGCAGCTAAAGGCTGCTGGCGGGGAGAATGCAGAAAGGTCAAGCATCTGTGACCCCTGTTCTCCATCACTTACATCAGCCCCTCACACCTGCTCTGAGCTGGGGCAGTGTTTGTTTAGGTCAAGTTTTAAATCAAACATCGCTGTCACCTGTGGCTAAGTGCATAGTCAAGGAGTGAAGAGCCCAGGGCAGTTTTTAATGGTGAGAATTAAGCATCCACTAGCAGTGGCACACGGGGCCCACAGCTGGATGATGGGAAGACACTATGCATCAGTCAAATTGCATACTGTCTTAAACTGATAACCATTTCCAACTCATTTAAGACAATTGCTTTGCTTCATCTTTTAAGTTTTCGGAAGCTTCGTTGTGTTTCTTTTCAGCCCATTATGCTGAATACATACGGCATGGGCTAATGAAGAGGAAAAGTCCTTTAATCTTCCCTCATGGCACATGTGACTGAGGTTTTGTTAAGTTACATTCTTTGTCTGTGTCATCACATTTGACGCACATAAATAACGGATTAAGTGTTGCGCTCCAGTTTCACGTCTGGTGTATTATGTGTCACTGAGGGCCTGTTTTTACTACTAAATCCTCCTTGGAGCCAAGTCAACAGCAACAATGGAGTCATCCAGGTTAACTTTTCCTTTGTGTTCCTTGTCTGCACGGCAGAATACAATACACGACTATATATCACGGCTTAACCTGCCTGAACTCTCTTTGTGTTTCTGGGACACCACGAAGATTGATCACCTCAGCCTGGAGAAAAGATCCTCTTCTCTCAATGGCCATTGGATTACTTTACAGGACAATTAGGCCTGGCCTTTGTGTGGATAATTACAGTAAAGTTTAACTGGGTGCAACCCCCCCTCTGGTCATGGGGACAACCTTGACTGAGTCACACCCAGTGTGTCATTGGTTGTTTTATCAGGATACCACTGTTTTCCCTACTTAAACATGAGACTCCACCACCCTTTACCCAACAGCTTCCTATGTCCATGGAGGTTACATAAGGGATCGGTGGCCTATCAACAAAACATCTGAGCCAAAGATTTGTTTTTCTCAGCACACCTGTCTCAGCCTGCTTCCTAAACACATGAAGTAAACCATTGGAGCTCTGTATATCTTTATGTGTATGGTTAGTGTTAATAAATGAGTCTGTTGTTTTGAACCTCATACACAGCATTTGATTCTGCAACAAAAAGCAACCGATAAGCTATTATCGTGTCCGATGTACAATCTGTAGGCAGAACAGGTGCGTCAACATTGTTATGTTTCTCTCTATGCAATTCCCTCTATGGGAATAAGCTTAATGATTGATCAAAGCTCTAGTAGTAAGATTTTAAACTGGTGAGTCATACTAACACAACAGAATACAACAATGTTTTACACTTCTCCTCCTAATGGACAATCAGATAAATCTGTCTTAAAGAGTGATTTGTAAGAGTGCTGTGAAGTGGGTGGGTTGCCCTAGATTTGCAGGTGTGCTTTTGTGAGGCACTATAAAAAGAAAAAGTGCACAAAGTGTAATTAAAATCCGATTCCCCATGTTCTAGTTAATTACAGTGTGAGGCCGACCAGTTTGAGGATAGCAGGCCTTAAGAGGGCCTTTTTGTTTGGCCTGCCAGACGATGTCTACTTAGACAGTAACGTGAGTTTTATACAGTCTGTGCCAACACAGAGAAATTACACACGATCCTTCCTGTCTGTGGCTCATCACTCTGATTAAATTTCAGCCCACTGGGCAAACAGCCTTTGCTGCCACTGTTATACGAGGAACCCATGTGCTCTGTGACGCCTCGGAAAAAAAAAAGAAAAACTAAAACACATGTAATGTTCCCCTCTAATGAAAACTCTATCAGTCAGAGCTGATCCATGATTAATCCCTCTCCCTTTTATCAGTGGCATTAATCAGATCTACATAATAAAGCTGCAGCTACACTGATAACGCAGCTTTTGATTAATGTGCTCAGATGAAGTGATAGCTGCCTGTGGTGCAATTCATCGATTTCTTAAAGGCCCAGAAAAACAGATGGGGTAAACTGAGTTTGGATGTTTAAAAAAAAGCCTGGGTGCGTCAACGCAAGCATGAAAAAAAGGTGCATTTACGAGTGATTTATATGTGATGCTCTGTGCAGGGCAAAGGTTAGTCCTTTCTCACCCTGGCCTTTACTGTCACTGCCTGCCAGGTGCAGAGCCCAAGGCTCAATCACCTTCTGAGAGAAAGAGAGAGAGTTGTCCATCCTCATGGCATCCAAAAGCATGCCAGGACACTGCTCGAAATTGTGCCGGTGTGTGTTCCCCCTGTAGTGGCAACAATCACTGCGTCAATTACACACATTCTAAATGGCATGTTGGCTCTGTAAATATTTGCGGCAGGACTGAAGTGGGAGTGAATCAGATGATAAGGTGGAACAGCAAGGCCATTCTGTTTCCTAGAGAGAGAGACAGAGAGAAAGAGAGAGAAAGAGAAAAGGATCTGATTCTCTGTGGGCCTCACTCCTGAAGAGAGACTGAACCAGCAAAGAAAGAGAGAAGAAGCATGTTGGGGAGGGCAGAAGAGTGTGAAAGAGGGGAGAGAGTGATGCTTTGATAGACAGATGGGAGGACAGAGGACAGATAGGATGAAGAGGAGTCTCTGCCGGCCTCCCAGGCTGTAGTGATCTTTCAGTGTCTGCCTCTCTTATAAGCCTGATTCCATTAAGATTAAACTGCACTTGACTGACAGGGCCAGCAGTGGTGAAACTGATTGTTTTCTTTGTTTTTCCTCTTTCATGTAGGCTGCAGCTCGGCGGCTTTAGCAAAGGCTGAACAGGACATTGAAGAGAAAAGTCTTTGTAGTTCCTGTTTAAAGTGTTTAGTCAAATTTCAGAAGGGAATTCCCTGCTACCAATGGTGTTTCGATTAAAAAATGACATAATTTGAAAGGATTTAGGCTTTTGGTGAATGAGTGAGTCTTTTCAGGTACACTGGTTCATTATCCCAGCATTAGTTAATCTCGACTTGCGGAAGGTCAACTCCACAGTGGCAGTCAAATCGCTCAGTCGCGATTTCATTCTCACTTTCACAATGGTCTCCAGAGAAGTGCAGTTATAGCACTGCATCTGTCTTCATTCACAAATCACTCTCCGAAGTCCAAACAGCTTTACAGCCCTTAATGATCATCAATTACAGAACCCTTTCGCCTATCAAGGAGCACTTAGCCACAAAGCAGAGTAAAAATTAACCCTATTGAGAAGCTCTGGGTGTAATTGGCTACTTGAATAACCATGCACAAAAGGCTAGCAGGGAAGGCAACTTAGCGAAATGAGATGAATACTGTTTACAGGCTCCTAAATACACTTCTCACTGGCAGCAAAACAATGCATTGACCTCTCAACTTTGCCATGACCCTTCTCAGCCTGTGTTAACTTCAAACCCCTGTGTCCCCACCCTCAGCTGGGAGTTGTTATGATACCCAATAAAAAGGCACACAGCCAATGGCGAGCCAGCCCATGGGCCTCACAGGCCAGCCCGTATGAAAACAAAGAATGCAACAGAAGCGTTAACTCATTAACGGTCATTGTTGAATCAAAATAGCTGTCATGCAGACCCTGGCTGAATGGGAAATGGACTAATGACCTGAAAAGCAACTTCAAAAGGCGTTACTAAACAACCAAATGGACCCTTCCACTTCAGAGCTACTTCAATGCATGACAAGAACAGAAAAGCCTGAATCTTTCCAGCGGTTTAAAAAGAACATTCTGAGTAAATGTAAAGTTTGCAGAGGCTTTTTTGGCTCTCCCTTTTGCATATGAATGGGGTGAGAGCAGCAATTTCCCTCTTAACAAGCAGAAATGGAAAGGAATGGGTCCCCTATAGAGCCTCCTGCCTTCTCTGTTTTTTGACATAAGATCCAAACTAATACATGGTAGATTTGCAGCCTATACATGCCTGTATACAGTAACTTTATAGTTATATATATGCATGAATCTAGTTATAATGCATCAATCTCAAAGCAATTTGATGTCATTTATCAACAAATACTGACGTAAAAAAATTGGCATGGTTTTGCCCATAAAGCTCTCAGCATCTTCAGGTGTTTGAGTACTGTGACTAATCTTTAGTCCACCAAGCAGAACGGACAGACAGGTTTAATGGTTGGAAAAGAATGCCAGAAGGAGGGACTGCCGCTAGTGAAGACCTCACAGATGTGTCCATTTACATGCCTAAGAGTAGAGCAGGAGTTAAAAGGTCAAAATACCACATTACCCCTAACTAAATTCTACTTTTTCAAACAGGGGTGAAAAACACGTCACAAAACAGGATCTTCTGGCCCTCTGGCTATCCACATCATCAATTTTTTCTTTTGCAGTATTCATTTCAGCACATCATCACTGTCAGATCAAAACCACAACTGCAAGTCCATTTTTTAAAAATCGTTTGACTTTTCCCTTTTGCATTCATGACAAACAGGTCAAAAGAAATTACACTATTATTTTTCCTCTTGGAAAGATGGTATTTTGTTCCAACAGCGACAATATTAGAAAATAATATAGACGTGAAAACATATGGGCCTGAAAAAAGGCACTATCCCATATGCAGATGAACGGTGGAACAAAATTAGTCACACTCCATGGTCCTTCTGTAAGCATTAGGCTAATAGCTGTAGCAGATGATGCAGCAGAGGTGGTGGGTTAGTATGTAGGCAGCCTGAGTACCGTGAAGACCCTCTGACCTCCAGTGGGTGGGTGTGAACCAACAGAGCAGGACACATCCTGAGAACCACCCAAAAAAAAGGAACCCTAAGGGGGTGTGTGAGGGTGTGAGTGGAACCTGTCCATTCTAGACAACCTACTCGAAAGAGTGTAAGCTGTGTTGGTGGACAAGTCTGTGTGAGATTAAATTTCATACTGAAAATGACAAATGAGCACCAGGATGAATGGGTGCTCCTTTTGGGCTGAGGACCAATTGAAGAGCTATGCTCGTAACCTGTGTGGGTTTGACAATGAGGTCCAGCTATGTGGGCTCAGGGTGTACATCCTCTGAAACCTCCCCCTTCCTGAGAGTTTAATGTAGGAGGTTTGGGTTTTCAAACAAGGGTTCCTCTCTGCTTCTAATTAGATAAGAAGGCTTCACTGACTTTGTGGTTGTCCCAAACAAATAGTCCACATAGAGAATATATGTATGTATGTGTGTGCATGTGTGTGTGTATCTGCATGTGTTTTAGGTTTACAGCTGGGTTTAGAAATGATTACATATAGGTAGTCATGTATTAAATATATTTTTCAGCCTTCCTTTATATCTTAGACTTATACAGGCTTTATTTGTTTTTTGTTGCTGTGACTTCATAAATTATAAATTGTACATATAAGATACATAAACATTCAATGCAACAAACAATTAAGGTCAGTGGCATAAAAACATAATCATGGGCCCAGGTGGGCCCTTATACTGTTTCAAATTGATCCCGAGGATGTTTTAGCTCTGATACATGCAATACACATTAAGGGTGACAATCCTCTCTGCAACGAACCAGAAGCACAGAGGTAGTTTATATAGATTGCAATTATAAATACAAAAATACTGTGCTACGTGCGTGCTGCTGTAATTTCTGCAGCAATACGAAACAGCCCGAGATTTCGCATCTTGTGGCTGAAGGTGCTTCTCGGCAGCCGCACGGCTCCGCCCTGCTCCCTTTTTACTGGAGCTTTTTAATGCTGAGATTTTTTATTTATTTATTTATATTATAAGGTAGTGACCGGCCCCGAGAGATCACGGGCCCGTGTGCGACTGCACCTGCTGAACCTGCTGTAGTTTCACCACTGATTAAGGTTCCATAAATTCTCTTAAGAGTAACACCATATAAATATTTTTTGAAGTAAATATTTTTTTAAAGTAGACTATTTTTTAAAGGACCTTTGTTGTAAATATGATATAAGAAGAACATTTTTCCCTGCCTTTATATCTTAGAATTATACAGGCTGTTTTTTGTTGCTGTGACTTCATAAATGATATATTGTATGTAAATTACTGATTCTGATTGACTCCCCTGCATTGTGACTGTTCATAGCTGTCTGGGCCAAAACGCTCCAAACAACCCCGTAACAACCAATTTTGAAACCATTTTGGAATCAAGAACCATCTTTGTACTGCACTATTAAAATCTTGAACTTACCATTCACACACCAGTCCATACAGTTTAATATCCCATGATTTGGGGCCTTTAAGAGTGCTGATCACATTTTATTAAGAACCATCCTACGAGTGGCCAGACTGGGCACACCCCTCTTTGAGGTGCTCGGTCTGAGGGCCTCAGCTGTCACGTGTTTGGGGCGTCCTGTGGCGCTGCACTACCCCTCTCCAGCTGGAGCGATGATGAATGGATGGTCCTACTGATTTAGCCTGGGGTTAAATGTAGAGTGATTAGTACAGCACAGCTGAGAGCTATCTACAACAACACACACACAACACGTACATGCTCTAGGAAGAAGAAATCTCCTATGGATGATAGATGGTACAAAAGAGCAAACACAGAACCACAAACAGACACAAAAATACACACAAACACACTCATGTACAGGTCATCCCTGTCATCTCTGTCAGTCTAGTACATACATTGAAAACCACTTCATAATATTATCAAATGTTCTTAACTTCTGCTCAGAACAGGCAGGAGTCATAAAAGAGGGTAGTGTGAGTAATCAGAAGTATGGATCACTCACCCTGAGTTTTCGCCCGGGGCTGTAAGCAGAGAGCCCATGGAGAGGCCACAGAGAGGCCACTCCCCGCACCCACTCTGCTGAAGTCACGCTTCACTCTGCTCATAATCTCCCGCCCAGTCCACGACACCATGCTGCTCGGAGACTTCCACCAACACATTGCATTGTGTTCACCCCCCCTCGGCCCCCCGCTGTCCTTTCAAGCAGCAACAAAAGAGCCCTACCTCTAATTACAATCCTCCCACTTCAATTTGAGCACCCTGGTTAACAGGCCATTGATACACACTTAGTGTGGGCACCTGTGCTCCTAAAACACAATTTCCACACACAGCCGCCGGCGAGATAGGGCCAAATCACAGGGCCGGCGCATGCGGGTGCCTCCTCCGTGCCCACGCTGACCGGAGGAGGGGAACGTTTGAAAAGGAAAAACGAGTCGATAAGGGACGAGGTATCGCTGTCATACAAGCATTGTAGCTTAAGGGCAAAAACACAAAGCTGACACCCCACTAATCAGCCTTGATAGGCCTGTGCTGGGACTATAGAGGGCTGCACAGATTTCTACAGGAGCAAAAGCACTTAACAGGAGTTCATGTGTTTGTGTTTCTATAACATTCTGTGAATGTGTTTTTAAAAATGAAGTTGGGAAGAAGGAGTAATTATAGAGTTTTCCTAATGAACTTTCAGTGAATGGATCTTTAAAAAGTTTGCTGTAAATGAAACTGAAGAACATCCTCATAATGTAATTTGTTCAGTGCCATTTAAAGACATTTTGTAAAACAAAACAGTGAAGCATATAACTGTTTAGAAAATATTATTCTTGTGAGAGTGTAACACACATTTTCATCTTCATGTGAGTCAAATATATTTCATCTAGAATGATATTTACAAATGATCATAAATATCTTGCATGAAAACCATTTAACATTTTCAACAATAATGCAATAGTTCCATACTATTTAAAAGTTTGTTAGCACTTTATGTCTATAGCAAGTTGTAGTATTTGTGATTTGTAAGTAACTTACGTTTGAAGGACCCATATTGCATGTTTTCTCCTCAGATGCACATATAATGTTTGTGTGTGTTTGTGTGCTGCTAATGAGAATTCTTTTTATATGACTATTTGTTAACATCTTTTTAATTTTAAAATATGCACAGACAGTTTTTGTTCATGTGCCTTTAAGACTGTTATATTCAAATGAGCTCTGTTCTGATTGACTGTCCTATATTGTCCCTGCCTTTATAGCATCAAATGCATTGGTTTTCACAGGTTTTTTAAACCAAGAACCATTTATGTGTCTATGAACACTTACTGTCAGAGTTCAGTTATTTGTCATGATATATGTATAAAATGTGATGTACATAAACAAAGAAAAAGTCTTTCCCACAAACTAAAAGTGGTATGTGTTAAGCACAGCACATGTTACACCCATAACAACCTAACTAGATGGATTTGCATTCATATCCTCATAATCAGTAAATATACGGTAAATATATGATGGTTATATGATTCATGTGGAGTAGTGTCATAGGGACTGGCAAGGCACGGCTGACAATAAGGGCTGCTGATTTGAAGTGATGTACTCCCGCATGAGCGCTGAAAATGAAAAATACATAATTTGCATCTGATTCACCACAGTCTGAATATTGAAATTTGATCCGAGTGAAAAATGTGTCAACCAGATTTACACAGTGGCAGTGACAGCCTCTCCCGTCCAACCTCACTCTTTCACCGCTTTCCATCACTCATATCTAATGCAATAAAACTGCAATAACAAATCCTCCCTGGATTTGAATAATAAACAGAGTCCTAAGAGACGCAGCCACTGTAAGTAGGCCTGGGAAATGGCTGGGATGTCACTGCACAATTGAAAATTCTGTGTTAGAAGTTTCAGATGTCTGGATGCGTATACAGGCTATGTGCTTTGTATTCATTGTCCAGGTAGAGTGTTGGCCTATGAAAAAAAGGTAGTTTGCAAAAATAAATGCACAAATCAAATAATTTTTTCTTCTAAATGTGCCAAATGTTGGGCTGGCCAAAGCACTTGAGAATATACATTTATTTGATGATCAGCTCTATCTCAATCTCCTTATGGAACCATTATGAGGGGGCTAAACTGACATCTTTGAAGATTACCTCTCGCAGGCCGAGTGGGGAGAGATAAACGAAGACAGTCAGGGCCTCCAGTCACAGACCTCGTCTAACAGAGACTAGCAGGGAGGGCTGGGCTGCACTATAGAGGAGCTGGGTCCAAAGGGAACTTGCTGAAATATATCACAACGTACTGTGAACAATCCTCAAGATTCAGATGATTTTTCAGTTTTTTACATGACAGTACTGAAACAGCACAACAGTTTGGTCAACAACTAGTCATTTAATTTCATTTTATATACTTATTCATCTCATATGTGAATAGTCCTACTGCCTTTTATTTACCGTATCAACATTTGATGATGAAGGAAGTGTTGAAAACAATTTTCATTACATTATTTTACATCAAAGAACTTTTTTCCTTGTAAATGTACAATATCAAAAAAGGAGATATCAGTATAGTATGAACAGGGCACATATGAACATGGAGTCTCTCTGATTGTTTCCACAGACTCCCATTTTCACACGATCACTCAGTTTGTTTAACAGCACATACCACTGGTGTTTCGAGCTGCAG
Organism: Rhabdalestes septentrionalis; assembly: GCA_037832545.1. Lineage (NCBI taxonomy): Eukaryota > Metazoa > Chordata > Actinopteri > Characiformes > Alestidae > Rhabdalestes > Rhabdalestes septentrionalis. Next base: position 7,363,191 of record JBBMFX010000122.1, read on the forward strand.
AACTACCTGCTTCCTGCTCTCTCTTCTTTTTTCCTCTGTGATCCACAACTCATGTATGTGATCAGATTTTGTGAGAACAACAACAACAACAAAACTGAAATTACACAGGGATTGCGGTGGCGCTAATCCCACTTAAGAAGTGAAGGAGAGTAGGCCCCTCGCTGTTCTTTTTGCTGCCGCTGGGCTGGGCTGGGTTTCAGCCCTCACAAGCCCCCCACACCACCCTACCCTACTCCACCCCACCCAACTCCACCCCCTCCCGTGGAGAAACGGAGCTCTTAATAGGATTAAGCTGCCTCAGCAATGAACAAGTATGGATCTACACACATTTGGTCTGGCAAATGAGGCTGTTGGTAGATTTTGCCCTTTCATGCTGATCTGAGATCAGATCCACTGCTTCTGTAATAACAGTGTGTTCAAAGGATATGAGAGGGAAAAAACTGTCCTGGAATCAGAACATAAGGGGCAGCACCTAGTCAGAGGACTAACAGGAGAATAATGTGACTGGTGGAGTAGGCCCGGAGTTGTGGGGCTGCCCATGGGGCAATGCTTGACCATAGCAAATCACTGAGGTGGAAGGTAGATCAGACCGAGGTATTCAACAGAGTGAAACACAGCCTTTTCCTCTCCACTGCCACAGCGACACAGCTATAGCTGCAGCACTGTGCCTCGGGGCCATAAGACTCTTTTGCATGACAAAAGCAAAGATAACAGTTAGTGGAACTAATGCGCCTCATCATATCTGTAGCCAGATCTGAGGCAAAGAAAGCGGAGTGCAGCCTTGAAGCAGAAATCAGGATTATGGTTTGCAGTGGTCGCCTTAACTGCTGCAGAGTGTCAGCTGAGAGCCCGTGAGCTGCTGGTGCTGTAAGTAGCTGCCGCAGTGCTTGTTAACAGCTCCTTTAGACTATTCACAGTTTAGACTTAACAAGAACACCAAATTTGAAGCAGCTGTGCCACGCATGCTTGAAGAAAGTGCTGCCCTTAATTTACATAGTAAAATATGGTATAATGTCTGCTTTAAAAGTTCAAATATTTTTAAATAATAAGTGACAGAATATAAAATAGAGACGTTAACGTTAGCTAACTACTAGAAGTTTAGTCCAGATGGTAAAGCAGCCTGATTATCTGCTTTTAAAGTTAAATGCATAAATAGTTTTTAATAGTGCAGTAATTGCTTGGAAAGTAGTAACGACACTGTGAGCACAGGAGTAGAGGAGCGAGGAATGGAAGTCTACACTAGGCATTTAAGGAGTTAAAGGAATGATGAAGACACTCAGGATGCAATCGCCCAAATCTCTTCTTTCAATACATCTCCAAATCCTCACCCAGCTCTTCATTACTCTGGAGCAGACACGTGGATATATTTTAGTACTCAGTAACTGTGAGTTATAAAAATAAACAACATTTTCCTGCTACAGGTTCCCATTTCATGACACCACGGCTGTGGAAAACTGTTCTAGAATCCAAGGAGCACTCCTTCTCCTGATGTGGTTTGAAAAAACAGACTCTGTTGTTATAAAACGCTGCCTGCAACGCTCAGCTCCACAGTGAAGTTTAATAAATACTATGAATGTAATGTTAATTAGACAATAATGACAGTGAGCCACTTAAATCTGTGTCCATATACGGCACATTTGTAAATAAGAGGTTAACCTAAGTAATGATTGAGATGAAGTTGTATATATTAATGTGGAAACAATTTCCTGACTGGAAAACATTTTAAATGTAATAAAATATTTCACTGTATCACTTTCTAGCATGCACTATTTATAGCTGCAGAACCACAAGTCCAGCTGAATGCAGGTCTTGGTCACTGGTGCATCTGACAACTGCTCTCTGATCCATTGGAAATCACAGCCATGAAAAGGAATTCTTTCTGAGAAAGAGAAGGAAAATGGTCAGCCGTGGCATCTGTATGATCTGTTGAACACACAAACACAGAGTGCTGTTCTCAGTTGACCCTTAAACCAAAGCACCTGGCTTTGACAAGCCCTCCTCACATTCCTGGAGTGACTGCTCGTTTAAACTGGCTGTGTTCTCTGTTACCCCCCCCTCCTCCACTCTACTCTGCTTTCACTCATCCTGATCTTCCTTCATCTCTCCATCCTTCCCTTCATTGCCAACTAAAGATGAACACAGTCAGTAAAATAATTGCTTTCCCTCCCTTGTCACTGTTTGTGCAAAGAATTACCACATTAACGAGAGTGAGTCCACATCCTGCCTCAGCCTTATACCCACACAGCTGTAGTTCAGGTTAGTGATGACGGCTCCTCAAGCTTCCTGAAACTTTTAGTACATGTAATGTGTCATTTAGTGTTCCTTATTAACATTAGACATTTTTACAAATTTGAAAAATTTGGGAATAAGTGCTGGGAAATAATTGTCCTAATAAGATTCAGTCAGTGGCATGTCAGCAGCAGAAGCAGGTTTAGGTACAATTTAAAATATATTTCTTTCACTGAAATTTGGAAACACAGAGCTCATTGATTAATTAGGAGTGAATTCATTATCTGCGATAATAATTACACCCCTTGGTTTAAGAGTCTATTATTCAGTTATTAGCTCATATAATCACAGATGTTTAAGCACTGATGTATGTCACTTTGGATAAAAGCATCTGCTAAAGGCTGTAACTGTAACTGTACTGTTTAGAATTGGAAAACCTTATCAGTCACAGAGGAAATTGCTTGTGCTATGAATGCACAGACACATTGAAACAATAACAATATAAAACACAGTATAAGTCAAAATAAACTACAGCAAATACTATATACACTAATACAAAATACTGTGGTCATTTAGAAAAGTGGATTTAAATACTATAGATTAATAAATAAATATACTGCTGAAACAGTTAAACAGGTAAGATTTTGCTGAAAACTGTCGCACATAATAATAAAAATATAACACATAATTATATTGATTTTGCACACAATAAGAAAGTGCACATTTTACATCATAAGACTTCACATTATGAAAAACTGTGCTGATCTGGTCTGAGTTTGAGCTCAGTGAACTTCAGAAGAGTATTTGATTGAAAGTGAGTTTTTTGTTCTCATAACATGCTGTTACAGGCTCAGTTAAAGGGCCCATTTCTTACATTTGTCTTGCATTTTAGTTATTGGTTTTTGTCCTTTGGTCGACATTATCATGTTTCTGTGGTTTTATGTACATGGATGAGACATTTTTTTATGTCAGGTCTCAAACAGCCTTTATAACGGCACCCTAAATGTGTGGAGCTAAACTTCTCTCAGCTGAATAGGCAGACAAATATTTTTGTCATGACATCATGAAATCTGAATTCGCAATGGGCTGATTTTTACAATCAGTTCTCATATTAAACTGTTTTGACTATGGAGTGAAACTGACACTTGGAAATTTGAACAATGTTTCTACATTAAACTTTTAAGATTTAAGTAAAAATATTAAGGCTGTTTAACAAATCAGTGTAATATGTACTTGGAGAGCAATGCAGACTGGCTGAGTTCATCCTCAGACATTATTCAGTAACCAGTTAAAATTGTTCAGTAACTACTAGAAATGATTCAATAACTATTGTTAATCTTATATGTTGAATCTGTAATAATGCGGGTGAGAACATCTGGGCTTGTACCTTGGGGTACAAGAGAATAAGCTACTCATAACATAAGGATGAGAGTACACTATTTCAAGGATTTTGTGAACTCATGTATATATACTATGCCAGAACATCAGAAATATAACCTACAACAGGCATCATCAAAATGGCGGACCGCGGTCCGGATCCGGACCGAGTTAATGTTCTGTCCGGACCCGTGACCAGTCTGGTAAATTCACGAGATTGAGTAATTTGGAACTTTTTTTGGACTGTCGTAGCTATTGGCAGCGGGTGCTGCTACTCCAGTTAATACAACAACAGCTTCACTCGTTAGTTTACTAGTGATGGAAA
>JBBMFX010000122.1:7375242-7423737 GCA_037832545.1 Rhabdalestes septentrionalis
ATTATTATTATTATTATTATTATTATTATTATTATTATTATTATTATTATTATTATTATTATTGTTACTATTATTATCAATAGTAGTAGTCGTAGTATTATTATTGTTGTGGTAATTAAAAGAACATTATTATTATTATTATTAAAAGATGCAAGAGAACATGCAGAGCGTTTTTAGTCCATGTTGATTTTAATCGTTCTAATGCTCTACCAGCTATTATTCTATATTGTTGTTTACATTTTTCTTCATTGTATTAATTGGTCATGTTCCTTTTTATTATGTTTATGATTACTATTATTATTGTTTTTATTATAATAATTATTATTATTATTATTGGTGAACTACTTTTCTTCTCCTCTCTGTGTTTCCTCTTTAAAGTTTTTTTCAGTGATTTTGTAATCACAGTTTTTTATGATTTATCCTCTTCATACCACCGTAATGCCGAAAAACCTCCGTTCTGTTTATCCCGATAATGTCAGTGTATCTCTGATATTATTACAAGATAATAGGATATGATGTCGGGAGACAGACTGTGTGTGTGAATTTGTATTTGGGTTTGTGTGTGCGTGTGTGTGTGGGGGAGAGAGAGAGAGAGAGAGAGAGAGAGAGAGAGCGAGAGAGAGAGAGAGAGAGAGAGAGAGAGAGAGAGAGAGAGAGAGAGAGAGTTTGTATGCTTATGGAGTGGGAGGGGCCACAGAGAGACTAGAAATGTCAATCAGATGGAGGCTCCTGCGCAATCAGAGGCGATGTGTGTGAGGAGTGTGATGTGTGTGAGGAGTGTGTGGAGTGTAAGGAGCTGACCTCAGTCCCCCCACAGCACTAAAGCGCGTCAGCGGCAGGGAGCGCGCTCTTCGGCAGGTTCGCCGCGTATCTGGATCTCTGGACCCTAGGAGTAGAAAAAAAGGCACGCGACTTTTCCTCACGGGAACCCTCTATTGACCCTCTACAGACCGGAGCATGTCCATCCCGCAGCTGGCATACAAGTACGGCAGGGCGCTGTATCCCGCCGAGGCCCCCCACGGGCCGCCCGGGGGTCTCTCCGGGGCTCTGGCCGCCCTGTACGGAGCCCCCTTCAGCGGCAGCAGCGGAGCCGGATACAGCGCCTTCCTGCCCTACTGCAGCGAGCCCACCGCCCTCAGCCACCTGGTGAGTCCCCCACATAGACCCCTCTCTCTATCACACACACACACATACACACACATCCAGGGACAGTCCATAGCGGCCTGTAGACAACAACACACACGACCCCCCGAATATAGGAGCCCAGCACATCTGTCATCACGGGGGATCAAAATAATAACACAAATTAATGAATGAAAAAATGAAAGAATTAATCAACCGATATTTTATTTAATTAGTGGGCTGCACACTTCTACATTCGGTCCGATCAAACTTTAAAAAGTGCGTCACAGTTAAGTGTACAATCAGTGTAGCCTTGACTCTGTGATCTGTGTTTATTTAGACAAAAATTCTATAACTCAATATATATTTATTCATATGTACATATTATTGAGATTCTAACTTCAAAAATGTTTCTAAACGATTTTTCGTCCCAACTACATAATACAAACGAGAAGGATTATTATTCTAAAAATGAAAGTGTGAATATTCTGTTCAAAAGGAGTGTATAATTATTTTGCTTAAAAGGAAAGTGTGCTTATACTGTAAATGAATGTGAATGTTACGCTTGCAAAAAAGAGTGTGGTCATTCTGCTTTAAATGGGTGTGAATCTTAGGTTTTAAAAGAAGAGTATGAAAATTACGTTGTGATTATTATGTGTGATTATTGTGAGTGAGAATATTAGTGGGAATATGCTTAACAACAGTGGGCTTATTATGTTTAAATTAGTTACCGCTGAGGTCCGTTATACCAGTTCTCCAGTTCATGTCTGTTTTTCCTCCGTGGTGGTCTCTGCAGGCCTCCCCCTACGAGCTGAAGGACAGTCCTGGCTTGCAGCACCCGGGCTTCCCTCACGCCCACGCGCCCTTCTTCCCCTACGGCCACTACCAGCTCGGGGACCCCTCGCGTCCCAAGAACGCCACCCGGGAGAGCACGAGCACGCTGAAGGCCTGGCTAAGTGAGCACCGGAAGAACCCGTACCCCACCAAGGGCGAGAAGATCATGCTGGCCATCATCACCAAGATGACCCTCACGCAGGTGTCCACCTGGTTCGCCAACGCCCGGAGGAGGCTTAAGAAGGAGAACAAGATGACGTGGGCGCCCAAGACTAGGACGGACGAGGAGGGGAACGTGTACCCGAGCGACAACGAGGAGGAGGATGACAAGAGGGACGAGGACGAGGAGGAGATCGACCTGGAGAACATAGACACAGAGAACATCGAGAACAAGGAGGAGCGGGACAGTTACAGGGGCGAGCTTAAACAGGCCCCCGAAGAGACGGACCGGAGCGACTCAGAGGAATTTGAGGAGAGACGACTGATACAGAGCGTGATGAAAGACAGCAGGGACAGCAGGGCTGAGGGGACAGTGGAACGGGACGATCACAGCAAAGGGCCGGCAGCTGAGCCCTTGGGCAACCTCAGCCCACCTCAAAAACCGAAAATTTGGTCTTTGGCTGCGACCGCGACCACCCCGGACACTCCGAAAAAGTCCCCTCTGCTGAGCAGGAACCACGGCTTCCAGAGCTCTGTGGGGAACCTCCACAGCTGGACCAAAATGGCCTTTTCAGCCCAACACGTGGCTTTAAGTAACCATTACCTGGGACTTAAACACGCGTCCAGCAGCACTGCGGCCCACCAGCACGCAGACAGCAGGACTCACGTCTTATGAGCCGGACAGTGGACTCGATATTATTAATATTATTTTTTTTTTTTCGTAATGTTTTTGATATTTTTCCTCCTTCCTAATGGAATTTTAATATTTTTTTCACACCATGGTCATTTGATGATAAAAAAGTATTGATTAAAAACACACACACATACGTTGAATTTGTAATAGATGGATGTTGCCTAGCACTTCCCTTAAAATGAGAGTATAATAGAGTAAAAAAATGTTTATATTGATAACTTATAAACACATTCTTCACCCGGGTTATTTTACTGCAGTACTTGGAGCTGCATCATCTGCATCTGGAACGGGCTTTATTATGAGAATAAGAAAATAAAGGCAGGTTTATCCCGTTCCGTCAGTGTGATATGAAAACAGAAATGTGTTTTTAAGAGCAGCAATGTTTGGAACTTTTCAGAGGAAACGCGTGTTTTTTTCCACCCCATTTCCCATCTCACTCTCGAAAGCAGGACAGAACATGAGACACCAGTGCATGTGTTTAAAATCACATGTTTATGTTGGTATTCTGATCGTAGTTATTTCTACTTAACCTGCACCAAATAATTCATTCATTTTTTACAGTCATGCATTTGCACAACTGTCATTTCCATCATGTCATGAACATGAACATCGTCTCATTCAAATGTAAAGCCTAAATTCGTTGCTTTTTTTTACAGGAATGGAGTATAGGCTGTGTTTGCAGGTTTGGTAATGTAAAATGAATTTTACCTACTTGAAATAATATTGTACAAAACTATATTTTAAATATTAAAACGAAGACACTTTTATCCAACTAAATCGAGCAGCCTGTGTTTTTGGACCTGGCCCACGTTTACCTGCATGTTTACAGATTTATTTTATGAATGACTGGTGTCTGAGTTACGATCAGTTTTTGTTCACAGAATTTTTTTTTCTCTGGAAAAAAGGTTACGATAGATCATGTATTCGATCCAGCCTTTTTTATTCTTAGAGGTAAGTTGGGTTTAAAGGTGAATTAAATGCAGTTTGTTCAAAGCCAGGTAAAGAGGAGTGGATAAAAAGCTGCAGTTTTATTATCCAGGATTTAAATATTAGAATCACAACTTTTTACATTTTCAGACTAGCTTCACTGCGTGTCTCTGCGTGTCTCCACTCGGACAGAGACGATGTGCTGTTATTGGAGGGCTGTTATTTTCTTAGGAACAAGTGGGGTATTTTACATTAGAGCTCCCTCTACAGGCATCCTGTTTATGGATTTATTTTGATATCCCTGATAGGATTTTCGGACTTTCGAAGTTCATCTACATTTAAAAAACGAACAAAACAAAACAAAACAAAAAATATCCCTAAACAGAAATAAAGTAATCACACTGTCACACATTCAATCTTTTTATTTCTAATAGCACTATTCTTTGTCTGCTGTGAAGTAAAAACTAGATCAACACTACCAATAGATAGGTAACAAGCTGGTTGGTTGTTTACTAAATAAACTTATGATTAAATAAACCTTTACTTATTAGAAAGAAAGCAAAAAGACATGAGACACATCAAACCTCCAGGCTATTGTGCGTGCAGAGCTTTTGCATGTGTGAGAAAAGCAGAGGACAAAAAGGCAGTGGAAGTGTCACTCTGGTGGACAGGCTCTATAGAGAGGGAGGAGGCACAGATTTCATGCCCGTTTATGACTGGGTTTCTGAGGGGATTGCATTCAATGCAACACAAAGAGAAATCGTCTGGATTCAGGGACAGGAGGGCAGACGGGGGCTTTCACCATTCACTCATCACCGGGCTGAGAATTCCTCTCTCTACTCCAACACCCCGCTTTCACCAGAAGTTACAGGACAATTATGGTAATAGTTCCGCTTCATTATGGCTAAAGCCGAGGAACTAGAGGCCAGAGATTTTTTATTCTACTCTACATTTACACTCTGCCAATTTTGGCAAGGTGCTGACTTATAGAAGAAATGAACATTGCCATTACAGGTGCCAGTAGAGGAAGGTTTAAAGATGGTGATCTCATGTTTATGAGTGGCAGGACTTTTAGACTTTTAATCTCAGATTAATGCTGCAGACTTAGATGCTGATTGATTCTTTTGAGCTGTGCCATAGAAGGACCACCTTTGTTTCCCTTATTTGTACAAGTTTTTTATGTTTCCATATAATGTTTCTCAACCACTGTCCTAGAACTATATGTCTAAGCCAAAACCCACTTAAGAGCCTGTACTGTTAAAAGTATAGTGCATGTCATCTAGAACAACATCAGAATGTGGGATGAAAATACATGTTCCTTGTATCACTAGCCACCTTTCAAAGTAAGGACACGGTAACCTGCCTCTATTAAAGTCCACTACCAATTGATGGGAAAAGAACTTCTCTTTTTGCTTTCAACGCTGTACATTATTCACTATAGAGGCCCAGAATTTAGACTGAGTGTGTGAACTAATAAGACACAGTTTCTTCATCACTTGAGAAAATGTGCTGGCAGTCATCTAGCACAGTGGTGCCAGTTTCAACATGGTGGCTGCTGGCCAAGCGGTGGGCTGAAGTCAATGAGTAATGCAGTATAGATCTTCATTTCAGATTCTCAGCTGCCTGTGTTCTTCTTTGTACTTTACAGCCTGCATTATTCCAGTTTTTACTTGACTTTCAGGTATGAAACATCACCATGTCTTTGAAAGAATGTGTGCAGACAGATCCTTGGTAAGCAAATCTATTTCAGTGACAAGTTGGGTACCACTCCTTTTGACAGTCGCACAGGTTTCTCAGTGCAGGTACTTTTGAAACTATATTTCCATTCATCTGACATGAAGGCATACAAACCCACCTAGACCAAAACTGCGAACAAATATCCCAGGCTCCCCTCCTCATTTCCCTGCGATATTCGGAGAGCTCTCTGTGGAAACTCCCATGACCTTGAGAAATGCGTGAGACCTTAGATCACCCTCCGATTAAATAATCAAACACTGAAAATAGGACTTCCTCACTGGGCTGCTCCCCATACGACCATGGGAAATCGCATGGCTAATATAATTTTACAGGTGGATACACAGGAAGATTGGGATGTAATTACCAGTATTAAAATGTCGACCTCTAAGAATTCCCAAGAGTCCTGCTCACCCCCTCTCTTCAGGATGGTCTCGATATGTATCATGCAGAGGGAAAATACACAGTTGGTGGACTATGAACTCTGGTAAACATATCTTACACGGATGAGCAGATGATCATTTTCAGAAATAGAGGAAAGTAAACACTGGATGGGATGTGGGGGTCAAACAGTTAAATCCACATCCAATATAATTAAAAAGCTTGAAATTGTTTTCTGTCATTTATACACTTGAAAAGATTTCTCACAGCAGATGTTATCACGGAAAACCCCAATGAAGTAAGCCTTACTTGAAGTTCACCTGCTGGATCTGATGCAACAACATTAAGTATAACAACACTTTTAGGATAAATAAATGCATTATGCATGAGATCCGGCCTTTCAGTGAACTTTCAGAGCATGATTTTTCTCAGTCCTGTATCCCAGACATGACCCATGCTTAAGTTCACTGTCAGGACAGGGCAGAGGTGTTATTTCAGCCACAAGCCTTGCTGGTTCTTTACAGAAGCTCTTTGGAAGAATTTAAAATGACAACCAAAAGCTACACGCCTAATTCAACCTGAAGAGACCATTTCTACCTGGAGCCATTTTTCTTTTAAATGGTACTCTCATTCTTTTTCTCTCGCTCTCTTTCTCATTGTGACACCCTGTCACAGAAAGCTCTCAAACACATGTGTGCATGACCACTGCAGCTGTCCAACACCCTTCACACAGGCTTGCTAAAATAGCACCAGTCGAGGCAGGCCTCTAGTTTTACTGCGTCCCAGTATGCAACTCCTCTTCTGGGCAGAGGGTGAGGTGTGGCCTGCTGGTCGGGGGAACATGCCTGGCCCTAATGTTGGCCCTGTCACACACCCTCTAATGAAAAAACAATTTACAAACACAAGACACAGATAAGCTCAGCTGTAACATACACATGTGTGTATACGTCTTTGTTTATATACTTTGTGAACGTGGGGTCACACAAATGTCCTTTCTGTAATATAGTTACTAACGCAATGATCAATATGTAAGAAGATAACTCCAAGCCTGAGCCTAAACACAAATGTAATCTTTTTTGAATATATATGTACACGTATGTGTGTGTGAAGTTCGCAGAAGTAAAAGTAGATCTAGTAGTTCCTATCCTAACATTTATTTGCCAGAAATGTTTTTTAAGTCTTAAAGCCCATGACAGAGTATGAATAACTCGATTATATTAAAATATACATTAATATTCAGCTTGCTGCTTAAAGAAAATACACTGTATCTGTAATTTAATGAGAGAACCTTTTCTCAAAAAGAGCCAAGAGGATCAGGATCATCAAATTTCAGCATCATTTTGCCTGTCTTTACTGATCATGCTTGAAAGAGCTTAACTGCAGTGACTCCTGTTACTGTTACACCATGTAACCCCACATTTAAAAATAAAATCATTACACAATGCGACGAAATATTCATTTAAAAAAAGGTTAATGTTGATAAAGGACTATCCACTGAAAGGTATAAAATAACCAAATTTTTTTCTTCTGTGAGAGAACCCTTTTTGGCACCTTTAATATGAAGAGTGTGTTAAAACCCCACACCTGTCCCAAAAAAGTCATACAGAAAAGTGAGGGTGGTGTAAATTCAATTCAATTCAAATCAATTTTATTTATGTAACGCTTTTTACAACCAGGTTGTCACAAAGCAGTTTTGCAGAGTCCAGGTCCGAGCCCCTAGAGAGTGAGCCAACTGTGGCAATCCATCGGCACAGATTTGGTGTTAATGTATTAAAATGTAGCCAATATAATTTCTCTCATTTACATGAAAAACTTTATCAAACGCTCTGTGATGGCAAAACCATTTTCCCCTTTTAAGCCATTAAGTTAATGTGCATTGATTTTTAATTTGACAGGAGAAGGATGAGGAGAAAAAGAGTAGATGGTTTGTAGAGCTTGTTTCCCTCATTCATAATTACGATTACAAATGTAAGACCAAGGGCAGTCTCACAAAAGGTCTGGTCAGGCAGAGAAAAATCATGAGAGATAGCAAGAAGAGGACATGGGAAATCTCTAAAGGCTTTGAAAGTAGTATACAGCCCTTAGGCTATCCTTTCTCCTGCCATATACCTGAAAAAACACATTGTAGCCATAGTACTTTGTGGAAGTTGGTGTAAATTAAATATGAGCTTGTTTCAGCAAGTGAATAAACCAGCTCTTAAATTATTTCAGAATGAAATAAACAAAAATGTTATATTTACCTAAAAATGTCCTAATATTTGCTCCTGACCTGGGAGCAACATGGTAGTGTGGGCTAATTAGACGAATGGGAAACGGAAACTGCTCTAAAGTTCAAGACTTCAGCTTGAAGCAGTTTGTATTTAAGCGTGTATGATTCAGGGTGCTGTAACATCTCCATATCTTCTCTTACTTTCTTCAGAAGTGCTCAGTCTTGCCTTTTTGTCCCTCAAGCCTAGCAATGAAAGAAGAAAGTAAAAAGGAACAGTGGTCGGTTTCAAACTTCAAAAACAACCTATCAAACAGACATCTCACTGAGTTTCAGAAAGAGAAACACATCTTTAAAGATCGTATTTAATGAAAGGTTGCCCTGTCACCTATGGTAACATAAGGTATCTGAATGGCTTCAGGAAGGAAGAACCTTCAGCCTGGCAGTCCAGGCTGTCCAGGTTTCTCACTAGGATGTGTTTTATTTATTTCCTGAGCTTGTGGGCAGATGAGAGCGAGTATTTGTCAGGTGAAAGAGAGAGGAGGTATTGAAGTGTATGAAATATTCACCAAAGAAATAATGATTCCCCTGGACAAAGCAAAGGGGCACTGAGAAGAGAAAGAAGCACTGAGAACTGGAGGTGGAGAACAAGAGAGGAGGATTCAAAGGCTCCCAGCCCTTTTTTCGCAAGAATGGCAGACAAAAGAGCAGAGATGCCAAATAGATTCCTTCAGATGCCGCTTTCACTTTCTCCTGTGGCATCAGAGTACATCAGTGGTTATAAAGCACTCGACAGACGGTAATAAATGTGCTAAAATGCTATTGTAAAAGGCATCTCTGAGGGAGAATCACAACACTGTCCTAGAGGCTTGGACATCTGTGGCCACATTCATATTTATGAATAGTATTAATACAGTGTGCAAATGCATTTTGTCATACTGTACGTGAAAAAGAACAACAAATAATGAAGAAGGAGGAAAAGACGAGGCAATTAAACGAATAAAGATTTTTTTTTTCATTAAAATGCATTTGTCTTGTTGAATTTGAAGAAGAGGAAAGAGAAAAAGAAGAAAATTACCTTTATTTATGAAAGGAAAAGAGGAAAAATAAGAAGATGAGGACAAGAAAAAGAAGAAGAAGCAATAAATCAAATAAACAGATGTTATTTTTGTTCTTTCAAACATTCATCTATCTGGAGGTTATGACTGTCTGTTTTCACATGAAGAGAGAGAGGTAGAAGAAAAAGGAGAGAAAGATAAACATATTGAAATCAAATAAACAAATCTCAAATACGCAGACCTCTATTCCATGTTACTAAAAGTACTTCGCTGGCCAAAATATCAAACTATATAAGACATACAGTGAACAATTAATATACTTCCAGAGATCATTCTTTTTAACAACAACAAACAACTTTCCACTAATCACCAACACATTATCCACTAATTATCAGCAAACAGATTCATGTAGTTGTTTGATCTATCTTTGCATACATGTGAAATAAAAAAGAACAATACATTCCCTCTGGGATATCATGCTTCGCCATACAGAGATTCTGTTCGCTTACAGAGATAGACTACAGCTCAGCATGAAAACAATCGCCATCTGATTCATTTAGATGTAAACAAAAGCTGTTAACACTAAAAGTTCATACTTCCATCTGCATTATTTGTTCAAACAGCAATGCATTGAAAAATACAATGAAGTAACAGCATCTCAACCACCCATAGGCTAATTATTATTCAGATGCTTGCAACAGTAGGTAATGCTGACAAAACTAAAAAAATGTAGTCTGCTCTAAATAAACAAATAAATAAAAACCCACCTCACCTCCATGAGCCATGAATTCCATAAATACCCCATTTGTCAGTAATATCAGATAATGTTACCCTCGGAACAGAACTGTACTTGTCAGAAACTCTCAAACCAGATGGTGAACCATTCACATTCAATAACACAGCCAATCACGCAGCTCCTCAGCTTGTCGAACACGAGTGAAAGGAATGTCACCTGATGTTAACCCAGTGGAATCATGGCCTGACACAATTTGAACTAGAGCCGTGACCAGCCTATAAAACAGGCAGACCAATGGAGTCAAAGTTGATGAGCAAAAACATTTGTCCATTTGTCAAACGTGTTAAGAAAAAGTGTGCCCAGAGGCTGTAAGCCATTGAAACAGTTGGGAATGAACCTCACAAGGTCAACACACAGTAATCTGCCAGGGGTACAACAACTAAACCGCATTCCAAGAATGACTGAATATTCATCCAGCTAAAATCTCTTTGGTAGAATTCAAATTTAGGAAAGATTTTGTTTTACGATACGTTTTAATGCAAAAAACGGTCTGTAAAACTTTACGTACAGATTTATAAGAACAAGCTGAGTTCAACAGCGGCAAAAAAACCTTAAAAAAAAAAAGAATAAAAAATCTTGAAAGGAACCAAGACTCAAAAGAGGAGCCTCCCTTCTGTGACTGTATGGTCATATTTTAAGTTTACATAAGCAGATTAAAGAACAGTATTCAGATGATCCAGATGAAAGATCTTTGAAAAAGCCAATGACTGTGATACAGTCTGTAGGCCTAGATAAAATACACTGTGCTTACATCAGCTGTACAGAAAAATAAACAAATGACAGGTTAGTATTTGAAGGGTATAAACACATTTTAGATTAATATGTATATATGTATATAAGTGGAGTATCTCAACCCGATCTTACGCGTGTTTGTGCAGCCATCACGAAACACAATTTAATCAAAATACGTGCTCCGATCACGTTTCAGGGCTTGTTTTTGTGCTAGGACAACACTTTACTACCCCAACTATTTTCATGGGCACTGTGTTAAATCACCAGTATCTGCGCTAACTAGTGATTCTTGCGGTTAGGTTAAGGTTAAGATTAGGGTTAAGTTAAGGGTAAGTTTAAGGTTAGGGTTAAGGTTAAAGTACGGAATCAACTCATTATTTCTCTCCTACTGTCCAGGTACTTAAGTGTTGTCCTTGCACGAAAAAGTCCTAAATCGTGATCGGACCACGTATTTTGATTAAATTGTATTTCGGTGTGGCTGCACAAAAACTCGTGAAACCTGTCTAGGGTGGGGGATGGAAGCGGCGTATCAAATCCTGAACGCAAGTGTGTGACGGCGGGTTCCCGAATACAAATATTTTTTTAAAGTATTTGTCTGAATACTGTTTTCTTAAAAAACACGTTATTTGTGCCTTTCCGAATTCCTGAGTATTCGGGTTCTCCACCCCTAGTTGATTACCCAGTGATGCTGTGCTTAGACACAATGTTTTTATTTGTCCTGTAATCTTTGACTGAAGTTTGGTGACTTATGCCCATTTCAGAAACAACATCTGCATTTTGAATATATCACTGTAGGGAAAAACAATATAAATCAATAATGTTTCGTTTAATCTCTCCCACGAGCCTGCACATCATAAAACACCAAGCAGTTATACAGACCCTCGCTGACATTGTGTTTAATGCACAAATACATCATTGCTCAGAATATCTCACTTAGTTTTATAGTCTTATAGGCTAAGATTTTAAATTTTGGTTATATTAGAGTCACTTTGTTTTGTTGAACATTTATAGATTTATTTCATAACTAGGATGATGTGGTACACAAGCAGAGTTGAAGTTCCATCGTTTACCATACACTACTCAGTCCATACAGTCCATTTATGAAAATACAGATCTAAAACAGCCCTTTCTGAAATTGCTATACCGGGCAAGGTGTGTTTGAACAGAGAAATCATTGTACAGGACCAAATTTAGACACCGTGTTTTAGGGACTAGTGTAGACATAAATGCTTTTCAAATGAGACAGTAGAGCAAACTGAAACAGAGATCATTTACATTTATCTTGTACTGCAACAGAAATAGTTAAATTCTAAGTGATAAAGATTGGTTGGAATAGTTTAATTAAAAATGGTTCACTGTTCAATGTTTTTTGGTACTTAAATTCACATCAGTGTAAGCGGTAGACCTCTGGGGAAAAACAAAATGCAAGAAAAAAGGAAGATGTGTCCTTTCATTTCTTTTCTGTAAGTGTAAAGCAGTGGGCTTGTGCTGTTGTCTTGACTCAGTAAGATAATTTGTATTTTCTTTAATGTTACCATATTTTTCATCAATAAAGTGGTCAGATTGTTTACTGTTTTACGTCTTAAGCTTGTGTAATCCTGGAAGTAAGTACAGATTGTTTTAATTACTGTATCTTTATCAATCATTATGGAGTTTGTGATTATATATTCTTCTTGTTGTGGTTTCTTTCACTGTGTCATCATTTAGGCTTCAACAATGCCTCAAACAAACCAGCTTTCAAAGTTGCATGAACTTCACTGAGATTCGGTGGGGCTCCAGAAGCTAAGCTAGGCTACTACACGTGGGTGCATGACATGAGGAAAGAGTAAGGCTTGATGTGTGCGGTGTGTATAGCGACCATATCTTACATCACTTCTGTGACAGCATTGATTTTAAACTCCTGTAAGCACAGAGCTAAAAGCCATCTCTGTTTGATGCTGACTTCAATAGCTTTTGACAAAGAGGAAAATGGAGGAAAAGAATCAGCTACACAGACACAAAGCGACAGGAAATCGTTACGGGCCATGTGAATATTTAATGAAAAGGGATTTGCTCGACTGCAGGTGGGTGGATGGGCAGAAACAATGTCACATTTAGCAATGGATGAAACAGAAGTCCACTCTGTAATGGCACTGACCAATCACTGCAGGGATCTCTGACTTACTGACCAATCCAGAACCTGTTCTACCCACAGGAATGTATTCACAAACACTGAACACAGCATTGGACTTTAAAGCAAATAGCTGTGATGTACAAAGCAGAAAAGAGTGGTCAGTCTTATGTATAACATGTGGCTTGAGGACCCATAGCCAAGATCCTGGATGAAATTTCTCTTCTCTTTGGTCCAGTCTTTGAAATTATAATTTTGCCATTTATAACATTTCATAATGTATAAATGAATAATTCAAGATCACATGTAATACAATATTATCATATTAATGTATGTTACAGCAAAACATTTTCCCCTTTTATTGTGAAAATACTACTACTAATAATTTCAGAAATTAGAATTTTTTGTTACCTAGTTTATCAATCTGTGAGGGGAAATTTAAAAACCACAGTATTATTTACAGTGAGGGGAGGTTCTATGGTCATATTGGGCTTAATGTTATAGCCAGTGCCAAACTAATTCAGAATTTTATCATATCCATTATTTATTTTTAATATTCATTCATTTTGTGTAATGGATTAATGCTCACTAGGGTCACAGGTATTCGGGCACCAGACAGGGACTCACCCTGAGCAGGACTCCAGTCCCCTGCATGGTGCACATTCACACCAATCCATTTTCAATATAGCTTAACATTTTTTAAATATCCAGAATTTTAACAATAGCTCTTTGGGACTTTAGTGTAATGTCCGAAAATTCATTTGACGCTTACATCAAATTAGGAATCAAAGTGAACCACTCATTCTCACTTAAATATGTGTATTGAGGAAAAGGGATGTGAATCCTATCATTCTGACAAACCAAAAGTGAATGACGGATTTGGGGCTTTGCTTGAAACATCAGCTAAGCCCTGGTGCTTCCCCTGCAGACAGAGCATTTACTAATATCCTCAAACAGTGCAAAGACATCAATCCACAAACTAGTGCAACTTGTTTACATCCAGTGGTGTGTGGGATTAGGGGAATTCTGTTTACAGTGACCACATCACGAAACATTTTGGAGATAAAAACTGTTGAACTAATTTCAAACTTGCAAACTATTTTTCACTCAGAAACAGCAGTTTCGAAATAATTGTCATGTACTGTCACAAATTTCAAAAGTTTATTTGCATCTGCCGAACTATTCAGCCAACCTCAATTTAATTATATCCAGCTACATTAAATTAATGAGGGCTGTAAGAGCAGCCAGGACAGCATTTTTGAATAAGTCATAAAACAGGTAAGAAACAAAAAATGGAGGTAATTTACATGTCATAAAGCTCCAAATCATCTTAACAGAAACTGTCTGTTTAATTATAAGAGATAAATAGAGAGCAGAAAATGCATTAAAAATGAATTGTAGCCATTTTAAGTACATTAAACTACACAAAACATTACAAGTAGACCTCAGGGTAAACTTATAAAATCAAGAAAAATAAAGGATATGGGCCCACTTGGTACAAAATACTATATTTATGCTATTGCAGTGATTTATCAGTCCTAAAGGTATAAAATGTTTAGATAAAGACAGGCTTGAAGAATGATCATGCAAAAATAAATTATGACCATATATGGTTCATAAACCCACACAAACAAAATTGGGCATCAGGTATAAATTGACACAAGAAAATATTCAAAATTCTGTAGGGTGTGCCATAGTTCAAGAGCAACAATTTATATCATATCTATGAAATGGTTATAATCACACAGTGATTGTACACATCAATTTGAGGCACAAAAGCGGAGCATGTTTGAAAGTGTCTGTGAGTTTTGACAGCCGGTGATAGGGCTGCTTCCGCCACCGCTGCACTGTGTTTCCAACATCAGCCTGAAAGCCCTTTGATCCATAATGACTTCGAAACTCTGCAAAGACAAGGGAAACATCTAAATAGGGGAGAAGAAATGTGACAGCAGAAGACGGGCCTGTGCCTGCGAGTCATCTTCGGGGCTGCCGGTGAGTGATGCTCTGTCACTCACACAAACGACTGCCATCATCGGCGAAGTCCCAGCGAGCCGCATTTCCTTCTTTATCTAATAGAAAGTAATGACACATACAGGCTGCCAGGCCTCTTTGGCAGCAATTGGGCCCTCTGGGGAGACATTTTGCATCTCTTGCCGCAATAAGAATAAACGCATAGGGGAGTCTATTTGGCGGAGTGTGATGGCTAGCACGTCACTTATCGCGGCTCAATAAATCTCCATGCCTCAGCGAAGAGATGGGAGCGGTTATCGCATCACGGCAGAGCCCACGCCACGTGCGCCCATATGACTGACGGCTCTGCGCATCACCCCAAATTATTTATCGAGGAGGAAGGGGGGCAGGGGATTGGAGGGGGTGATGTGATTTAGCCAGACAAGAAATAAAGGAAATCGAAAAATAAAAGAATTACAGAAATGGGGAAATGAAAGCAAAGAGGAGACGGGGAAACAAATGAACATCTAGGAGGAGAAACTGTAGACTTAGCGAAGAAGTAGGGAAATCAGGGCGAAAATTAAACCTTGCAAAATGCAGGATCTCCGTCAAGAATTGGAGGCTTGCAGTGCCGTGCTGAAATTATTATTGGAAATGAAAATAAGTTAAATTCTATCGTAGATGTTAATGTACCAGTGCAGGCTTTGATGGCAAATTGGATGTTTCTTTGAATTAAAAGACTAGCCTGAGAAGACTTTAGCCCCAATGCCCTGAAAACACAAGGTTGACTTCATCAAATGAAATGAACTGCACTGCCTACTGCAAATATGGTCATCTTTACAAAAACGTGATCACAAGTTTCTGCATCGATTTGTTATTTCAGACATCCGCCGTGTTTTATGAATTTTCTGCATCAAAAAAAGGTTGTCTGCATATCCTGCATATCTACAGCAACTTCCACAGGGTATGTCAACCCCGCAACATGTGAGGGAGCGCGTATGCAGTATAGACATCTGCTTAGCAGGTAGAAATGATGCATATGGGCCCTTGTCATCCCCCCTGAGTCCCCTGCACACCAGTCCTCTCATTACGACCAAGCACTGTTCTCCACTGCTGTCACCTCGCCAGGCAACATCTCCACGCTAACACCATATTCATCCCGACTAGCAGGACAGCACATAGTCTATATTTAGGGGAATGAGGTGTAAATATAATCAGTACTGTCACACACCTCACTGCATTCACAGGCTTCAAGGCCCATTGATCATTAGCTGCCTTCAAATACCGCACAGCATTTAATGTCGGCGGAGGGGAGATAATAAGGCTAACAAAAATGAATAATTGATGTGTTTGCTGTTACACACGCAGGGCGAGCTTTTTCATCGTTAGTGTTGACTGTTAGGAGGAATCCGGTACTGTCCGTGTCAGAAGAAGAGGAAAATGCCTGCGCAGTTCATTATGCTCAGAACAAACAACGGAGAGCGGAGTTCAATCCGAGCAGCTCCACCAGATAAAAGCAAGCTGTCACTTTGTGCTAATGAAATTTTTTCCGTTTGTTTGTTATTTTTTTCTACTTCCTCACCAACGACACGCCTCAAATGTCATGTCCACCCAAGCAGCAGCCCCTCATTATGGCTGGTAATTAACTCTATATCTGACAGGACTGCCAGCGCTAACCAAACTGAAGCTAGCACAGCAGTGCTAGGAGATGCTAATAAATCATTGGATGACAGACACACTACACAATGGGAGGCAGATGGGAGGGGGGGGAAAGAAGAGGAGAAGTGTTGATGTGAAATGTGGTTATCAGTGAATACAGTAGGGTGCAGGGAGAGAGGATACAGAGATTTCATCTTAATGCTCTCTTATTGGCAGAGATGAGGAGCCTTTTCACACGGTGTGTCCGAGGTCTGAGAGGGACAGCGAGAGGGAATGAGAGACAGAGAGATTGGGGGGGGTTGAGAAAAAGAAAGAGTGAATAAAAAAGAGACAGAGAGACAGGGAGTAGGAGGAAAGAAGAAAAAGATACAAGGATAGAGAGAGGGATGGTTAAGTGAGAGACTAACAGAGAGAGACAGGGGGGTGAGACAGGTAGATGGGGAAAGAGGGAGAAAATAAAAAGCAGAGAAAGTGAGAGAGCGAGTAGGGGAAGAAGTAGAAGAATAAGAAAATCAAATAAAGAGATGATAATAGACAGAAAAATTGACTGAGAGTGAGAAAACAGAAAGGTAGAGGAAGAGAATGAGTAAAAGAGAGAAAATAGAGGGAAAAAGTGACAAGAAGAAAGAGAGACAGATAAGAAAAGGGAGATAGAAACAGGAAGAGAATGACAGAGAGAGAGAATGACAGAGAGAGAGAGAGAGAGAGGAGATGGAGAGATAAAGAGAGGAAGAGAGAGAGAAACAGACAGAGAAGGAAAGAGAAAGGAAATTACCTGGTGCCATGACCTCGCTCTAGTTCACAATCTAATGATGAATACTGGGCTGCTGCAGCATGGCAGATTACCCCAGTGGGGGCCCATAAGCCTTTGGCTTGATTTATGACATATTTATCCCCCTCTATCTGAGGGATGTCACTTCGATGGAGAGAGAAGGTGCCGGCGAGCAGAAATGACAGGGGGAGAATTATGTGGCCATAATTGTCAATCATGGCTGAATATGAGCTCCAACCCCTTCCGTTTTCATATTGGCGCGGCGATAAAGTTGTCGCCGAGACCATGAGGGCTTCTAATGCCACTCAGAAAGGAATAATATTCACATCATTCTTTTCCACTACGACTGCGAGAAAGGGCCTGTGTACAGTATAAGCCCAGAGGCAAGCCAAGGCCCTGAGCTGTGACATTAGTGTTGAGTATATATGTGCAAACGTTCCATCCTTCATATGTCTGGTTTTTTTTTTTGGAGAAGTGTGATTACATTAGATTGGGAATCATTTGTATTGCCTGTCTAGAAGGTAATAAAAACATTAGTCAGTCTGCTGCCTTTAGCCGTGGCCCCACAGGAGCGACGGTAAAACAGAATCATCTAAAGAAGCATAGGTCAGAGAAAGGGAACACTGTGCTGTTCGGGCCAATATAAGGACCATGGCTGCCCCCTTTAAATCACATTTTAGGCTATTTCAGTGAGCTTCTTCCTTTTTATACTTAAACGGGACTGGTCCTAAATCGATAAAGAAGTGAAGTGAATTTTTTTAATGATTTCAATAGCAGTCAGTTTAATTGACCTATCCATGCTCCTTCTATGCTCTTTCGTAGCCTCTCTTCTGAAGCTGAACAAGCTTTACAGAACACTGAGCAAAACCCCATTCATACTTTCGTGAAACTGTTTTAAACGTTGTTTAGAGTCATAAAAGTCACTAGTTTTGAAAGCTACTCTACCTAGATGGGCTATGTTGCAGGGGCAAATTAAAACAAATAGCTTAGAAATAACAAAACTATGCTACCACGCAAACAGTACCTTATTTATACAATAAAGACTACAGCCTTCTATCCTGACAGGTTGGCATTCCATATGCATACAAAATAAATAGTAAAATGAAAAAAAAAACTAAAAAAACATGTTGAATGGGATTTTGGTCTTGGTAATATACCAGCAGCTGTTAGCAAAGAACACATCATTAAATGGGTTGATTATTTTTTTATGAAATGTTTTATGAACAGAAGACTGAACCTATAGTTTGAATACAGTCACGCTGAGTTCCTATTGATTGTGTGAAGTGTGGATTTCGGATCATTTAAACTCATCACCTGAACGAAGTGTTGGAGTGAAAGGAGAATCCCAGGCTGGAAATTATCCCCATTACTCGGTGCACTCGACTGGAAACCTCATTAAACTACGTATAATCCTCTTAATCAAAACCATCGCAAAAAAAGCAGCTCAAACCCGATAGCCCTTATCAAAACAGCTCTGAACTCACACTGTTTCTTTTCTCATTTAATCATAAATAAGGTATGGGATTCAGTTTCAGACAAAGAACTTTCTTCTTTACCCCCACTTGTGTCAATAAGCTTACTCAAACGTTTCCAAAAAAGAATGAGAAAAAAAAAAAAAAGTAGACTAACCTTATTGTCTTTTTTTTTTTTTTACAAGCCACATTTATGCTCAATGTTCAAAGAAGGGTTTTGTTGGAGCAATGTTGTTTCTGGAACTCTAAAAACCTTTCCATTTGTGAAAGAACCATTTTGTAAATGAAATGTGAGTGTGAAAAACCTTTTATTTTAGGAAAGCAGAGGGAAATGTTAACACAATTTGGGTGCCTTCATATAAGCAACGTATTTTTAAATCTGATTCTTTCGGGCTGCAAGAGCTAGCTTTTGAGTACAGCATTTTTCTAACTTGTCACCAGGAGGGCACAAATTGTATTAATATAGCCAAACACACCCTCACACACACACACACACACACACACACACACACACACACACACACACACATCCTTATATACATACAGTGTAGCTGCCCACTTCTGCAGTGTAGTTTGACAGACTGTATGGATAATTAAAGCAATAGGCGTGCAGATGCAGAGGGCCGCAGAGTTTGTACTGTGACACATGGTGCGAGCACACAAATAACCAGGCATCTGCCTACTGCATCTAAGTGCCTTTCTTACTGCAGCGCTTTTCATTTTTTACACCTGACAGCACAGCGATCAGAGCTCGTCAGTGGCAGCTGGTTGAGAGAGAGAGAGAGAGAGAGAGAGAGAGAGAGGGAGAGAGAAAGTGAGAGAGGGTGTGAGCGAGCGAGGAAGCGAAGGGCTTCAGAGGTAGAGGGCTGCATGCGCCTTTCAGTAATTGAGGGGAGATTACACGGTCTTTCAACCATGTAGTTGGTCATCACAACCCATTAACCATTTATATTAGATGCTGCTCCACAGTGTCAACAATCGTTTAGAGGACAGATGAGGTTCAGCAGCAGAAAGGGCCACTTTTGTAATTGTAAGATCACTGGTTTGTTAGGATTTGTTAAGAATTCAGCAGACTTTCCAGCAAAAGTAACTGTATGAATGAGAATACACGAGTAGCAACATATATAGATAAGTCAAATCACTTTGAAAGATGTTTATCTGAGAGGTGATACATGCCAATAAGTTGTATAACTCTTAAATGCCTGAATGGCGGCTTATATTTTGTGCTGCAAACTAGTATGTGTAGTCACACTCAACTCTGTCTATAACACTCAATTGAAATACTTATATAGCCTCTAATCTAATGCATGAAGAACATTACCTTGGAGTACAGCAGTTTAGCAAGCACTCTCACACTTAAACACATCAAATATGCAGTGCCATTCGTCTCCTGAAACACACGAAACAAGAATCAATGTAAATCAGTCTGCCCTAAGTCATTATTAATACTATAAGAAAGTGCTAATTAAGTTACTCTGGTCTAATGCTTAAAAACCAAGAGGCTGAAGTACTGTAATCATGTTTCAGGCAAAGCACAGTTAACCTCTCAGTGGCTTATTTTCCCAGTCAGAGCTAATCGATTGGAGGCGCTTGCTAAGGTCAAGATGGCCGCCCTCTTCATTTCCCAAACAACCTGACCCTGAGTCGGTACACTAATGAGCTCATATTACACAGAGATCAATGGCATTGGATTCTCATTGGCAGTGGATCAGACGTGATTCAATAACGCTGAGTGTCTGACCTCAGCTAGAGGAGATGCAATAGCTATCAGAGCATTAAAAGAGCAAAAAGTGTTGTTTTGCTAACTCTCGGCATGTATATTTTAAGAGGTTACACTTGAAAAAGTCCATACCGATGATAGCAGGGCCGTTCTGTCACACAGATGCATATGGAGATCTGTAGACAGGTACACAAACCACCTTATACCAAAAAAATGAAAAGAAAAAAAAAATTAAAACACAATCTGGGAAACAAAAGCATTTATTTTATATCTTCACTGTCAGGATGAAACCTTGGATCTCCAAATAAAGTAGCTTTAAAGAATGAGGGTAAAAACTTTCTTAACTTTCAAACTTTGTTAAAGGAAAGAGATTTTACTTAGAAGAACTTTTGGACAATTTGTATTGGTCCATAACATTTTGATACCGTGTAAAGAAGAGCTGATATGTTTAATATGTATAAAAATGAATAAAATAACCAAAAGTATGATACACAATCAGAACAATATCTAATAATGTACTCCCCGAATTAGCTAAGCTCAATTCAACAAGCTTTAGTGGCACAATTAAAACACTATAACCTCTAAAGCACAGGTGAAGTCTTTATAGATTTAATACTTTAAAACTAATAATATTTATACAAAACACACAAATGAAATTATGAACTTTATTTAAAATGTATTACCATCTATAACAATTCACCCAACAGGTGGTGTTAATTATAAAGGACCTATTAGATATAATAGGTGCTTACAGATCTGGTAAATCAATACAAGGCACAAGTAATTTATGTTGAACGAGACAAATTTTCCAGGTTAAATGCAAGAAAATTAATTCTTTCTAAGAAATATGAGCAGAGGAGAGACTGTCAAAAGTGGCAAATTTATTTTAAGTAGTAAATGTATTTTTGACTACAAAGTAGAGAAGAAATAATATAGATTTTATGTGTATGTAATAAGCTTTTGAGGAATCTGAGCACAAATTTTTTTAATTTATACAGATTTGTGAACTTCTCTCGTTTACTGTATGAGACTTAGATGTATTACTGTATTATAATTAATCTGACATGTAGGGGCTGTAATTTAGCTTAGAATGCCCTCACAGTGACTTATTTACATGCTTCAATTCGGTGCTATATTACAGCCCACGACGATGTGAATAAAACAGCATTGGTGGGAAATATCTGACAATAAGATGTTACAATATATATTTAAATGATATCTAATATCTAAAGAATTAATAATATTAGTTTTGCAGGTGATGTTGCTGGGAGAAGACAAGAGCAGGGCTAAAACCATTTTATACAATACATTTTACCCGGCATTAATTTGGGCCTCGCTCTCACTTGTTTTTTCATGCTATTTCCAAATGCATGTGTTTTATTTCCAAATGTCTTACTGCACACAAGTCACGCATGCTTTAGGAGGGCACTCCTCAGGAATAAGAATGAGTCGTAACTGCAGGATTTGGAAGTCCACCCTGGTTGTTACCTCTAAGGTCATCAGGAAAGGTAATGAGAAGTCATTTTAGCAGTCTGTCAAAAGCCCACTCCTGCGGGCCCCTTAACGTTCCTTAATTAACTCACTAACTCTGCAGTAATTACCATGTTTGCCAGCTCTGTCTCCCCGGCATGTAAACACACTGAACAGTGCTATTGAAAGTCCTTCCTCGTGCTTTGCTTTCTTTCTTTTCCTCTCTCGCACTTTCTTTTACTTTTGCGTACATCTTTCACTTTTGTTCTCAGATCTCTCCCTTGGAGGTGCGTTTGTTTTTCAAAGAGTTCGGATCTCAGTTCAGTTCTCTTTTAAATGAAGTCAACCTCTATGAAAAATCTAAAATCCCCAACTGGATACCAACGTCATCATTATATTCCTCTGTGCAAATAGCGGAGCAGATTAGGTGGATGGCGCTTTTCTTTCTTCGCTATTCTTGTCGACAACTCTTTACTTCCACTCACTCTGCTCAACTGAAGTTGTGCCCTTTCTCTCGGTTTGTCACAGACGAGGGGACAAAAGAAGTTTAAATGTCTCCATTTTGAAGTTCTCTTGCAGTTTAACACTCTTTAATTGCTCCCTCCATTTCATCCACTTAAAACAGCTGTCAAAGTGTCTTTAGATAGCAGGGAAGGGAGAAGGATGACAGCAGTTCAGGTATATCGCACCATTTGGATTCTTTCATATAAAATATGGGACAAAAAATAAAGAAGTGATCAATTGATTTTCATTAGAATGAACTCATTTTTTTTCTGAAAAATAAATACAATGTCGAGACAAATTTCTGCTTTTACTTTGACGGGTTCAGGTCTTAATACTATATAAACCAACAAATTGTTTTTGCTATCATGCCTATCAGTATAAATGACAGTAATGCCTCCCCTGAGAACAATGAAAAGTGTTCAGTATGAAAGAAAAATTTAAAACTATGACAAGATAGTTGACTTCTCATTCATCTTCTCATCATGTTCTCAGCACAGCACATGTATTTGACATGTTTTCTTCTGTTAAGTGAAGGCAGGAATATTGAAATGATTAAATTACTGCACCACTACATTAATTTATTCTACACTACAAAAATGTAAGACAAAAACGAATCACACTGTGTTCTCTGCTGCATTAAATTAGACTTGGAATAATTCGGACAATTAAGTCATAGGTTTTTATATTAAAAAATCTAAAATATTGTTGGTTTTCATGGTGAGAAAACAAGCAACAAAAATCATCATTTAAAGTGATGCATAGAAGAACTACTAATTTTGACTAAAATCTGAAAATGCACCAGTAAACTTGCATAAAATGGTAAGATACTCAGTCTAATGTTCATCCACTTTGCTGTAGCCCATATTGGGTGGGTTGAATAGATGCAGGCATAAGCAGGGGAGATGTAGTCTGGACCTGCAGTAAATATAGAATTCACTCTTCAGGGTGAAGAGTCTTGTCATACTATAAGTGACATTTCAATCAGAATGGGATTAGCAGAAATACTGGGACTGTAAACTGTACTGCCTGAAACTCTAAGCTCCCTCTATTGTGCTGGAGTGTGATCTAATAGTATGATATGAGTTTGTTATGTCCATGGCAAATTGAACAGTCATGGTTATATCAGCTACACTGGCATGGGTATTTTTGTGCTCTAAATTAAACACAAATATAATTGTCTGTGACAAGAGTTATTTAGGATTATCATGTGAGTAACTTGCAAGCTTACAGAGGACACAAGCTTGAAACGTGAGACCACAAGTCCACAGCATTCCACTGTTAATGCAAGTAGCTTCAGTTTTAGTTCAGTTTTATTTCAGTGTTTTGAATTTACATCATTTCCACATAAATGACTGTTTAATTTCTTTTTATTCTTTTGATAACTGCTAACGTAACATTTATTTGGAATGAAATTTCAATCAAGGAAATCAAGTTTAAGTTTTACTGTTTTTTTACTGTAAACATTTCAGTGAGGAGATTGTAATAGTCCATGTCCACAGCAAATCTATGTATTTTGCAAAAACATTTGTCCTATTTAAAAAAAACATATTTATTTAATTATTTATTTATATGTTTTGGGATATTGTGTGCGTGTGTGTGTGTGTTTGTGTGTGTGTGTGTGTCTCAGTGTCTCATTAGCTGCTGATGAGTTTGGCTGGGCCGTGTAGGGGGATTATGGAAACACACAGGAAGTGTCTTTGACCCAATATTTAAGAGTCGCTGGCCTTGGCCAAACTGACAACACCGAGTCCCAACAGCATCTAGCATACTCACCCCACCGGGAGCACAGTCTGTTCACCGATTCCTAATTACACTCCATCTGACACCACTGTCCTCTGCCAGCACACGCATACACACATACACATATCACACCTTACATTAATGTAATATTTGCATTTTCAAAAATGTCAAATACAATAAAGTTTCAACATTTCTGACGAGTGTCTGGATTGAGCCTACAACTCTAGGAAATATTGTTAATTGGTAGAGAACCTTTATGTGATATGCTGATGATTTAATGTTTAAAAATGTTATTCATACTCATTAACCCCTTTGATTAAAATGGCTCTATTAAAAGGGTCCAACAGTGGTTCTATAAATTGTGCCTACTAAGGAATTGGCAGTGATATTTTCAAAAGTGGTCAATAACTGGCATGATAATCTGAGGAATACTACAAATATTCTCTCACACATGCACACCTGTCTTATGTTCTTAAACACATTAGGAAAAACCGTACTGTACTGTATTGGTGCTGTACTGGTGCAAACTGCGAAATCATGACAATAAACTAACAAGTAATAAATTTTTTTGTTCACATACAAACCTCAACTAAACATGTTTGTCTACTTGTTTGCTGTACTTTGTATTAATATTTCACATGGTGGGATTTGGCTCAGGGAAAACATTTTCTAAAATACACAAAGGACCACACTACGTTTTTAAACACCATATTCCATTCCAGACTGCATTCCTGCAACACATGTTCTATAAAGCCAAGGATAAGACATACATGTGTTGGGTCTGTGGATAAGAATAAAATAATGTGCATGTGCCAGTGAAAGGGTGTGTGTGTACATGACTGTTAAGTCATACATACCACTGCACACTGGTAAAGCATGTTCATAGAAATCCAGTCTAATTAAAGCTAGTTAGCAGAGGCCCAAGCCCTGTGCTGTTAAAGCTGGAGTAATTAAAGAATAACATCAAGCCACATTGTGCGACAGCAAATGGCATCATATGTTAACCGGTCTGCAAGACCAAGTGAATGCCATTAAAACATTTGGCATAGTCCAGACCAGGCATGAATTAAGACAGGATAGCCAGCTTTATATTTGGCTACAGCTACCTTATATTAAATCAGTTTAAATCACATCCATTAAAATGCAATACTGTTGTACCCAGTGATAAGGATAAAAAGTTATCTGTAGAGATCTCAGAATTACAGAAATGTTCAAGTGCTCAGTTTCATAGGCATATACTGCTGGACTGAACTGCTTTAATGAAGAATTTTAATCATTTGTCATTGTTAAATATTATATTTGTAATAAATATATATCTGTTAAAGACACAGTTCAGGTGGGTGTATTCTGTATAAGGTTTACATGAGGTAGTTCAGTTAGGGGCATTTTGTGTAGATTTAAATTAGGCTATTCAGATTGTTGTTTTTTCTCTAAGGTTATATGAGGTAGTTCATGTGTTTGTGTGCACATTAAAAAAAATCACTATTTCACTATTTTACACAGGGGCATTCTACTGTATAGCCTTTTTCTTTTAAATAAGAAAAAAACGTGGTTATTTCTCAGAGCCAAATTGATCTGTGTAGAATATAAATAGAATCCTGTAGCATTAAACCATTTGTAACACTTTCCAAATTTAAAAGGTTAATTGAATGTCAAGCCTTGAAAAATGTGCATCGACACTCTGCTAACATTCAGTGTACCATTACAAGTCAATCATATATCATCTCACAACAAATGTATCAAAACCATAGACCAAATTAAATTCTATTTCCCCCCCTCATATAGCCAGTATGCTAAAGGCCTGAGGCAGCACAACTAATAAAAAAATATCAAACAGGAAGGAATATTGTCAAACTACTGAAGCCCATTGGTCACTATGCACATTTTAAGTATGCCAAATCAAAGGTGACAACACCAAGGAAAGGCACTAGCATATAATATGCACACATGCACATATGAACACACCCTTCATGTAAAAAAGGGAAAAAAAACTGCTGAGGCTAATTACTTCCGAGCGTCTGATCCTGTCTGGATAGAAGTGAGCTCCACTAAAGCCAGCATTCATCTCCAGACGACATGTTCTGGTGTAAAATTAACGATGTTCGAAGTCACGTCCTGGCAGGAGTGAAAGTGCCGCTACAATTAGCCCTAACGCTGGGATAACAGTGCGCCAAATGGTGCCGTCAGCCCACCGTTTAATTGCCTTGGCACCACTGCCACATATAATCACCTGTCATTACTAACAGAGACTGCATCTGTTTACGCGTCTGTCCAAGGTGCCAAAACGTGCCAGTCTTAAGGAGGAGACGGCTTTTGCAAAGACCTAGACAGAGCCCCAAACACAGAAGGTCATCCGCTAAATCAGGCATCATACATCGCTCGGTGGGAATAATACAGACAGCTTTCATGGAGAGAACACACACTTCAGACTCCATTTCTGCTCCTGATGTCCAGGACCCCTCTGTGGTAGAGTAGCTTGTTTCTTCTAGAAATACAATTTTTGGAACAAATTCTGGAGCAACACGGCATTGAAGATTTGAACGTAAATTGAATGCTTTGAAAATCACAGAACATCTAAAAGTAAGTTCACAGAACAAGCTGTCATACATTCCATCTAAAAATTCTGTCAGTATCACAGATTCTAAAATTCCACCCCCCCCCCCCCCCCCACACTCCTTAACAACAGAAGAGACAAAACAGCCATGTCAGCTTTGTTCCACCCCGCTCCTCTCAGTGACAGGCCAGCCGGCCAACATAACAGCTCCTGCCACTGGAATGCAGCACACACACCTCTCCTCTCATCTTACCACTCGCTAATTGACAGATTGAGGGATGGAAGAGGATGCACACACCTGACGAGTGAGGCCGCTCACACACCTGAGTGCCCGTCTCGGGCCGAGGGGAGAGGATGGGCATGGGCGCTGATGTATGACTGCGGAAGGGTGGCACAGCTGTTGGCAGAGAGGAGTACCAGAGGGGAGCCTGCTGGCCCCGCACTGCTGATCACATGAAATAAGGTGTGTGTGCACATGTGCATGGGTGTGTGTGTAATATTACATAAAGTGATGTAGGGCTGACATCAACGAGAACTGGACTAAGATTGCGAACGCGGGTTCACTAAACAAGGCCCTTAAAGAGATAGTCCAAGAAATCAAGATTACGCAGTTTTCCCGCTGCTCCAAATAGCCCAAAAAAAACATGTTTACTGATTACATTTTCTTTCTTCAGTTAAGACACTAATAAGAGACATAAGCTATTTGCTGGCTAATGTAGCTAATAAGTAAAGGAACCACACTGGCATTATAGAGATTACATACTAATATTATCATTCACTGGTCACACAATATTGAGTTGTTGAGTAATCTCAAACAGACTTGCTTATGTGATTTCTAACAGCATATTACATAAATTAAATGGATGAAAGGACTTTATGTAGCTTTAAACAGCATAGTAGCAAATTTAAAGGACTGAATTTTGTCTGTTTTTTTGACGATTTTTTATAGATAACAGTGCATGACATAAACCAAATAAGTAAGAGGCTTATAGGCATAATTTGTTTGCAACATTAGCCTTGTAGCTTTCATGTAAAACCATGACACTTAACATTTCTTATCACTTGCTCATAGATATGGACAACACCCAAAGTAATGACCGACTGCTACCTATGAATAGCTTTAATCATATGAAACAAGTTTCTTGTGATTTTCCCCAAAATGACTTACTAATGTGCCATAATGATTACACACATTACACCACACACACACACACATACATCTAATAAAAGGAAGAGCTTGACCACAGAGCATGCTTTAAGTAAATTAATAGAAGAGGACAGCCTGAAGATTGCCTCCATGGCTTTCTGCCCGGCACCCTAGTAACGGCTGGTGTGTGCGTGCGTGTGTGGGTGTAAGTGTGTTGCCATGACAGAGAGTGGTCCTGGGATGTGACAGGCCCCCCTGGCCCAGGCAGCCCCCCAGGTTTGACCCCATGCCCAGCGTTACTCCTCCACAATGCGGCCGCTGACAGGAGCAGCTGTGGCGCGCGGCTGAGATTGATGAAATTTTCATAACTGTTTCCCCCGAGTTCTCCTTCACCTTCAGGATAATTTATGACCCACTCGACAGCCTTGAAGAGACAATATGCTTGCCTTGAAATTAACTGTAACAGTCTTGTAGGTTGTAATTAACAGCGGTTCATGGAGCGAAGGAGGCAACCATAGCACCAACTGGATCCGCATGAATAATTGATGGTGTTTCCAGGGGAAATTAAGAGCTCCTAATGTTATTGTTTCCACACACATGTCCACTCCCGTTAAAGTCAAGCCTGTGCGGTCTAAATGATAACAATCAGTCTCTGGTCCCAGGGTAGTGCATATGTGGGTATGACAAAGAGGCCTGTGGTGCTGCCCTTTGATTTCGCATGTCATTTGTGAGGTCTGCTAAAGGGAGAGATAGAGACTTCAAGGTATAGGCAGTTTCATATATCAAAATCTACTGTGATAACTGTAGGAAATATAAGGCATGAGGAAGCAACCAAAAGGCAAAATACAGCGAGAACTGAGCAAGCATGTGAAAGAGAAATGGTGCACAAGCGAATTTGTGGCTAAAATAAAGGAAAGCAAAAGTGGGGAGATAGAGCACCAGATGGGCATCTCCTCCCAGTTCATTTATCAAACTCAATTCGAGCAGGCCCTACCCTGCTTTTGCTCCACTTTCCTGCCCCCCTGCATGGCCTAAACCCTCTCATCGTTTAGTTCAAATGGCCATTATCATGTAATAGCCCTTTTTAAATAAGCCGACATCGGTCTGAAACGATTAGAACAAAACCCCCGCGGCCGCTCCTGTAGTTCGCTCTCTCGTTCTGACAACGCCCATCTTTAACCGACCTATTCACTCTGTAGCACTGGCGGGCAGGTCAGAGTAGGGTCACTTCCTGGGTGGGTGTGAAGGTGTCAGATAAGGTCAGAGGTCAAAGGTTACATGCAGTGGTCCTCTTGGTTCAAGTAAGTGTAGTGAAAGCTCCTGTCATCAATCCACACAATAGAGACAGAGAGGTCTGTAGACACATTTAGACACCCGAACTGCTGGAGCGCTATATAAAGTACTACATACATGCTTCATATAGTATGTTATATGTTGGGCCATGTTATATGATGAGTCAGAGACACAAATAATAATGCACTGATGTTATATAGCCTTGGCTTAGAGGTCACATTGCTCTTCAACTGGCATCAAGGTCTAAAGGTCAACTGACTCTTATAGCCTTAGGCTCAGTCACAATTACTAACAACATTTTAGTCATACTCTGGTTACAGGGACTCACAAGTGAGAGCTTAGAGGGTAACTTGATTCACCTTGGGCCTCAATTTGTCTCTCAAGACAAAAAGGGGCGCAAGAGTTTTGAATACAAACATACTGTTGGCATCAAAGAATCAACAGTGATTCCTTTGTAGGCCTACCTTCAACCTCAAACAAGCCTCAGCGCTCTGTTCGGTGGTTATAGTAATCAGCTGTTGAGAGACGCTTTTAAGCATCACATTGCACTTAAAAACAATCCAACCTATGAATGGGTCCAGTCACAGACAGCCTCACAGAGACTATATTTGCCTTATCTTAAGTCTTTGTGTTCACCTCAGCTTATGTAGGTGCTGTGTTTATTGAGAGATGACAAGTCTTGTCCTCTTATCGAGACAGGAGACCGCCACATAACTCCAAGTTGGGGTCAGTGAACGGACATTTAAATGAACTCTTTATAAGGTCACAGGGCCTTTTAGCAACACAGTTTTTGACTTACTGTCTTCTCATCTTTAACTAATATTCAAATTAACATCTTTTAAATTCAACTAAATCTTTTCGGAATTACCATTAATATATAATGTAACCCCACTCTGACCATAAAGTTTGTGTAGGGTTATCTACATGCTTTTCGGTACTGAATTGAAAAGCACTGTACATAATCTCTGGGCCTCTATCCTTTCTTGTTCTTGAGCAGAGTGAAGCTACATTAACTAGATAGGAAACAAAACATATTTATTTCATTCATAAGTCATGTGAGTGATATAATGAACAGCAAAAATTTATATAAGACGCTTTTAAAACCAATGATTTAAAAAAATCCTTAGAATTTATACTGGCAGGTTTATTTCAATATTCCTGAACTAATTCTTTCAGAAACTAAAACTTTCAGAAACTTCTACAAAATCATGAGAGGGGGCCTTTTTCCTCTTAAAACCCCACCCAGTTTCTGGGTTCCTTTCATGCAATCGAGCTGAGAGTTCTTTGGCTACATAAAAAAAAACCCTTCTCTGTTGCTGGACGCTTTCAAAAGAGTAACATCACTTACATCTGTGTCAAAGTGTGCCTGACAAATACAAAGTGTTATATGAGGTGTAAAACATTTGAAAACATGCGTCTGAATGCTGCAGGATATGGGAACAAAAGTGGCTCTCTGTAGAAAAGCACCACCATATTGGGGCAATAAAAGAGGCTGTGCCTGCCTCCTATTTGGAATGCCAGTGATGTCTGGGCTTTCCTTTGTATTAATCTGTAGCCCTCCACTGAACCAACTGTTGCGCTCCCGATTTGCCATATGCTGTCTATAGAAGAAGTGAGGCAGAATGAAGTGGGTTTGTGTTTCTCGTTGGTTATAAAAAGAAGAAATCTGTTTTAGCTCAGTTCAAACAGGCCCTAGGGAAGTCCTGTGAAAAATAATTTAACAGCCCACCTGCCTCAAGAATTACAACACCATTTACCATGGATACCACTTAGGATGCATTTAGAGTAGCCTGAATATCCAAAGAGGGATGAAAATTGTCTCTACTAACTCATGACTACTCCTTGCTTGATTTGGGAGCATCTATTAACAAGGTTTCACAGTTTAATTAAGCAGACATTCTCTGTCATCTTACAGAGGCTACACAACAGATGTAATGCGCACTATTCATAAAGAAAACAAGTCCAAGAAACTTAAATGGAAAAGCATCAACCTCAAAGGATGCCCAAACTCCAGCTGGGCCTGCGGTTCTGAATCCATGAGGAAGCTTCAGTGTTGGCCTGTCATGATCAGACTGTGCAGTTGTATTGTGTTAGGATGTGTCACCAGAGAGGTCGTCCAGCAGACACACAGGTCAGGAGAGCTGAATATCATTCGCTCCTCCTGCTGTTCCATTCAGCTGTCATGGGAATGAAGCGCAGTTTGTGCACAGTTGTGCATGGAGGTCTATAGACAGCCTTTTATTGATCTAGTGGTAGCCCACAAGAGTAAGTGAAAGTGCTCTAATTCATCAAGAACCTATACCTAGATAGCTGATGCTCATCTGGATTGTTCCTTGTAATTTGTATAATGTTTATGCAAAGCTAAATCCCACCAGCTAATGTCAGTCCAGACCACTAGCACAATAAGTGTGAGGTAATGTCAAACTAACTATTCTATGAAGCTCCACACAGTGCCTCCCCTAAAAAGAGCTGGTGAAAAGCATGTTGACCACATCACTTTACAAAAGCCAAAGCTCATCAGTTGTCACTAAGGGACGCTGTGCTTGACCCACCAAGGAGCAGCACAAAAATGCGACTGCGGGCCATTTGGAACCATACAGGCTCATGTTGCACAGATGCCCACTCGAGTCATTAGACAGGAAACAAATAAATAATTATTTGTAGAGAAGATCAAAGACATCAATGCAAACAGACCCTCCATGAGTCTCATCAGTGCAGCCTGCTTGGATTTACAGATGGGAAAGAGGGATAACAGCTACTGCTTTAGAGTTAGATTGTCTTCTATTTTGATGTTGCTGCAGTTTGCATATGGCAGGACAACCACAATATCAAAGATCTTGTTAAGAATAGAAAGGAAATTTATTACAAGGAGGTCTGGAATCAATTTTTTTGTCTAAGTTCCTTTAGCTTCAGCCTCTGAACAATGAAAAAAACATCATCACAGAACAATGTGGCAGGATTATGCTAATTAACACTTATCTGATCAGTCTAGACTGTTTCAGTAACATTATAAAAAATGAGTATAAAAATATGAAACAACAGAATAAAACCAAATTTAGTTTAAAAACTTTTTTCAACAGTTGCATCAGAACGCCTCAGCATTCATACTGAACTGTGTACCAATTATAAAACTAATAATTATATCCTTTATCTGCCAGATAAAATGACTTCAGTTCACACATTAAGTAACTGTAAAAGATTTACAGAATATGTAAAATAATCTCAGTGATAATTTTGCCACAGAATAAAATTACATGTCAGTAAAGTGCAATAAAGTGAAAATCACTCGAAAACATTTGCAGAGGTAAGGGACAGATTGATTTTAAGGTTGGGTTTTTTTTTGTGCTTATTTCAGCTTTATATCACAAAGTTTCTGTTTCTGTTACAACAGCCCATTCTTCAGTTTACTGATTATTGCTCTGTTTATGATTTGAACAAATAGAGATCTCTGTTGTATCAGGGGCGCAGCTACCTCAGCTGGACCTATATGGCTTAATATCTGACTTCACCAAGTTAGGCTTCTTACTTGCTGAGGATGAGAGATTGGTAGTATAATCTGGCAATGCGAAAAAACACTGTAGGCACTATAATTTGTATATGATGTGTTTTCCCTCCATTTCCAGCACCATATCACCCTCTTATGGATGGCATTTTCTTACAGCCTCTGGCACAATCGGATAACCTACGCAAAACACAGAGAACAAAAAAGCAACGCAAAAGGCCTACAAGAAAATCACACAACCTTAATGCAAAAGACAGGCATAACACAATTAAACTGTCATCTCAACACAAAAGACAGCAGAGCACAGTCAGCACTGAAACAAGAGATCAGTCATACCACTCTGGAGAGTGTTCAGTCAATTATAAATAGCCTTATTATGGCTGACAACTCAAATTGTTTATCGTTGTCTCACTGCACACAGCAATTACAGAGAATATCATCAGATGAGCTTGTTTGTATTTATGACATGCCAATCATATGGCAATGTTAGTTTGACATACTGTACGTCAAAATCTCTGTGGGAGAACTGTCAGAAGTGTCAGTTTGATGTGCGAAGCTTACACAGCGAGCATGCGCTGGGCCCGCTGATAAATGCCTGCTCTGTGCACTATCAGCCTGAGCACAACTTCAGCCTATATCATGACGACTTGCTAATGGAACGTCAGGTGGAGAAACACCTTGGCTCTTAATTAGTGCCAGAAGCTGTCAAGGAAGATGGCTAGGACAAATGCCCAAACACAAACATAGCTGTATGAGCACTGTAGAAACTTTATCTACTTTGGAATAGTCCCTTACCCATTAAGCTAATGCAAATCTCTATGAAGCTTCCATGTTCATTACTAGCTATGTATTTCCAACGTTTATATATTTTGTACATAAATATAAGTTAACACGTGCAGAGGAAACAAATTTATATGGTATTTTTCTGCAGATTTTGGTGCATATTTGCTATTTTTTTGCTGAACTGTGCAATATTTTTTGCATGAGCCATATTTTATCATTTTTAAATACGGTAAACAGCAACCGTGCATTGAAATGTAAAGAAGTACGTTCTCTATAAGGAATTTGTACTTCTTTTCACTTCAAAACAACAAAACATGTCATTTGACCAGGGTCATATTTAGCACACAACTCTGCGATTTAAAATCAGCATCATGGTGACTATGATGATTTCGAATTTGTAGTATGTTACATAAAAATTCATGTTATCTTTTCTATTTTTGATTTTTTCCCCCCTCTGAGTACAGCTGACTGTGACATCTGGGCCTCGTGCACCACGGCTGTTACCAAGGCAATCAGACACCTGTACAGAATGAACCTCCACTGCTCAGCATCGCCCCAAACATAAACAAGCAAAATGAGGATGAGGGGGCGTGGCACACGAGGCCCGGACATCACAGTCAGCTGTACTCAAAGGCGGGAGGTTTTGAAAGTATCCAATTCAAGTATGCTATTTATTTCTCCTTGCTGCTGATTGGCTGCTGCCCTGTGATGCTGCAGTCCTGAATTTACACCGTGGAGCGTCTTGAGTGTTCTCATTTATCATTTTGTTCTTTTTAAAGCCTTGTATTTTTATTACTGTAAATGAAATTAATGTATTACTGCATTTACTCTGCCTATACAAAAGAATACAGGGATAATATTTTTGACATTCTAGCACTGCAGGAGTTCAGTGTAAACTGTACAGTATAACTTATGGGTTTATCTTTATGTTTTCTTTAAGGTTAATGAGTTTTAAATTAAATTAAAGTGTTTGGGGAGCATTTTTGGGGGCATATTTAGGGTTTACACTTTAAAACATTTTTAAACCACATCACAACATCACATTTTTTTGTATACGCGGGTGCTCTTGGAACCTAACCCCCACGAAAAGCACCTTTTAAAGTATATGGAGAAGAGAAGTCCAACAAGACAGCCTGCTTAGATCAATAGCAAATCTTTGCGATGAGGATTATGGCCAAAAGTATGTTCACTTCCAGGTTTGTTGTAAATTCCTTCAACAGTTTTAAAACTAAACAAGTAAAACAGACCCCTTACCAGGTGAGCCTTGATAGAGTGCATGGCTGTGGTAACATTCTCTCAGTAGAGGTAAATGTCAAAAAAAGCAGGAAAGCAGTAGCAAGGCAGGATGGGACCTCACAGCACTAAGGCGGTCATAAATAATGGATAAACTGACTTTCTACCCTCAAGGGCAACAGGAAACAAAAGGCCTAATCAATCATGCCAGAGGATTTGAAAAGATGGCCCAGGTCGCCATTAACAACCAAAACAATAAAACTACTGATTTACACCCAAATACACCATTCCATTTTCAGAGTGTTTTGAATGAACAAAATAACTCTGTGTAGTGGTGCTGTTTTTTTTATTATTGTTCCCTTTAATTTTGCATTGTGTGATATTCGCACCAAATAAATGTTTAGATATAATCATACAGGCCCTTTATGGCTATAATTACTAATGACTCCTACAAGTAAATATATCATTTATATACACTTTTTTAGCTCAAGAATAGGCAGAATATAGTTAAAGACCGGTAACTGGGTTGAGCAGGAGTAGCAGCGTGACTCAAAGTTACGAGCTTTGCTCAGTATTCAGTCTTGTTAGCCTCAGCCGTACCAACGCAGTCAGTTCTGTCCTCTGACACAGGGCAAGACCAGAAGGTCATGATATGCTTTAGAAAAACCTTGTGAAAGTAATGATGTTTTTTTATTGACATGACCAGGGCAGTAATATTTACAGGTGGCATGCTGGGAAGGAAATCTAAGATCGCACAACTTTAAAGCCAAGGAATTTCAGTGAAATTCAGTAAGGAGATGCTGAAAATATGGGCTTGCCGAACAAAAATAAAAAGTGATGTTAAGAATGGCAGCACTATAAAAGCTACATAGTAGTGAAAGTTGTGCAGAGTATAAAACAAAAGTATGTATAAAACAAAAGAGGGAAAAGGGAAAAGTCTCCTTCTGAATAAACACGTCTTCTATAACAGGAACGAGAAAGGAGTTTGAAGAACAAGAATAAGAAACAATAAATACAATATTCATATTGGCACAGTCATACAAAAAAGCACTGGCAAAGTGTTGAAACATAAGCATTTGCAGACTGGATGGAACAGAGATTTACAACGCTATTTCTATCACCTAAAAGTGGCTTAAAAGCCCTACACACCAATACACACACAGCTGGGCAAGCTTGCACACTTCTGCTGTGCTGCTTCACACACACCCACCATGTGCCAAAGTAAAGAAGAAAAGTTGTGGCATGCACGTCAAATCCATCAAATCATTCTGAAATTCCAGAACAGACTACAGTTCGCCAGATGGGATCAGCTCAATCATGAAGGAAAAGAAAAATCCATCCATGTAAAAAGCCAAAGATAAACACTGGAAAACGACTCACTATCAGAGATTTTATGGCTGAATAATTAATGAGATTGAATTTGAATATTAATGAATGCACCATCCTGTTATTAACATATTTCAGGGGGCGTCTTGAGCAGCATTTATGGCAGATATGCTTTATAATCCACTTTTACACTGATTATCTTCTGTGCCTCCGATTGAGTGATAACGTGAGCAGTAAAGCAGCATTCATTGTGCTGAATATCTTATTTGCACACAGAGAATAGACCCGAAGTGGAGCAAATCTTTTGTTCTCTCTCTTGTTTGTTTATTCAAGCAAGGCAGCATGTAAAATCTAATTTCTTCTTGTCTTGCCTTTTGTCAACAAGAAATCAGGTTATACGTAAAGAAATGTTAAATTAGCATGCTCAGCATTCTTTGTGTCAGAATTAACTGTCTGGATAAATGCAATTGCTGTACGCTGTGTGAGTGTGTGTGTTTGTTTGTGTGTGTGTGTGTGTGTGCGTGCACATAAGAAGGAGAGAAAGATGACATGCTCAAGAGACATAGAGAGAAAAATTTCTCCATTTAAGCTCCGAGCGAGAGGCCCTCCATCACACAGAGCAGCAGACGGCAGTAGATTTAGAGTGTCTTTGGCAGTTTGAAGACAGATCACAGTATTTACTTAGTAAACTCCTCATATACACTACCTGCCTGACACCCGCCCCAGAAACAACCTGATCACATAAAACTGACAGAGCAGACAAACACAGCGACAAGCAGCAGGGCTAAAGCTACAGCACCTCTGGCAATCCCAGTGCCACCATCAAACCTGACTGCGCTCTGCTAGAAATGTGAAAGAAGTGCTACACTGCTCCAGGAATGTGCAGACATGCAGAGAGAAATGTGGAGCATTGGAGGGGTAAAAGGAAAAGGACTCATCCCTGACAGAGCACGCAAACGCACAAGCACACAGCGAGGAACTGAACTCTTAACAACAGTGCAGAAATGGTGCTGATCAATACATGGCGGCCTATTCCTCTGTGTGTGTGTAGGTGTACACTGGCATAGACACATATACACATTTTATTATACATTTATTTTTACGTATGGAGTGGCAAGAAGGAAAATTATGTGAACCTTTTGGAATGTCATGGTTTTCTGCACTAATTGGTCATTAAACGTGATCTGATATAAGTCCAGGGTATTGACAAATATAATGTGCCTAATATGACAAGATAACACCCCAAAAAATCTGATGTCTTTATTGAGGACAACCATAAAAAAAACACAAAAGTGCTAGTGGAAAACTGGTTGAACCCCCCTGTGGCAGCAATAACCTCAACCAGGCACTTTGTGGATCAGACCCACACATCATTCATGAGATATTTTGGCCCATTCTTCCTGACAGAACTCCTCTAGCTCTTTTTTTTTTTTGGACGTCACAGGTGTACGGCTCTTTTCAAGTCATTCCACAGGATCTCTGTTGGGCTGAGGTCTAGGCTCTCACTTGGCCATTCCAAAAACTGGATTTTGTTTTTCTGTTGTGGGTTATTGCCCTGTTGCATCACCTTCAACTTCATAGTTTCAGCTGACATAGAGACATTCACATTACCCTGATGAATGTCATCTTCCCCTCCATGATTGTAAGCAGACCAGGGCCCCAAAGCAGGCCCTCCACCACACTTTACGGTTAGGATGATTTTTTTTCCATTATGATATGCAGTGCCCTTTTTACACCAGATGTAGTGCTGCATATTCTTTCCAAATATTTCAATCTAAGATTCATCAGTCCACAAAACATCTTGCCAGTACTGCTGTGGAGTGTCATTGTGCTTTTTTGCAAACTTCATGCACACAGCAATGTTCTTATTAGAAGACAGCGGCTTCCTTCATTGTGTCCTGTTACAGACACCCTGCTTGTTCAATGTTTTATGTACTGTAGACTCATGAACTTCGATGTTAGCCAGTTCCAACAATGACTTCAGATCTTTGGGTCTCACTCTGAGTTGTTTCTTTTCCTCATTGATCCTTCATTGTGCTAATGGAGTCATTTTGACTGGGGACCCACTTCTTGATAGAGTAGTCCCAACATCTCTATTTGTAAATTGTACTGTAGACAAGACTCCAGGTATACTAGCTTTTTCAAGGGTTCACATACCTTCTCCACTAGCACTATGATTTTGTTAAGGTTGTCCTCAATAAAGACACTTTTTAGGCACATTAATTTTTAGGCACATTACATTTGTCAATAACCTTCACTTAGATCAATTTTATGACAAAATTTCACGAAAGCCATGAAATTCCAAAAGGTTCACACTTTTCTTTTCTTGCCACTGTGTTTATACACACTCTCATTTGCAATAACTCAATATGTTTAACCCAAAGAGACTGTGCACTAAACAGGCCGTCAAAATAAACACACCTTGTACCTATTACAAGCAAAAAACAAAGTTAACATTTAAGGTGTAGCTCCATGGGAAAAGTAGTTCTGCAGGCCTGGTAATTTTCCATCCACTGCTTTTCCTTTCCGCAAGGTCGTTGGACCATTAAACACTATTCAAGGTGTATGTCCGCTACTTTCAATTAATCACTAACAATGTAGAACGTCCTGTCTCACCAATGACATCTAATGTCTAATCCAAAGTGCAACAGGCTCCTAAATTTATTCAGCTTATTCTCCCAAGGTGTGAAAAGGAATACTTATTCACCCATGTAAGTATC
Source organism: Rhabdalestes septentrionalis (assembly GCA_037832545.1). NCBI lineage: Eukaryota > Metazoa > Chordata > Actinopteri > Characiformes > Alestidae > Rhabdalestes > Rhabdalestes septentrionalis. The sequence continues at coordinate 7,413,841 of JBBMFX010000122.1, forward strand.
ACAGACACCATATAAAACTTAACCATTCGTCATTCATTCACAGACAAATTCACACTGCAGTAAATACACGTCTAAGAAAAAAACACATTTTGTATCACTTGCTTGAGAAAAAACTATGAAATTATGTCCACTGCCTGGACTAACAATCTGTCTTTGTTCTCTATAACAGTAATAAATAAAGGTACAATTTAACAGTCAATTATCCTTCTCTCACATTTCTCAGACCACTAGAGGAAACCATAAGGTGTAGTCAACAGACTTAATTCTTAGGTTAACTGCGACAAAATGTTGACCTTACGAGCTTTTCCAAACTCATCACAAGTACTCCAAGTATTCTAGAACACAGAACAACTTATTAAAACCAATTATAAAGAGTGTGTGGACAAACAGTATGCTATTATCTTGTCAACTTTTTTAGCAAATGTTTTTCTTTCCACTGGGTCATTATTACATTAAATAAAACTACAAATCACTGCTCTTAATTCACATTTGTTTTTTTCACGACTATTTTACCGAGGTATTGTATTTGGTCCAACTTGTTGGAAGACTTCAGAAAAACAAAAAAATTTCATGCATTCTCTTTGTCATGAAAATAATGTGTGGCAATGTTACATGTTTGCTATTTTGTCACCACTTTTAGTCCAGTAAAAGACATTCTTTTTTGTCAGTTTAAAATGAATTTAAAATGAAGCTTCCATTAACTCTCTGGTTCTCATGTGGGCCATTTTTGATCACTTCATTTGCTTTTTTGACCATTTCAGCTGTGTTAATGCATATGGGATGACATTTCCCAAGGGTCTGGAGATTTCTCAGATCTTTTAATTTTTAACTTTAACTGATGAAATACATCAATAATAAGCTCCATACATTCAATTGTAACACTTGATTCCCTCAGGGCCTCTTTTGGACAATGGAAACCCATTAAAACTACATTTTTAAATTCCTAGTTAGATACAATGTTAATTGATTCAATTTTGATTAAAATGATCATTCTAAACTCAACACTTGAGAAATGTGTTTTCTGGTGTTTTCTACCAGATTATGTCATTTATCCATTTTCGGCCAAGCAAAACATTTTATATATTCTTAGTTCCCAATATGGGAGTATCATGGCTTACTGCACTCCAAATAAGCAAATGAACGAAACAATTTTGGCTTAGGTGTGACCTTAAAGATGTCAGATATTGGTTTTGTGTTTGTGCATGAAAATACAATTCAGTGTTGTTGTCAGTTACACACAAAGTCAGTTACATATTTTAGATTTGTTACATTATTGGCCTCATCAGCACTGAGAAACAAGAAAACGGCCCTTTTTGGGGGGAAGTTTATTAACAACTGCATTGTGCAAACAAACTGGTATTTGAAGGATTTTATCAAAGGAATAGATATTTGATACTTATGACAAGAACTGATGTTAGTTACAAACTTTATGTATTAAAAATAGCCAAAAAGTATATAACAATATATAAAAAGTGTATATAAATATATGGCCATTATATAAAATATTATATAAAATTGCTTGCTTGGCCAAAAATAAATGAAATTAACTGGAAGAAAACACTAAAAACAATTAACAAAAAAATAAAAAATAAAGAATTTAAAAATGTAGTTTTCATGGGTTTCAATTGGCCAAAAGTGGCCATGAGGAGGCTGAATGTATAGTAAAAAGAAGGAGGGCCAGAGGATTAACACGGCAAATACAAGAGTTCTTCTGCAGTACAATTACATTCTTTTGACCTATCATTTCCTATACACGAATTACCAGAGATAAGAGGCACATCAAAGCACAGATGCAGTAAACACACATTACCTGGATGATCCACTGCGCTAAAAGGAAAACAGAGTAACGGACCACATAAATAAACACCAGCTTTGCACTGTCAGTTCCACTTGTAAATATTTACTAATGCAAATTCTACTGACCAAATTCCCATTCTCATCACATTTCAAGAACTCTCTACCATCAACCACTAAAAGAGTAAATCTTAGGTTAACCAACTCAAGCAGAGTTTGAAAATGATTGCCAGTAGCTATGGGGCTAGAGAGACAATGGGCAGGTAATCTAAATAGGTGTAGGGCAGAGTTCATCTCTCTCTGTAGAGCTGTGTCATGAGGACATAATTAATATGAAGATGGATCTGTCTGCCTCTCTATCTGGCCTGTATCTACAGCAGAGTGAAGAACATTCATTCTGCAGTCCTGTGGAGAGGGATTTAGTCTGAATTACAGAACACTGGGTCCTGCTCACTGGTTAATGCATCACTTGAAGGGCCATATCATAGAAAACTGAATGTGAACAAGTCAAAACAAGCAAACCGTGTCCACACATGGCCTGTGTGTGTGTATGTGTTTGTCTGTATACATTATGTACATACACAAATGCATACACACATATATACATACATACATCTGTCTGCTTAGTCTAAAGACCATTCACAGTGTTTCTGTTTTGGAGAGACACTAAAAAGTTTCTAAAATGCACAGTAACAAAATCCGTTATTATAATTCTTGAGGTTAAAGTGCAAATGGAAAAGGATAATGCAAAATTATTATGGATATTTTTTGTACTTAACATACACAAACATCAAAAATGATCTTAAGGAAAAAAGATTGAACAAAATATTGGGGGTATGCCCTCTAAAAGTGATGCATCTTTGACAGAGAGAAACATTCACAGTTACACTTCATGAATCCATTAATAGCATGACAAAGATTTTGGCCTCACTCAATAATTTATAATTAAAAACTATAAACGTAACACTCAATCCAGAATTGAATCATGCTTAAATGACTTTTGTGTCACCATTTGCAATAAGGCTTTGTGAGGTGTGACTGACTTTGTACTGGGTGTTAAAGAGTTTGTTTTCAGCAGAACATACTGAAGGAGTGTGTGCTATTGAGGATGTGTGAGTAATGATTTAGAGTGAGAAAAGCATTGATTAAGAGCCAGTGCTTCACAGTTTTTAGCTCAGCAGTCAATGACTTAGCAAACCGACATTATGGAGTGTAAGTGCAGTCAGGAAGATGCTAATGCTTTTAAGGTCTTCTCAATAAGTGTATTTTTATGTCTGCTAGAATCAATATCCTTAAACACTGCTCTGGGAAGTAACGTCCTGGTGTGTCACGGGCAGAGTGAAGGTCATAAAAGTATCTTCAATGTGTATGCGTGTGCAAGCAAGCATAAACACTTTCTCTCTAGCACACACACACACACATTCATTTACACACACCCACACCGTCCACCTCTCTTTGCTGAAAAATAAATATTCTACAAGGAAACACATCAGTCAATCTTTTAACCAGCACCAGTACAGTAGCTTAAAAACTGTGAAACTTTAACAGAGAGCATGTAATTTTGGAAGTGACATGCCACGCATACATTAAAGTGCTGTTAATACAGAGCTAAGCAAAACAAGGTCAAAATGCTCATGACCCAAGAGCCAGTAACTTAACCTAAGGAATGCCAAAACTGTCACGCAAAGAAAATAAAGGCCAGGCCAAGCTAAAAGCCTCCAGTAGTGATCTATTCAGCTAATTATTATGGTAAATCAGGGCAGGTAACAGAGTTGACACACAGGGGAGGATAGCCGACTGGGCAAGAGGTTAAGAGATTACACTGTGCCCTATGACGGAAAAATCTCTCGCTCTAACACCTCCGGATCAGCCAGTCGTTGAGAGAGTGGAACACATTTGGAGCCTTACTAGGAGAACAGTGAGGTCCACACACCACCTAGTGGTCGCTTCTGCTGTGGTATTAGAAAACTAATACCAAATGTACCTTATGAATAAAGGAGGAGTGTATCCTTACAATCAGTCTGCCCATTTTTGTAGATGACATCATATCAGAAATCACACTGCCAAATCTTCACGAGATTATTAATGGATCAATTTGGCTTTTTATCTGGTCAGTACCTACAGTGTAGTGAAGCTAAAAAATTCATTCAGCTTCAATTTTGTGGAGACATTTGACTTAGATTACAGAACACTGCTGTTCACAGTGCTGCTCACTGATGAATGCATCACTTAAAGTGACAATATGAAAAACTCAAATTTCTTAAATTTTCAGACTGACGTTGTATGTAATCGTTATGGTAGATAATCAATGTGATTGGAGACAAGTGTGTGTCTTTAATCATGCATATAATTTGCATGATGATTGGTGATGTTTAAGTTTATATTACTTGTCAGCAACATTAGATTTATCTTTATAGTGCTTAGATAGCAAACTTTAAAATACAAAACATGCCTTGGCTAATAGACTATATTCAGGACAAAGCCTATATTGTGTAATTTTTCACTGGACTATGCCTTTAAGCAATAACTTTAATGGTAGGTTATGTTTTACCCTAGCAACTACTACTTCTCCCCATTTCCCTCAGTGCAGCTCATCTGAATGCATTTCTCCTGAAGTGAGAGTGAGAATCTGCCTATATTCCAATACGGTAGTGCACGAGAGCGAGGTCATCTCTTCATGCACCCCTGATCATGTGTTTGACAGGCCTGCAGCATGGTGGTATGGGCCGACGAGCAGCGGCTTCAGTAACATAATGAAAGTGGCAGACAGGCACGAGCCTCAGCCAGTCACACTCAGACGAGCGCAGTGTTGCAGCAGGCGCAAGAGCAGTCACTCAAAACTGCAGCAGGCAGCCTGAACCGCCACGCACAGGCACTAAATACAGGCCCAGGGTCAGAGGTGACGGATTAGGGAGACAGAAGTGAGAAGCAAACATCATGCACCAGTGCCCACAGTGGGCCTGTCGACTTCAGAAACATGCAAAGCACTCCCGTACTGTCCACTTAGGCACATATGTCAAAGCTTTAAATGAGACCATTACCAATTCATGAAAGGCTAGGAAATGTCCTGACATGAGACACTGACATTCAAACCACTGCTTGCCCAGTCACTGGGCCTTCTCATGTTTATCAGCCTTCTTACATGTAAGGCAAAGTTTGAAGGTTGAGTTTCTGCTGCCATTCAGGAGGATGGAAATCATGTAAGAGGAAAAACACAAGGTTACATGTTAAAAGTAAGCGTGATTTGAGAAATATGTAGTGAGACATTTTAGATACAGAGAGCTCATAGCGATTCTTCGTTTGAAAAAAAAAAAAATAATAACACCAAAATATTTAACTGACTCGTTAACAGACAGTTCAGGCTCATTTGGGATCTGCCTGTGGTAAGTGGCCTTGGCCTTAGGCCTCAGGTTATCCATGTCATAAAAATGACATTCCTCTCTTGTAGCTAACACGCCTAATTGAGAACTAGTCCTGTACCTTTTCCTTCAATGGCAAGAACACTCAGCACAATATGACAGATGGGCCAAAAGAGGAGAGGGGGCTGTGGGGCCACCCACCCGCCTGTCACAGCTGTCAAAGGGCTGTGCTCCAATCATCTGCACATGACAACATGACCCGCCCCACGTCTTAACTCTGAATGCCTAATGAGACCGCTTGGGACACTGTTTCTTGTCTGCTTTTTTCTGGGTTTCTTTTCAGGTGCCAGGGTCATTTGCATGTGTGCAGGACACAGGGTGTCTTGGTGGCAGTGCCGAGCTGCACAAATCAATAATATTGATCGGCTCCTGAGCAGAGCAAATGATGAGGTCAGACTAAACACACGAAGAACCCACTAACCATGTCAAGTCAATATTCAGAGACTGTGCATCATTTAGACTGACAGGTCTACCATGCAGAGGGCAAAAACGGGTAAATGCCCTGATCATGGCAGCATTCATGAAAATGAAAAGTATACATTGTAAGTGACAAGCAATAAGCAAAAGCAAACTAATATCTTTAATAAACTGCTACATGCAGACAGCTAATAACAAATACATTCATAAATGCAATTTTCTTCTAACTCTTTAAAAATGTCAACATTTTTCTGTAAATTTTAAATAAATAAAATGACAAAAAACAATTAAAATATATAAAAATATAATACTTTTCGCTTAACTAAATGCCTCAATGCCCATAAAGAAAGGCTAATTGTTAAGTACCAAAGCTAGCCCCGAGGAATCCACTGCTCTCGTTGCATTCTGCACTACACAGAAAGAACCAGCACCCAGTAGAGGGAGAGGGTATGTGCTGTGAGTCAACATGCGTGAAAATGGGCATTAGCATTTTAAAGAGATGGATTAAATCCCATTAAATTCAGTTAGATTCCATTCCACATCTTCAATATAAAAACAGCCATGTGGCACACAGCAGCTAATGAGGCTTAACAGGCTTTTCATTAAGCACAGATATTAAAGCACTAAACATCATTACCACGTCAAACTGAGGACTAGGGGCTTACACCCAGGGAGGCAGCCACAGAGAAATATTCACATCCTAAAGGATGTCACAGTGGGTTCCAATGTAAGTGAAAAAATCAAAGGCTTGTAATGTCATTCATTTGAAAGGGCATTAGTCACGCGTTTTTATCTCCTCCTCGGTTTTAGATGAATATATAAAACCCATTATTAAACACCTTTCTTGTTTGTATTGGCTAGAAGACAAAGCATGGTACTTCCTTTGAAGATAAAAATAAAAACCAAATGTAAAATGAAATACCACTCATTTTAAGTTGGGTTTTGATTTAAAAGGACACACACGTGGATGTATCTCATGTAGTGCTACTGTGTTGCCGTTTTGACCTCTGCTTGTTGCACATTACAGTCGCGTACAGCAGGAAACTAAGCAAAAAGAGGCTGAGAAGATGAACATTTTTGGGGAACTGTCTCTGAAATATTGTTCATGGATTTTTTACCCTGACCCAGCAGTGTAAACAAAACCTACTGTTTTCTCCTTACTGCTGCTACATGAGTCTCTGTTTCCATGCAGTTGCTGGATTAGGGTTCAGGTGAGAACAGAAAAAGAGTGGTCATGGTCTGGATCTTCCATGATGGATTTCAAAGCCTCCAGAGCTTCTACAGTCACCTTCAGACTCCCAACCACTTCACTGCTGTCCTGCACATCCACAACTATAGAGAGAGAAAGTGAAAGAAAGAGAAAGATCCAATATGATGTATACCTTTCACAGTTTATTGAGCTAAAACAAAAATACACACAAACACTCACTGTTCAGACTAACATCCATCACTTCTGTCTGCATCTTCAGAATGTCAGGGATCCAGAGGTTGGCCACACCCACATCCTCACACTCTTTCTCCTGCTCCTCCTCCTCAGGAGGGTCACTCACTACTGTGAACCTGATGCTGAAACCGCCAGCAAGAAAAAGCAGGCAAGCAGATGAGGACCAATCACTAATAAAATTAATATTAGGGTTGAAAGTATTGGTCCAGTCTGTTCCCTTTCAAATTGTCAAACTGATTAATCTCTGCATGGGCAAAGGTTACACTTGCAAGTAGCAAGTAGCAAATAAAAGTAAAAATCCAAAAAAGAGTCAAACAGAAATACTTCTCTAGCTTTCTGTTCCTCCCTTCGAGTACTGCTCTGATGGAATGGCGTCTGGCCTGGTTATTCTCCACATCCACATGGACCACTGTCGACACAGGTAGGAAAGCTCAAACACAGTGAATCATCATAAAAATTACCACAGTCAAATGTCATAAATGAAAACAAAATTGTTCTTGTAGGGTAAATGAGTTCAGCATGCCCACCATTGCTATAGTTGTAGTAGATGGTTTGTCCAGGCAGGGGTTTGGGCAGCGACAGCGGGGTCTCCACTGTGGGCAGGTCCAGAAAACTATACTCCACAAACAGCTTGACCACACTAGAGTCCCTTGAGACCCTCGAATTTGGCTTCAGACTCAGAGACACAATCTCCACCCTAATCCGCTAACAGAGGAAAACAAATACATAGCAAAAATGACACACTGGTCATTTTTATAGGATATAGATCTAAAAACGTGTGTGGGGAAAGCTTTGTTTTCATGATCTTATTGTTGGACCAAATATACACATAAAATATTCCAGCAGAAGTGTGTGATTGTGACTGCTTTATCAAACCTTGTGCTGTTTTATCAAAACTTTGTTTGGAAAACTTAAAAGAACAGAAAACTGTCTTTCGTTAAGTTTATGTCTACATCTCGTTGAATCGGTTGGATGACAATATTCCTACTTTACTATCTAACGGAAAAAAAGTAAAATAGTAATGTATGTTCATTATGTTATATTGTTATAAATACAATAAAAAAATAAGCAATTGTAAATTTAATAATAATGCCTTTATAGTATTTTGGAATGAAAGGCATTTTAGACTAAGATCATCGGGACATAGACACTCACCCTTACAAAAATGTCTACTGTAGAACAGTATCACTAACAAACAGTGTTACAAAAAAAACACCAGCAATTCATTTAAAATGCACTTGTAATTTTAAAACCAAAACGAACTATTAATGCTATTGTCTGAAAATAATATGAAGCTGTAAACTCAAATAGCAAATAAAAATATTTTACTTAAAAATTAATTTATATCTTTTAATCTATAATATTCATCAGTGAAATGTATTAAGTATAAATATTCAAGACTTTAAATTATGTTACAATTACTACATATTTTTTTCTTTTTAACAGACTTATCCTTAACATCCTGTGCGTATCACAACCAACACTCTGGTAGATCTCCCTCTTAACCAGGAGGGACACTTCTCATATTTTATATAAGACAGATCAACCTCCAGCTGGGCTGGACTATTAAGAATGATGGGCACAATACAGGCAATATCTCTTTCACAAAGATGACATAGTGTCCACTGGGAATGCTCGTCTTATAATGATGGATACAGTTGGAGTTATTTGTCTCTGTCTTGCGTCAGTCTGTCAGGCACTCAGTCCAGTTTTCAGCTTTAAGTGTCTTCACCATGAAACTGTCAGTTAAAGGGATCTGGTCTAGATGCTGTCGGTTTGTCTATATCTCCTTCCTGTCTCCTCATATGCCCTCCCTCACTCCTTCCTCCATCACATATCATTTGGTCTCTCGTCCAGTGCTGTAACAGCTTGGAGATGGGTACTTCAGTAGGAACTCCTGTATGACAGCTTGTTGTATGATTTGTGTCCAGTTATGGGACATAAATGCCAGTTCCAGTATCACTCACAAAACCGAGAGCTGTTGTAATGCTTAAATTATAGCCAGCAACACTTTGTACAAACCGGCTGTTTAACAATGTAATATTTTGTGTGAATGGCCTAAACACCGACTTTCATGACACACACATCTCAATACTCTCCCCTAAATAACCCACAGTCTAAAGCACTGAAATATTTGACCATCAACAGTTTTTACTTAAGGAAGCGCAAACTTATACGAGAGCAACCTGTACTGGTTATTATTAGTAGCACAATATGTGTCCTGATGCCAATTTGTCATGTACACATCTACCAATAATGATATCTACGAGTTAAAATTTATAAATAGTAAATGTATACATATAATACATACATTTATGCCTTTATTCAAACTAGGCTTGGGCGGTATCCAAATTTTGATACCGTCATACCTCCTCCCTATTTTACCTCGGTATACCGTATTACCATGACGGGGGGGATTCACGTGCGCGCTTCTCCTCAACCTGCAACTGGCACAGTTGGCCAAACTCCGCGTCTGCTTCTCATGCGTCCGCCTCCACGACCCGCTCCCTTACTGCTCATTACGGCTACAACAAAACTCCGGCAGTAAACTGCCACGCTGAAGTTACGGTGTTATTTCTATGTACTGTATGTAATGGGAGCATGTTTTCCACAAACATTGACCCCAATAAAGTAAAAAGATAATTTTTGCAGTGGCTAGGGTAGTGGTAGCCTAGCTAGCGATGCAAACGTGGGCTAACCTAGGTTACACATAAAATACAACCGTTCCTGACAGACAAACTATAGTGTACACTTGATAGATGGTGTGCCAGTTGCAAGACACTATATATCAAAGCCTGAATACTATAAACTAGTAGTGAAAGT
>JBBMFX010000122.1:7445743-7464099 GCA_037832545.1 Rhabdalestes septentrionalis
AATAATGCATGTTAATTTAGTCTTAGTCAGCATCTTTGGACACTGTTGCCGTCTCGTCATCGTCTCGTCTTAGTCATTGAAAAAAAGGTAATTGAAGAACATATTTCATTGCGTCTCGTCTGACGAAATTAACAATAGTACACACAAATGTAGACATTTCAATTTACTTTTTTCAATCCATCAGCACATGTTTGTACTTTTTCAAACACCCAGGCAATGGTTCTTTAAAATGATCAGATTTACACAAGACACGTGCCACCCAAATTTTGCTTTTTTAGATCTGTAGCTATGAGGCTAATATTGCTAACAAACATCAGATGTCAAAAGTCACACGTATCCTTGCACAAAGACTAGATAGCTGATCTTGGATACAGTTTCTGATTCCACACCAACTGATTATAAATCAGCACTCCTTCTCTTTAGGTGGATGTAAAAGTGGATCTTATTGTCTAAAAGGGCTGCCTGCAGTCTTCAGCAATGTATTGGGTTTTTTTTTGATGAATGTTCTAAACCACACGGAAAAGTCTGTGTCACCCTAATGGAAAGCTGTTCAAGTGAAATGCAGGTCAAAGACACTTCTGTCAGTAATAACGTTCTTTTTCTTCTGCTTGACATCAGGTGTATCACCTGGCCAGCGTGCGTCTCCGGGACATGTGTGTGAAGCTGGACATTAGCACAGAACTGCGAAAGAAAATCTGGACATGTTTTGAGTACTCGCTGGTGCACTGCACTGAGCTGATGATGAATCGCCACCTCGATCAGCTGCTCATGTGTGCCATATACGTCATGACTAAGGTACACACAAAGAAATGAACTGTGAAATTGTTTTCCTTCCTTGCCAAAAAGTGCATTTAAAGTTGTGTTTAAAGTTGATGTAACAAAGTCTTTATGTTCTAACTCAATGGAAATATATACAGCATTTTTGTTCTTGAATAATAATAGGTGTCTGTTGCCAGAGAGGAGAGACGCATGGCACTCATTGTTGTGCTTAACTTTTTTGTAGGTGACCAAAGAGGACAAATCTTTCCAGAACATTATGAAGTGCTACAGGTCTCAGCCTCAGGCCAGCAGCAGCGTAAGTATAACTCTTCCAGGTAAATGTGGACAAACTGTTTAGGTGAGAATGATGAAAATGACTGTGGCAATGTCGATGTTTCAGGTGTACAGAAGTGTTTTGATAACAGGAAGAAAGAGACGCCACTCAGGCAACGGTGAAAACAACAACAGACAGACATCTCCAGCTGAGGCTGCGCATGAACAGGGTAACACACAAACACACACACACACTCACACACTCATCTCACCACATGCCTTTAACCGTCCAGATCCTCATTATAGTCCAGACACTAGTTTTGTGTTTGCAAAAAAGCAAGAGATTAAGAAAAAGAGAAGTTTGTGCCATTATTGGTTCCATTCTTTGAAACAAAAAGTCACAACAAGTCAATGTCAATAAAGCATGGGGCACTAAATGTATGTGTAATTCATAACTAACTACATCATTATGTAGCGATATTAACAGTACAAGCCTGCTATAGTGGGTTTCCCATAGTTAATATTTTTTCTTTTAAAATACACATCAGAAATCTTTACATCATTTTGAATATATATATATGTGTTTGTGAATATGTATATATGCATATATATACTACACACTACTGTTTAAAATGATGAAAAGATTTCATCATTTTAAATTAAAAGTATTGTGAAATGATAAATGACATTGATACCTAACGCTTCTAAAGGCTAAGGTTTTTCTATTTCTTTCCCCCAGCAGCAGCCAGTGGTGACAGTAGTCCGGTGACCATGCGCTCCAGCAGCACTCTGCCCATTCCTCAGCCCAGCAGTGCCCCTTCCACTCCCACCCACGCCCCTGGTGCTCCCCCAGAGCAGGAGGAGGAGGAGCGGGGAGACCTGATCCGCTTTTACAACCACGTCTACATCAAACAGATAAAACAGTTCGCCCTGCGCTACTCCTCCAGCTCACCAAAAACTGGGGTGAGTGTTGAAGTTCTCTCAAGGACTGCAAAATAGTGTATAGTGTCAAAGTCAGCTTTAATGTTATTCCTTCTCACCACAGACATGTGTTTCTCTTGAATACAGTGCAGTAAAAAAACAGCAGCAGACAAGAGGATTAATCATAATACAGGGAAATTATTGCTGTGTTGCAGCATTACCATTTACCAACCAATTTTTGGGACTGTTGAAACATTTTATTTACATTTTATTACATATATTGTGTCACTGTGTTCATCAATTATCTGAAAAATTAGTGCAGTTAAAAAATAAGAGAAATGAGCACATGGATCATTAACAAACCAATGAGTGTGTTTAAAGGTTAATTTAGGTGACCTCTCTGGGTGTTTGCAGGCTGAGACTCCTCCTCTGTGTCCATATCCCTTGCTCCGGATTGGCTCTCCGCGGCGAGTTCTCCTTTCACACAACCACTCCATCTACATCTCACCACACAAGAGTGGCAGCCCCCTCACCCCTAGAGACAAGATCTTCTACTACATCAGCTCCAGCCCCTCCAATGTAAAGAAATATTTTAGACAAACACACAGTCATGCATGCACTCACACAGTCATGCATCTTATCCCGCTCTACCTACATCCAGCTCTTCATTGTGGTGCAAGCTTGTCCATATGATTTAAGACACAGTTCATTTTAAATACTGCTGGTACAGAACTGTAGACAAAAGACATTGTGAAAATAGCTATTGGTCATAATTTGTGATTGAAACAAATAGTTAATGCGATTATTCTGTGTCTTAAATAATTCCTTTGTTTTGACCACCGTGTTGTTGTAAAGTATTAATATTGCCAGGAGGTGGTGGTAATGTGCTCTCTCTCGCTCTCTCTTGTTGCAATTATCCTTCAATTTCTGTCCACCTCAGTTACAGCATCCCTGACTCTTCCTTGTGTATGTGATCAGTCCCCTACCACTACATTTTAGTTTTATTAGCATATTTGTGGAAACAATTTTGGATAATTTGATTTTCAAATGTGGTTAGCAGTTTTGGCCTGATTGCTATAGTGCTAAATGGAAAAAAACATGGTTTTACCCCTTGACTATATCTGGGGTGTGTGGATGGCTGAGCAAATCAGATTTTTCACTGATCAAGTCCTTAAAATCAGTTATAATGGCTAAAGCAAAGCAAGAAACTACAGATTCTGATCTTTTCACAAACTCTCAGAATCTCAGTTTCTCCACTGAGAAGAAGACCCTCTTCAGTGTTGTGCCAGTTCACACTGAAAAAGAACTAGTTAAAAATACAGTTCATTCAAATGAAAATGAACATTCTGAAAGATATTTATAGCTCAAAAATGAACTAGATCTTCTATCTGAACCTCCTTCAATCTTCTCCTTCTATCTGTCATACAACTGAACAATCATAGACATAAGTTAAAACATAAGTAAAAACCAATTTTGAGGTTGAGAGTAGATCTTACAACTAAAGCAATGCATCTTGTTTTGGTGAAAGTGGAAAAAATGAGGTGCGGGTATACTGGATATGGAAAATTGTATCTATTAAAATGATCAAATAAGAACATAACTTAAAATAAACTAACAGGCTTTTTAAAAACTGTATCAAAATACTACAGCTCTAAAACATCCAGGACATAAAAATCTTCCTTTTATAAGCTTATTCCACATGAATTTCTGCTGTGGTGTGCTCTTGTGCTAGCCTACTACTAAGAGCCGATACTTTGTAATGAATCAGAAGAGCCGACTCCCATCGAGTAAGAGCCACTCTCCACTTTTATTATCAACACACAAAGCAGTAATATTTGCCAAGTTATGCTTAAATATGAGGCTACAGATGATTATAAAGTAGGAGCCGTTTGGGAGCCAAAAACCACGGCTCTTCTTTGGGAGCCAGCTCTCTGAAAAGATTCAAACTTCCCATCACTATAGCCTGTGAACGTAAAACGTGAATTGTGTTCAATCTCGCAAGAGTGAACTTCACTCACGATTACGTCCATAATTTTCAAACCGACTTGTTCAGTTCACAGTTCATGAAAAATAGGAAAGTGCTCATTGAATATGTTCATGCCCAACACTGACCCTCTTGTTAGATTTTATTGTACTAGGGTTCCTTGTGTTATGAGGGTTTTGACATGTAATGTTTAGTGTTTATGTAGGTGAACTAGTTTAGTGGCATGTGGCGGAAAAATACACAGAACACGCAGTTACGTGCCGTATGAGTAAGGGATCACGCTAATTGAAGCATAAGTTTTCTATTTGTTGCATTGTTTGGTGGCTTTTGGCCTTTATCATTTTTATTTTTCTGTAAATATAGATTATTAACATAGGCTGTACTAAGGTTTTTCATTTATTTACAGTTCTGAGCAACCATTTGTCCTGTCAAAATAAAGAGTTTTCTTGACTGACTTAGGATTTCTGATCACTCTTAAAGTGCCTCTGTCTTGTATTGTAGCTCTTTGTTTGTTTAAACATTTATACATATTTCTGCCTGCCTGAACCTGGTATGTGGCATATAGATTAAATGTTTCTCTTTGTCTGTGCTTGTCCTGCAGAGGCTGCGGGAGATTAACAGTATGATCCGTACGGGGGAAACGCCCACAAAGAAGCGCAGTATGGTTCTGGAGGAGGAACAGCAATCACCCGCTAAGAGGCTTTGCCAGGAGAACCAGACCGCACTTCTTCGCCGCCTGCAGGATGTGGCCAATGACCGCAACTCCTGTCATTGATGCAGACGGTCCTGCAGGATCTCAGTTCCTCCTACACAAATAAAGGAACATTTCTTTACTAGTCATGCAGAAACATTCACCAGCTCTGACCACATGAAGACTGATTCTACAAATACAGTGGGGAAATGACCTTGCATCACCAGCCCATCTACAGAAACACACCACACTCAACAGCTCAACCTGCAAGAAATGTTTGATGAGCGTCTTGCATGAAAATGCAGTTGTATTAATTTTCTCCCAACTTTATCAGCTCTCTTTTGACACAACTTTGAGTCACATTCACGCAAACTTTATAATTAGCGAATATCTGTCTTGTATATGCTTTTACTCAAAACACACAGTTCTGTGTTTTGTGATGATTGTTTAAGAAGATGAAGCACTTAACGAAGCGTACGTCTGCAAATTTTATGCAGTGTTCAACATTGTTCTTGCTTTTTTAAAGAAGTATTTTCATAAAAGCTATTTTATAATGTAAAATGACCAGAGTTCATGTTTTCTTATGAAACTGTTAAGAAATGATTGTCTACTATTTTATATGCTGCAATGTGTTCAAATAGCTAATATATTCATGCTATTTTTCTAACATTAGTTAGAGAGAAGCCAACTAGACACCCGCATACAATAACTATCATGTTAAGCTGTATTCCACTAAAAAGAGCAATATTTATTATCAGTTGGTTTTGCATGTGCTTTGTAGCACAAAAACTTTTTTTTGTAGAAATAATGTAATTAATGAAAATTATATTGTTTTTTGTCGTTTCTGAAATGTGATGTTTTAACCAACCATGTGCGTCATGTACAAGTAAAGCTCCCTTTATTGTGAAAGTGCCTTTTCTCCCTTGACCTTTTCTCAGCTTTGTATGTGCTTGTCATAGAGAATTAAATAAATGAGAGAAAATGTACTGACCAATAAGAGCTGTGGATTTCATTTAAGAAGACTCTCCACTAGATGGAGTACTACTCTTAATAGCCAGCTCACTGGCCCCCATCTCTAACATGCAAAGGCAGCTGGAGTGTTCTTTTTGGCACAGCAATCATTAGGTTAGTGTTATAAAGCACTGATGCATGGTGCTATGGGAGATTAAACTACAGGTTGAAATCCCTGACTGACTCAGAATAGACAATAGACCTACAGAACCTTTCTCCACTACTTTGCTGAAATATGATTTTAATATGTAATCAAATCCCTTCTGATTCATATTACTTTTCTTTTTTTCTTACTCATGACTAAGTAGTTGGTTACAGGATTCTCATTTCTGGTCAGTAGAGCCAGAGGCATATTTTGGGAAAAAATAGTAAAGCAAATTCAGTGATGGAAATCAGTGAATAGTAAAGCTTTTTGTTGTTGGGTAAATGATTGAACACTGCTTTTGGTAAAATATGATAACCTGCTTATGGAGGAGGGCATAAACTGAATATTAAATACACAGACATTTACACACATAAAAAAGAGGTCCTTTTCAAAAAGACAAATTTACAATTTCCACATTTCTATATAGGAGATGAGAGTTAAGTCTGCTTGTAAGTGTGTATTTAACAAAATGGCTCTCTAGTGGTTCTTTAGCAAAGGCAAAGCTTATATGTAATGCTATGATGCCTCAAAGAACTGTTTCTACAAATGGTTCCTTGTATGGTTGAATGCTCCTTCTCTTTGATGGAAACATTTTTAAATACGTTTATTTAAAATATATTTACACATTGTCCCACAAGAAACCAATAATGAAGTGAAAGGAAAAAGAGGAGAGCCTTAAGTTGGTACTAAATAGAGCCCTTTATTATAAAACCTACCTAAGAAGGTCTCACAGACTGTCATTTTTGTGATCTAATACTAAAGCTTGATCAGAGGTGATGAGTGAGGTGATGAATAACACCTGTGTTGATTTGAGCTATAACTTAACTTTAATATACGAGACCATCACATGTCTGACTATGAGTGAGTCAGTACTGCTGGGAAGTGTAATGTGTGTGTGTGTGTGTGTGTGTGTGTGTGTGTGTGTGTGTGTGTGTGTGTGTGTGTGTGTGTGTGTGTGTGTGTAGTGCTTTTTCAGTGTGGCCTCTGTGAAAGACTCACATAACTAAGTGTGTTAGTCAGTGTGTGAGGTCACTGTCTGAAATATGACTACATGCTGTGCTTTCATACCTCACTCAGCTCGTTCATTTGAAGTGTATTCAACCATTGTTAATCAGTTTTGCTCCCATACAGCTCATATCAATGCTGCACAGCAGCATGCTCCTTCTGAAAGGATGACATAGCTCTTCTGGACTAAATCTTCAAATAAATAACACTGCTTGTCCAAGAAAAAAAATTGTTATACATGAAATATAGTAAGGGCCTGAATATTCCTGGGTTTTTTTAGGAGTTTGAGGCAGGATGTAAACAAAGTGTTTCAAAACATACCATTCACTCCCCCATCTACATGGAAACAAAGACTTATTGACTTTCCTGCTTATGTGATGAGAACATTTGAATGGATCAGTCTATTCTCTTTACAGCCACCAAGTCCACACCATTCTCTTTAATTATAAGATTTTTGAATGAAGACCAATAAAAAGCAGTCAATCAGTACAGAAATGATTTACAGACTTAGACACACACAGAGACACACAAACACACACATGTATATGTGTAGAGTTAATGTACAAGTATAACATGCTATTCTTTACTTGTTATCATAATACTGAATTATTAGACTGACTTTACCCAAAACAACACTTACACACCAATACATTCACACACTGATTATTAGCTGCCAGTTCACTACAGTGACAAATGGCTGTGGGCCAGAGTGAAAAATTACAGCTCATAATAAAGGTTTAGGCCTTTGAGAAGGCATGGTAATTCATATTCTGAGATGAAAACACGATTATGTCACAGGTGTGACAGGTCCTCTAATTCAACTGAAACTGTTGTGATCCGCTTAGTTATTCGCAAAAGAAGGTGCATGTAGACATGCATACACCCACATGAAAATGGCCAGTAACATTACCATATTTAGACAATAATTCAGTGGGTGTACAGGGCACATATCAAATTATACTGTGTGATGCATTTTTTTATGGATTTGCTGTCATGATGTTACTCCATTAGCCATGAAAGGGACAGTTTAATCATCTGTAAAGTTGTTGTTTAAAAGCTTCTTATTTTATATAATTTAGCCATAATTTTAAAACCACCAACCAAATATTTTGCAGGTTCTCTGCCAAAAATATCTAACCTGTTGAGGCATGAGCTCCACAAGATATTTGAAGGTGTGCTGTTTTATCTGGCACTGAGACATTAGCAGCAGATCCTTAAAGCTTGTAAGATGTAAGGTGGGACCTCCATGGATCAGCACCTCCCACAGAGGTCTAGGTAATTTGGAGGCCGACAACATCTTCAGCTCCTTGCTATGTTCCTTTAACAATTCCTGAACAATGTCTGCTGTCTGGGAGGCCATTTTAACCTGATAAAAGAGGACAATGCCATTAGAATAACCATCTTGGTCTACAACAAGGCTTAGGCAGGTGGTACATGTCAAAGTAGCATCCACATGAGTTTCAGCAGCCACAGTTTGACAGCATAACATTACCCAGCACATCAGCAACAACTTGCCTTCTTCTCATACTGTATCCTGGTGTCATCTTTTCCAGGTAAGCGATACAAGCACTTGGTGATCAAATCAGTGCTAAGGAAAATATGATAAATCAGACCAAGCCATCCAATGCTCCATGGTCCTGATGTTGACATGCTCCTTGTAGTCACCTTGAGGGTTGATTAGGGTTAACATGGACACTGTGACCAGTCTGCACCTACGTAGCTCTATACACAGCAAGCTGACACTTTTCCCTCATTGCCAACATGTTTTTCAGCAATTTGTGCTTCTATGGAATCAGACCAGACGTGCTAACTTTTGCTCCCCTCAGCACTTGTCGTTTTGGAGATGCTCTGACCCAGTCTTCTAGCCATCACAATTTTGTTCTTGTCAAAGTCACTCAGTTCCTTATACTTGTCAATCTCCCTGCTTCAACACATGAACTTCAAGAACTGACTGTTCACTTGCAGCCAAATATATCCCACCTCTTGACAGGTGCCTCTGTAATGAGATGATCCATGTTAGTGATTTCACCTATTCGTGGTTTTATTGTTGTGACTGATCTGTGATTTACACTTACATAGGCAATAAAGGTGCCAAAACAGATCATTTTTCCCAGAAGAATTCCCTAATAAATCTTTTTTTTTTATTTGAAAGAGATGTTTACATCTGAAGAACCTGTGTAAAACTCCACAAAATGTACTCTAAAGACTCCAATTTAAAATATCTACTTCTATACATTCAATCAACAAACATATTGCACACTTCCGCCATTACATTGTCAGTTATAAACTTGAATTCCTTGTTCCTGAAGAACAATCAGATCATGATATATGCAATGTAGTAAAAGATGGGAGATTGAAAGAGTTTTGATACGATGCATCCAAAGGGTGACATAGATGGAGTTTCTGAAGAAATATTCATTCTGTCATCCATGTACCTGCCAATCTTCAGAGCCACACGACTCTCTGGCAGCTTTACTGGCCAGATTTACCACACGGTAAACTCCTGTCTTGCCAAACACGACTGACAAACCATAAATATGAGCTACGTTTATGCAAACAGATGCTAGACAATACCCTGTCAGTTATGCCTCCATTCTTTAGGGACATTTGAATTTGCTCTCATAAAAGGCAAACAACAATGGGACGAAGTGAACTTAAACTGAGTCCCATTCATCTTGGTAGCCACAAGCAAAGTTATTTCTGTGGGAAATGCAGCTGCCTTTGGTAAAATACAAGCATCTGTCTTATACCGTGAAGTTCCTCCACTACAGAGCATTTCACCAGTCAACAGTATCTTTTATGTTTCACATCAGTGTGTCCTGACCTTGATCCTGAACTCCCCCTGTACTGCACATTTTCCTGCTTTTACATACTCACTTCATCCTAGTAAAGGTTTGTTAAATAGATGATCAAGTGTGTTGGGAGCATGGGCATCCTGGAGCTGGGATGGGGTCCACTGTTCAGCATGACTGCCATTGCATTGTATTCATGCTAGCAAAGCGCACATTCTGAGGGAAGTAATAAAACAGCTAATCAGAAGAAGGCTGATTGCTGCTGCTGCTGCTGCCATTGTTATTGTTGTTGATGTTGATGATGATGATGATGTTGTTGTTGTTGACATCTGTTGCTTACGAACCCACATGTTTTTCAGGGGACGTAGAAGAAGTTGTGTTTATGTAGGAGTGGAGAATAGGATAACTGGAAAAGCAGGACAGGAATTTGTCACTTCTTTTGCAATAAAAGCAGATGACACACTTTCTTTAAACTTTTGGGGGGATTCCACCTACCACCTCAATCTGATGTCTTTGGGGAGAAATTGTAGGTCTTTGGAAAGCTGCATTTTGTTGCAAGGCTTTTGGGAAAAAGAGAAGCTGAGGAGAGTCACTGGTTTATCACATAGCTTTTACAGACATTAATGTTATAAATATGTATATAGATAGATACATAATATAATGTTTTGTATATAACATTAAAAACAGGTTTCCCATTCATTTGATTCAATACAATGCTGTCATTTTATAATTCTTTTCCTTTTTGCCTGTATAATAAATGGTGAGTAAAATGTTCTGCACATGGTCTCTTACAGGTATACTGGTGTCAGACTGGAATGAAGAAGGTTGGCATGTGGTGTTTGTTTATAGGAAAAGGTGTCATGTGCCCGTCTGAAGTCTGTTGCTACTGACCCCAGGCAAGGGATAGCGGCACTTTAACAGAGTCCTTCATATCTAATGACTGTAAAAGATGACTCATAGGATGTAGTGAAGTACACCTGGTGCTCTCTCTCTCCCTCACACACACACGCAGTCACACACATACACACACTTTTATCTCACAAAAAGACATGCATTCATTTATTTGTCCAGTGCACTGACGAGTCATAAATCAAAAGACCAGGCTGACAGTAATTGTCATGTTTATGCTCCATCAAAGACAACAGGAAAATTCCAGAGCTGTAAGGTAGCTCATTTAGGTCAACCCACCTTTGTACATAAAAATGAGTAGTGAACACTTTATGTTTACATGACTATTCTGGATAGTC
Organism: Rhabdalestes septentrionalis; assembly: GCA_037832545.1. Classification (NCBI taxonomy): domain Eukaryota; kingdom Metazoa; phylum Chordata; class Actinopteri; order Characiformes; family Alestidae; genus Rhabdalestes; species Rhabdalestes septentrionalis. The sequence goes on from JBBMFX010000122.1 coordinate 7,456,572, forward strand.
TGTGATACCAAACAATGTAACATCAGTGAAACATTGCTGTGTCAGTTTGAGTTTGGAAACACCTCCCATTGTTTTAGCCAGGCAGTACTAATTACTTTTCATGGATGTGCTCAGTTTGACAGTCACAGCAAGTTCATGGGAATGCCATTTTTTGGTTACTTTGATCACTTTTGTCAAAAAAGTACCACAACCAGACCGACAAATTAATATAATTAAAGTTGTGGGTGTTTCCAGGAATACTGTAATGTAAATGGTACCAGTTTTCAAACAGAGAGCAAATGTGTCTAATATATATATTAGATATATATTTATTTATATACATACATATATCCTGGTAAATAGTGGTGGGTAAAATATAGAAACTCTAGTAAACACTGTGTGGGTAAAATACATTTTACTCAATTAAGTAGTGTTTGGGTAAAATATATAAACCCTACTAAAAATGGATAAAATATATAAATCCCAGTCAATTATATGGTAATAGTAACAGTGATACAGCTGTAGTGGCTCACTGTATCAGGCATCTCTGCCTCGGCACATTTGCGTAGCTCCGCCCAAACCCCGCCCCTCCACATTGGTGTCCTATAGGAACTCGACTGGGCGGGATTATGCGCTGTGCACGCGCTCCTAAAAATGAACACCTTGAGTTCTGTGCATTGACTTCTGATCGCTGGAGGACTGAAACCTTTCTGCCGTGGGGATGTACAGGGATGCGCATCCGAGAATCTTACGTTTAATCAGTGTTAGCACAGATTATCGAAAAAGCCACAGGGAGATTATTCATGTCTGTGTCATTTAGTGTTAATTAAGGTCGTTTTTAGAGAAGTTCTTCGCAGGTGAAACTGCTACTCTGTGTAAAAGTGGCACTGTAGACAACTCGTGAAGGCCAGGTGGTCTTGGCAGACGTTTGAAGAAGTTTGAGGGGGCATAAAGTAAGTGATAGTGTGTTTGCTGATGTAGGGTTAGCAAATATGTCGAGGAGAAAACAGGCGAACCCTCAGTGTGTCCACCTGGACCTGCATTTCACCTCTTCTGAACACCTAGGTAAGTTCCAGCACAAAGTGAGGCAAAGTTTGACGGAAGTTTTAAAAAAGTTTTTACAATGTGTACAAAAATGCCCTTTTAGCTGTATTTGTTGTCTCGTTGTAACAGGAAACCAGTATTAAACACCAAAAACAATGGTTTTCCAAAGACTAGAAATATATGAATGAGCTACATTCACTCTAAGCATTTTCCTGACTTGCACTAGTGCTTCACACTTCAGACTGGTTTGACTAGAATGTGCAGATGGCAAAATATATGTTATAATATGTTATAAATATTATTGTTTTGGTTATTATGTGATGTTTCATCCCTAAAAACGTTTAGATGTCCGTCATGGTTTCTGAAAGCATGCCCTCATTTGAGATCTGATGAAAACGTGCTTGTGTTCAGAAACACTTCTGTCACGTGATGTGGAATAAGCAGTTCCATTATAACGAGTAGCCTAATTACACAACAGTAGAACTGTCCACAGTAATATGCAGTTATACAGTTCAGTGTTGTAAAAGATCCTGTTCTGTGATAGCACTGGATTGTCTTTCAAATGTCCTTAAGCTGCTATATGGAGCTGATAAACATGTAATCTAATTAAAATACCCTTTTGGTTTTCTTTCTCTGATGATTATGTAGAACACAACATAAAAGACATCAGTTCTCCATCTGATGCCCATGTCTGTGAAAGTTGCTGCGCTGAGTTCTTTACACTACTGGACCTCAGAGAGCATCAGACGAGCTGCTGTAAGAATCCGTTAGTTCTGATAGTGAATGAAAATGGAAGTTCAACTTCTCCCTCTTCATCTTTCATCTTCAGTCCAACACCTTGCATCGTAGAGGAGCAGATGAACAACAGCATCAGTAATGAAGTGGCCGAAGAATTACATGAGTCTTTAAAGGACAAAATGCCAGAAGAAAACATGGAGCCACCACTCGTGTCTGAGAGCAGCAGGTCTGAGAGTGTCGGTCACTCCCAATCAGAAAATGAAAACAGCATGGAAAATGGAAGCACGAGTGTTTGTACCGTCACTTCAGTGTATCCATCAGTTCTGCCTCAAGCAGATTCTTCACCTGAAATGGGTACAGTATCATCCACGAACAGCAATGTCTTCATTGAGAATTTGGAGAGCACAAAAGTTGCTGTAGCTCAGTTCTCTCAGGAGCTATGTTTCAACACACAGGTGGGCAGCAGTGGTCTTCCCAGCTGCAACATAGCAATACCTGGTCTAGCCGAGCAGCTCATGGCTCTGCAGCAACAGCAGGTGGAGCAGCTGAAACTCATTGAGCAAATTCGACATCAGATATTACTGTTAGCAACTCAGAATGCAGATACACCAACACCCTCCTCCGGCAACTGTCAAGGTACATCAGGGATTTCTCAGACCAACCCGCTAATGACACTCAGCTCCCACCTCTCCCAGCAGCTAGCAGCAGCCGCAGGACTGGCAGAAAGCCTTGCGAGTCAGTCTGCCAGCATTAGCAATGTTAAACAACTTAAGCATGCAGTCTTATCAAGCAGTCATGATAATGCAGTAGTACCGAGTGGCAGAGATATTTCTCAAATGACAGAGACAGATAGAAGCAAACATTTGATACCAAGACTTGGCACTTATCTGTCTAAAAACCAGCCTGCTCATGATGGAACCCTCTATAGACTGCAGAGTAGCACAAGTCCTTTACCTGACTCTACCTTGGCATCTGAAAATGCCCCAAAACCAACAAATAAATTAAACCTACCTCATTCACATTCTGCGAAGAATCACATCTTTGCAAACCCATTGCCAAACTTTGGGACAGTTGTAGAGGACCTGAATGGAAAGCAAAGGAAGGGCAAACTGCCTAATGTTACCTTATTTGAGCCCAAGACATTTGATGAAGGTTTGTTCAAGCATAAATGTAGATTTTGTGCCAAAATATTTGGAAGTGACAGTGCTTTGCAGATACACCTGCGATCCCATACGGGAGAGAGACCATACAAATGCAACATATGTGGAAATCGTTTTTCAACTCGTGGAAATCTCAAAGTACATTTCCAGCGTCATAAAGAGAAATATCCAAACATACAAATGAATCCTTTTCCCGTTCCAGAGCACTTAGATAACGTTCCAACAAGCACAGGGATTCCATATGGTATGTCTGTGCCGCCAGATAAGCCTGCCTCCAACTGGTTAGACAGCAAACCATCTGTGACCAACTTACCTGCATTGTTGTTCCCAACATCATTGCCAAGTCTTCCAAGCATAATTAAAAGAGAGGAGCAAGTAGTATCAATTACCAGGGCTCATAGTCCTGTTGTCGGTGAATCAAACGGGTTTGAGACTTTTGAAAGAAAAAATAGCAAAGAAGAATTAATCAGTGACCCTTTTCCAATTTTAAATGGAAAATATGAAGACATCAGAAAAACCCTAGGTTTTGGAGCCTGTGTGAACAATTCAGAAGACCATTCCTCCACTGACAATGCCTCTACCCAGGCAAATTCATTAGCCCCACTAATGTGTGAGAATATAAAACCAAAATTTCCGTTTGGTGGTCTCCCAGATTCAATGGAAGCCTCAGAAACAACCAAGCTCCAGCAACTCGTAGAAAATATAGACAAGAATTGCATAGACCCCAATGAGTGTGTCATCTGTCACCGGGTGCTCAGTTGTCAGAGTGCTCTTAAAATGCACTACCGTACACACACAGGTGAGAGGCCGTTCAAATGCAGAATATGTGGACGAGCTTTCACAACCAAAGGGAACCTCAAAACACACTACAGCATCCATCGTGCCATGCCACCCCTAAAGGTGCAGCATTCATGCCCCATATGTCAGGAGAAGTTTACTAATGCCATGGTTTTACAACAGCACATACACATGCACATGATTGGAGAAATCCCCAATGTTATCTCCCCAGAAATTTACCAAGACCAAGAGTCTATGGAACATGATACATCCTCAGTAGAAGGAAAGAACTTAGAGGATCGAGCAAGCATGTCTGATGAAAACATGGAAGTGATGGACATTATATCAGAAGCTAAAGACACAACATCTCCAATATACAGTGAATGTTCATCTCCTGCTTCATTACATGCCACAAAGACTGCTGGGTCAGAGGGTCAGGAGCTGGTTTTGCATGATGTCTTAAATGAAAGGTTGGAGCCTGGGTCAACAGGCATAAACAGTTTAGCCCTTCAATCATCTCCTAGTCTTGACCAAGTGAGCCAAACACCCAGGAGCCCTGCCTTGTCTGAAGCTACATCTTCCTGGGGCTCTTTATCTCCAAAGAGCTCTGTGTTGGAGTCTTATAGGTCACTTGCAACTGAGACGAACCAAAAAACATCATCTCTAGAAACTAGTTCAGCACTCTTACAGTCAGTCTGCACATTTGATTCAGCACCTGCTGAAATCTTAAGGGATGGAATGACCATTATTTTTCGGGAACGAGGGACATCAAAGGGCAATGCATGTGACATCTGCAACAAGCCGTTTGCCTGTCAGAGTGCCTTGGACATTCACTATCGCAGTCATACCAAAGAGCGGCCATTCATGTGCACTTCATGTAGCAGGGGATTTTCAACTAAAGGCAACTTAAAGCAGCACATGCTCACCCACCAGATGCGGGATATACCTTCACGGCTGTTCGAACCATCTAGCCAGACACTCGTTTCTCCTTTAAACTCACCCTATCCTACTATAGGCCACTTAATATCATCAAAAATAAAAATGGATGTAAGCAGCATCTTTAATAAAGACAGAAAGGATTCAGTATTAGGAATGGCAACCTCCTCAGCTCCCTCACTGCCAGTCCTTTCAGCACCACCGGCTCCAGCACGTCGAACCCCTAAACAGCATTTCTGCCATGCTTGTGGGAAGACTTTCTCTTCTTCCAGTGCCCTGCAGATTCACGAGAGGACCCACACCGGAGAGAAGCCTTTTGCCTGTACCATTTGCGGACGTGCATTCACCACCAAAGGGAATCTAAAGGTACTCCCTCTTAAAAGCCATACATGGTTTAATGTCACATCCTGGTGTATAACTTTGATGTAATACTACTATGTGATCTTTAATGTCATTGGATTCTATATAATTTCTTTTTATTATTCACATCCATCTAGGTTCATATGGGAACCCATATGTGGAATAGTTCTCCAGCCCGACGAGGTCGCCGGCTCACTGTAGATGGTTCTTTGACATTCCTTAAATCCGGTCCTGTGAAAGTGCCAGAGACTCTTTCAAAAGAGACCGTAGGCGGAGTCATCAATGGGTCCGTCGGCCTCTGGAACCAGTACGCCACAGCAGCTCTCTCTAATGGTTTAGCACTGAAAAGCAATGAGATCTCTGTGATTCAAAATGGAGGTATACCACACCTGTCAGTTTCTGTTGGCCATGAAGGAAACTCACCTATTGGTAGCCTGACAGCCAGTCTAGAAAAACTGCACAATGTAGAAATCAAATCAGCTCTCCCTTGGATTGAGAGGCACCTTACTCAGTTGACTGAAGGCAGAAACACTGATTAATATTTTGTACTTCTTTGAATGAAACCATAGATGATTCCAAGAAAATCTATTTTGTCCAGAAAGCATTTTCGTAAATATTTAGGTTTCCATGCATTCTCGTTTAAAAGTAATGAGGTGTGCTATTTTTTATGAAAATATGTTAGAAAGTATACTAATATGTAGTTATTTTTTCATAAGTTATACACTGTGTTAGACATGGAATGTCAAAATGTTGCAATTTGTATGATTAGTTGTAGTAATATTTATTATCAACAACATTTTTTCAATTATTTATTGTTATTAATGCTATTTATTACCATTGATTACCAACAAATGTACACTGAGTTTTTCTTTGGCTATAGCTAGGTTTTCAGATAGGTTGGCCTGATCAGTGTTACATTTAACTGTTTACCTGATTTTCAAAGTAAGAGGATAGATTATTACTAATTAGTACTAATAGTATTACCTCTGGCGTATATCTGTACTACATGCAGTCATACAACAGTTTACATGTTGTTATTTTTTATACATTTTTATAAATTTGTGTCAGAACCTCTGAACACATGACTGTGTAAATTTGGTGCTACAGGGGTTTTTCACAGTTTTGTGTTTCTACGTGTGTCTAAGTGTTTGCGCACATGTATATGTGTGTCTGTGTGTGAGTCTGTGCATGTGTCTGTGTGTGTGTGTGTGTGTGTGTGTGTGGTTATTGACAGACTATATGAGTAACTGAGTATTCAATTTGTATATATAGATAAGAGAGTGCAAATACGGATGTGGTATTTTGTGTGAAAGTGCTTACTTTCCTTATAATTGTTTTATTCTTTGGTCAAGGACTAACCCTTAACTGGAGTATAACTTAACATAATGCTGCCAGTGTTTCCAACCACACAACAAAATTCATGCCCTTTCACTTCTGATATAAATCTGGGTCACTTTGTCCTCTGAATTTACATTTCAATAAACCCACTAATAATAACACATTGTGCTATACTGAATGATCTTTGCCAATGCAAGGCGATACCTCTCCTGCTACCTTAACAGAATCAAAGGGCCCATTCATTCAAAAGGTGTACCATTCATAGATATCAGATACACTGTCTCATGACTTTAAATAACATTAACTATGTAGACAGATGGTTAGCTATGGTATTGCATAATTGAGTGGACAAAGCTATGTCTGCAGGGTTTTGCCACATAGAAATGTGATACATTGGATTAATTAAGAGGTAGTCCAAATGCTTCTGTTAAAACCCTTTGTTCTGTTTGTCATGTTTGTTGTTTAATTGTTTAAAAACTCTCATTTGTGGATAAAAGGTGATTGTCCAAGAGCAAATATTTTTTGTATTAAAGTGATCTTTCTGGATATCTGGGGTTCATACAGGAGCCCAATTCAGTATTTTAGTGAATTCACCCTGATGGGTGAAGGGTCCCATCAAGTCCATTCTTCATAGTGATACATCCTGGAGAAGAGCTTACCAACATCAAATACGCCTGACTCATAAAGGCCACTAATATGTCCATTGTATGACACCAGCCCAATCCCACATACCAAATCCCACTTTGAATGAGTTCTGCTCCATGAGCTGTCAGCCCCCATTAAGCGACTCTCACGGTGGCAGTGGCCAGCTGACGGGGGGGGAAACCCAACACCAGCCTGCGTCCATTAGCATTATAAAATGAGCAATCAGCTGGAATGAAGCACAAGGGCTCGAGTACAAAACACATCCACACCACTCATCAGATACATATCTGACTCAGACAGATGGAAGGCCCTGCAGCAGGCCCTGCTAAAGAGCTAAAGTGTCTGAATAAAGACAGCAAGACAAGGCTTTCCAAAGGGAATGCTCACCTCTCCGTTTTCAGGAAAATGAAACAAATGCACGAGCTGAATACATTTAATGGCCATATAAAATTAAACTGCAAATCATGCAGTACTGCCTGACAATTGTGCTATGTTTTGTGTGTGTGTTGGTTTATTTATATATAGTAAAATACACACTGAACTGTTCATGT
>JBBMFX010000122.1:7464312-7476860 GCA_037832545.1 Rhabdalestes septentrionalis
ATATATATACACACATGAACAGTTTCCCAATTAAAATCATTTCCCAAATAAAATCATTTAAAAGAAATCATGTACCAGGTATGCATAAATAATGTAAATTAATCATATTTAAACTGCACTGCTTTATCATGTCTATGTTCAAGGGAAAAAGAGAGATGAAGTCTGACTTTTCACAGTCCTGTCAGCTTGTTTTAAGAACTCATTACAGGCAAACAGAACAGCGCTGTCCCAATCATTGCATATTTCTCTTCAAAACTGCTGATATCAGCGTGCTGTTTACAATGCAAAGAAAGCAATTCCTTTGTAAGCATTTTCCCTGTGATCATCACACCTTTGTTAGCCTGACAATGGAAATATTCAATAACAGAGGAACGGCCAAATCTCCACCAGGGCTTAAACCTATCCACCACAAACCCTACTATTGATAACACAGTGATGATGGCTTTGTGCCGGCCGTGCGCATGGCTCACATCATATCAGATCATAGAAGCTTAGTCGACTGTTGCCTGTGGGGTCAGTTTGTGTCTGCTGTACTATTTAACAGAATAAAGTTCCAGAGGGACAGGCTTCGCTGGCTTTATCATCTCATGAATTCAACAAGTGTATTAAATGTTTGACAACTCTATTACATATATGTAAAGGATATATATACATACACACACACACACACACACACACATTATGCATTATAAACATATAGATAATGTATTTGCTATCATGCATTGGTCTTATTATTTGCTGTACTGTATTATGACATTCATCTAGCAATAAAAAGACCAACACTCTCAGAAATAATATTTTAACTAATATTTTGTGTTACCACACATTGTTTTGTATTCAAAGTAACATAATGTGTCATACTAACACATCTGTTTTAAGAAGAAAAATATTGTTGGACTTTATTCGAGTTTAATTGTCAATAAAGTCAGTTTCCTGATTTCCTGATTTAAGGAACCCTAAAATGTATTTATGACTACTAGACTTAAATGATCATGCTAAGTGTTCATTCAATTTGATAGGTGTTAAGTATTCAGTAATAAACAGGTGCTAGTATCTTTGCGAGTTTTGATATTTGAAGACAACTGCAGTTTGCAAGTGCCTGAAAAATAACACATTTAATTCAGGAATTTGAAGTCATCTCAAGGTGATTTTTATGGATTTTTATTGGCACCTATTGCACAAAGAGTTTGTGGTGTTTTTGTTGGGAGGTTATAAATGCTAGAACAGCAGATAAATCAAGTTTTCTTTGCATCTCTCAGTAGAAAATGGACAGAGAAGTTTATTAACAGAGGTTAATATGCATTAGAGTGTGAACTGCAGGGTTCATATAATAAAAACTGATCATGTTCTGATATATATATGGTTTGAATTACTATGTAATAAGTATGTCAATATTGCTGGAGTTTCAAACAGGACCAATCTCTCATCAGCCCATATAGTCCATACATAGAAAAAAAGCTACAAAAAAGCCCATTTTAAATTGATGTTTTTTGTGTCTACAGTGTTTCAGCCGACTGTTTTGTTTATTAGACTAAATACAGTGCAGCTAGTCAAAACAGATGTTACTTACTTTTATTGATTTTAAAGGTATGATAACATAAAGTCAAACTCTGTCTCTTAAGAGGCATGTTTACACACATCCTTCATTAACATGCAAAAGCAAATAAACAAAGCTTTATGGAAGTTACGTAACACAAAACTTGACAGACTCTATCATAATTATTTACACTTAAAGCATTGGCTATGTCTTTGATGTCACTGTTTTGACAATAACTTTTATGGTATAATTAGACAAATGTCATCATTAGACTACATTTAAAGACACTGTGGTCTACCTCTATTGTATAAAGGTCACATTCATTTCACAACGGAAAATATAAAATAAATGAAATCCTGTTTTCCAGATCTGTTCTTCTTGACCACGAGGACGGAGTTTCACTATGACCGTTAAGTAATTGTGTGAAACTACATTGACTGGCATGGAGGGATGATAAGGAGAAACAAAGGAGCATGTGTGTGTGAGTGTGTGTGCGGTGTGTGTGCGTGAGAATGTGTGGGGTGTGTGTGTGTGTGTGTGTGTGTGTGTGTATGCGTGTGTGTGTTGTGTTTGTGTGTGTGTGTGTGTGTGTGTGTGTGTGTATGTATGCATGCACGTGTTATTTTGCTGAAACTTTTGCAATTCCACTTATAAAATGTCTATAAAATCCATAAGTAAAATATTACACAGGGGTTAAATGGCCTAGTTGATTGGGTTATGATAGCTGGAGCTCAGTGGGAGAGAATAGGATGTAAGATATGATCTCCAACTGCACAGAGATGATGATGAAGATACAGAGCAAATAGATCAACATATGATTTTGGCAGTGAACTCATTATTTCATTTATAATTAATAATTCAAGTTTTACAACACACTGATACCTGGGCCCACCTTTTAGGACCCTAATGGACAGTGGACAGGACACATTTAAATATGTATGTGAGATAAAATAAAAAACACGTTTAAAACAACGGAATAAAACACAGGGGAATAACAGTACAATCAAGGAATATAAACATAGGATCAAATAAATCTATGTGCATGTGCATTGTAAAAATGTAATCAGAAGTGGATGGTTACATTTTCTAATGCAAAACTCATGTAAAAATGTATTTTTACTTGTGGTTTTTAAGTCATAACCTGCCAATCCAGCCAGGATGCCTCAATATCCAGGGTAAGAAGCTCCCCTAACAACTAGTGTATTAATATGCATTCTAGGTTTTATATTATTTATATTTGATATGTCTAATTAATTAAAATCAAAGTTAAATGTGAAAGCAACACATTTTTAAATAAAACAGAAAGTTATGATATTTTTGTCATAATTACTCAATGTCATTGTAATAAGCTTTGACAAAAAGCATGAAAATTAAATATTTAAAATCTCAGTTTTGTTTCTTAATGTGGTATTATTACAATGCGATGTTAATTTCATAAAGTTAAATAATAGCTCATTCATAGAAAAATTATATGATTGTTGTTGCTGTTGTTGTTGTTGTTGTTGTTAAAAGAATAATTCAAAGGTTTATCCCTGTGTTTGGGAACTTTTAATTACTTACTTTTGACTTTTGAGGTTTACTGTTTTATTGTAGACCAAAAGCATCCCAAAAATGAACAGAATAGAGAGTAATATCCTTCAGCAATTTTGCTGATAAATGTTGCAATACCAGTTTTTAAATGACCATAAAATCCATTTATAAATTAACACAGAGACTCAATATTGTCTCATTACTCAAATGAAAAAAGAACCCTAATTAGGAATTTTAACTCGCTGGCCAATGAATCAAGCTAATACCACTTCTCTTTAAACCAGTTTAAAAATGTGACAATGAAAATGAAATTGCTACAAATAATGCTCCTATAGTACACAACAAATTTAGCTTGATTTAATGTCTTACTCAGATACAATGCCTCTTAGCAGCACCCTGTTTGTAACATATTTCAGAAGTATGACCCTGGTGTTTATTATTATGAAATCTGGCAGGCATTTTCAACAAGAAAACCCACCTTGTGAAATTGCACACAAGACAAAAATGGAGTCTCTCCATTATTTAGGTCAACAACAACTCTGGTTGTGTCCATCTCTTTGGCTTGTTGTAATGCACAATGCACAGCATAACTTACCTGGTATGACATCGAGAATCTAGGAGATGTACATTATCATATGTGTGAATAAGTGTTCCCCTTTGTCAAAGTGACAATGTCATATCGATGAGGATTCGCTTTCATATAAACATCCCCAGGAGGGACAGTGAGGCTTCGTATGACCAAAGGTGGATTTGCCTCTCAAGTCCCACCTGACAATGATGGTAATGCATGTGTGGACGATCCTTCCTTCAGGGGATGGTGGGGCTCCTGTCCATCGTAATAACGCTCAACCTTTGTCATCATGTTCTCATATCATACACCCCACACCTGCTCTCCTATTCCTCACCAACACGATCTTTGCCTCTATACATGTTAATAAACCCTTATCATATGCCTGTGGCCAGGACCGTGACCCTGTCTGCATTTCTGGTGGGTTCCTCCACCACCCCATCTGTTTATTTGTGTGAAGACTTCTACATTTTCAAACTGACTTCCACTAAACTGCTGTGACTGCTTTTCATTTTGGATTAAGAATTGTAGGCCTCAAATGTGCTCTAGGATTTTCTAAAGTAAGCATAAAAACATGAAGCCTTGCAGTACTTTCGAGGGGCTTGAGAAAGTGCATTCATTAGTCATGTAGCAGGGCAGTTACACAAGCACATGCCATCTTTTAGAGTCCATGAAAGAGAAAAATGTACTTTTTACATAAAAGAGTTTTGTGAACCACATACAAAATACTTCCAGCAAATATTACCAGGATTTAAAAGTGTACCATTCATTCTTCAGTCAATATATTTCATTTATTAATTGCTTTTGTGGCGTTGCAATATTGATTCTACATCCACAAATGTGCATCAACATTTAAATCACTGACATTTAAGTAAATATCATTGATTATCTCAGTCCAATGGCACCTGTCAATAGGGAAGGAGTTTTCGAAGTCGATGTGACAAAATAGTAAAATGAGCAAGTATAGTAACTTTGACGCTGGACAAAATGTCATGGCTAGATAACTAGGTCAGATTGGGTGTTCCCGGTATGCAGTGGTTAGTACCTATCAAAAAAGTGTTCCAAAGAAGGACAAGGAGTGAACTGCCAGCATGGTCATGGGCAGCTAAGGCTCACTGATGCAGGAAGAAACCGAAGGCTGATTCCTTGAAAGAGCTAGTGCAGCACAAAACGCTCATGCTGGTAATCACAGAAAGGTGTCAGAGCACACACTAGGCTGCCTAGATTTGCAGGCCTGTCCAGTCAAAATGCCTATACTTACCCATGTCCTCTGCTCAAAGTGCATACAATGAGTATGTAAGGATCAGACCTGGACATGGTGGCCTTGTCTGATGAATAAAATTTTCTGGTACATCATGTGGGCAGCCAGCAGGGCAAGAGATGGCACCAGGATGCATTACAGGAAGAGGACCAGCTGGCGATGACAGTGTGTTTCTCTGGTCAGTGTACTGCTGGGAAACCTTTGCTGCTGGCTTTCAAGGGGAATGTTACTTTGACATGAGACACCTACTTAAACACTGTGGCACTCCTTCATGGCAATGATGTTCCCAAATAACAGCAGTCTCTTTCAGCAGGATAATGCGTCCAGTCCTAATTATCTTTGTGTGATTTGCATTTTTCTAGATTGCATTTCTATGTTGTATTGTTGTTGTTGTTGTTTCTTCCCCAGAAGTCCCTCCTTTTTTTAAATAATGCGCAATATATTCCTAAACCAAGGTAATTAATATATAACAGCGTAACATGTAGTTCCAAAAAACATACTTTTTAATTCTTAAAAATAATTTGTTTTGGTTTTTCCAGGATATGGACCTGGCTAAAGATTTGACTAAAAATGTGCGTTTGCCCTTAAGAGAAAAAAAGAGGTTGGAGTATGTTTATAAAAACCACCTTGTGTAGTAGAGAAAGTCACACAAATATCATGAGTGGACATTGGGGGAGGGTTGCGAGCTTAAATATAGGACATGAGACCATATGGCCCCTAAACATTAGGGTTGTAAGGAGGAATATGGCACAGGGCTGTTATAAGAATAGTAATTATTACATTTAAAATGGTTCTTCATGATTCATTCGCAAAAACATCTGTTTAAAGAAATATTTGCTGAAGAGGCATTGCTCTATTGACACTATTTGAGACCTATTTTTAAGGGTGTATGTGAAGATGTGAACACACACTCTGATGAGGGTCTCCCACACACACTTAACATAAGAGGCCACATCAGAGCAAATGCCAAGAACCTTTTCCCCACACAGTGCAAGTTACCTTCCTGTCCCTTGTTTCTTTCATGGTAACCCTGCTGCTCCTCTTCCTTGCAGTAAGGGGAGGCTGCAGAGAGGGACAGTGGCTCCTGTTGTCCCAAACAGCACTATTTTTTGTCCCAAGTCTGTTAGAACAGGAGAGTCTAAAGAGCAACCCTTCGAGTGGCAGGAAATGTGCAGGAAAAGGTGCTGGAGCAGTAAGGCTTGAAAAATGAGGCCCAATAGGAGAGCTCTCAGCCCATATGAACATACACATACACCCCCCACACCCACACAATGTGCGCGCACACACAAAAGAGTAGCCTTTTTAAACACTGAAAAAAAAACAATGCATTGAATTAACATGACTCAGCAATGTACATCATAAATAAACAAAGTAAGAATAAAAAGCATTAGCAGCATTATTCTCATGAACAGGAATGTCTATAGGATTTTTATATTAAAATTGGTAAAATAGTAATAGCTTCAGACAGGACATTATAAAATGTTTTATTCAATGAAATTAGCCAGCAGGGTTGTTGAACATTCAGTCTGAAACTGTTTTGATATTAAATACATGAATTGTGTTGTCTTTAAATAACTGGTTGATACAAAATTAGCAAGATTAAACGGTATTACATTTCAGTTAATTAAGTGTATCCTTTTTTATCTAAGAGGGTTTCTTTTTTCAAAAAAGATGAAGAAATCACACTAAATGTTTCAGTTTCGCTCCATCAGGAGATTATTTGTTATGTTGAGGTAGCATTGTATACACTGACTCTACTCTATTTGACTGAATGGAAATGTGTGGTATACCTGTATTAAGCTGCACGCAACAGTAATTAATGTATAAGACGGTTCTTCAGGAATATTATACAGATGCAAAAGCATAAAAAGTAACTATTCGCCTATTTTGACATGTTATATGACATATTAGAAATTACATATCAACGTTTTCGTATAGTATTACATACATAATTTTGTAAGAGATTTAAACATTTGAATCAATTGAAATGAATGCTTGTCTTCTTTTACATTGTTTTTTGCTCTATTCAAAGCACAACAGAGCAGAAACACTTAATGAGCTATGAGTGAGAGTGGGTTAGCATGATGCTTCATGAAGTGCGACTAAACATTATCATAATGGGCATTTTAAAAAGCCTTATTCGGTTTTATCTTGCTTGATTTGTATTGCTTTGTCATCCTTTAGAGTCATGATGACTTACAATGACAAACACAGTGGCATCCAAAGTTCCTGACACACTTATTATCGGCGCCTGGTAATATAAACATGCAAATATAGTTTGCTTGAAATGTACAATCTTTCTCACAAGGCTATTCATCTCCTAACTGCACTTATTTGCATCAGTAGAGTGAGCCATGCATCATCCGCGTGTCATCTTGGAGACCAAATATTAATCAATTTTATTGTCGTGGATGCTTGGACTGCTTGACCCACCTTGGCCGGCTGTAATGCTGCTCCGATGATTCACAGTCGCAGGGTTGATGTACATATTCACGCTGTCCCAGGATCCGTATATTAATCCAACAAAACATCAGAATTCATTAAAGCCACACTGAGACCTCTTGACATACAAAGGTCCAGTCACACACTCATGTATCTGCATCTCAGCAGATTATAAATTAGCACCCTTTCAACCTTGAAAAAACTGTTATGGTCGAAGCACTTAGTTATCATTCAGTATTTAAGGTACACTGTCAGTCAGTTATGCATTTTACATAATATTGATGCATAATGTTCTAAGCACTTTAAAGCCACTGAATTTCGATTTTAATACATTGAAAAAATTAAACATTTAAATGTATCATGTGCTAAACTTTGGTCACCCTTTCAGACATTATTATTATTAGTGCTATTATTTTGTAAGTTCTTGGATTCTATACACCTTAATCCATAGTATATACAATTCAAATTGTGTATATCAAATTGTAAGACCTCCCATATCTCTAAGGGTTCTGTGCTGAGGCTGATTGAGGACCTGAGAGTAAAAACAACTGACTCTTACAAAGAGTGAGAAGACAAAATCTCTAAAAATTCCCTGCTTGCCATTTTTGCTGTCACTAAAAATGTGAAGCTAAGAATTGTTGAAGTCAAGACAGGATCTGAAATCCAAATCTCTTTAAAAAGCTGCTCATAGGCTGATCAGGAATACAAACCCCCACTCGCATGATAAAGATCTACAATGAAATTTGACTAAAGAGAATAAAATTGAAGACTGTTTCATGTCCTTCACTTTACTGTTCACTGCATAATTCTACATGTGTTCTGAAATCTTTACTATCATTCTGAAATGTAAAAATTGTAGCCTCCCTTCTCTTTGTGGGTACTGACTTGTACTGTGGGTGTTTTATGATATTTGGTGTTCATGTTAAACTAACAATATCTAATACAGTGTTTGTAATAACACTGTATTCATTCAAACTATGTCTGTTCCTGTTGTCTGCACTGTATCCTGTCCTGTGCTTTAATATTGTAATGTTGCTATTGGGCTTTCTTGCTCTCATTTTTTGCGAACTCTGTGCAGTCCTGTCCAGCCCACACTTATGCAGTCTTGTGTTGTTTTGTGTCACTGTGCACTGTGAATATAACACGTACATGACTTGGTTTGATTTGACTTTTGACTATTCCTTTTTCATGGCTTGATCTCTTTTCTGCACTTGAATCTTTAACCATCACACAGCTGGTTTGTTTTCACATCCTCAGCCTGGCATGTTGACCTCATATTCTCAGTGATGTCATCATGAGAATATTGCACTGAGCTCTGTTCCAGCAGGCTGCTGTGCCATGAAGCATGGAGCTCTGTTAGATGCTGCAGATGATCTATGAATTCTCCTCATCGTCATACCCTGCACACCCTGGTACACTATTGTTCACAAATTATGTGTAAGGCAGCTGGTTGCTATGATAATCCCAGGATAACTGATGAGCCTTTGTGTGGCCATTGGAAACATGTGTTGTTTGTGTGCGAGTATGTGACAAAGAGAGAGTGTGTGGAGCGGAATGCTACATTGATATTTTATCTGTGCCAATGTGAAGAGGTTAGACTGTATTTGCATGTATACTGGAGAATATAGGAACGGGTGTGTCTCACAGCCCTTACTAAAGGAAACAAAAAATGGTGTAAGGTTCTTTAAATATACACCAGTACGATGAACCTGTTTTTGAAGTCTGGAGAATATTTAAAATATTTTGTACCAGGTTGAAAGCTACCTAAAGCTAAGAAAACAATCTAGAACCAATTTTGTAAGCTTTATTTTTAAGAGAAGTGGCACAGGTGTTGTGTGTATTATACTCAAGCTGCCTAACTCAGGCTTTGCTGTTATAATGTGCAGGCTCCCTGAATCCCATCACATCTACACAATGCATCTACATAACAAAGGCACGTGAAAATGTTTTGCTTGAGAAAACTGAACGAAAATTGAATTGAGATATCAATAAGGGGCTGAGAGTGAGATGTCATCTGTATTAAATTACCCCGTCTTTTTGAAGGGCAGACAGAAGTTGCAGATGGAAATCACACATAGGGTTTAGGGTCAATAATGCAACAGCACTAAAACAGCTTATTAGGTATCAGCCAACAATAGAGCCATGAGAGCATGAAGACAACGCCTTTGTTCTGCAGCACTCAAGCTATACATTGGTTAATTACTGTCATATCACTGGATGACACATCATTTGGTTTCAGTTTCGTGAAGAACGCTACAAAGCCATCTCATTTCAGGCTCTTATTTCTTTTTATGATGACCGCGTCATCACGCGGAGTGCCTATTCTTTTTAAAGCATCTGCTACGGGCAAAGGGCAGGCCTACAGGCCACAACAGGCTAGAAAGTTCAATTTAAGCTGGTTTAAAATCTAAAAGGATTTTTTTGTTTAAGGCCTTCTTTAAGTAGTGTCCCTGTACCTTTTTTTGCACCCTTTCAAGCCCACCAGAATCCTTGTCCATTTGGTAGATTACTTTTTTGCTGTCTCTGATTTACTCATAATAGACACATTCTGATGTCACAAAGTAAAAGAATAAAAACATAACCAAGCAAAGAGAAGTAATAACTACGAAAGAAACTTCTGGAATACAATTCCACAGCTGTCCTAGCACCCCCCTGTGGCTCCTAATAGGCAAGAGTCTTTTATTTTATGTGGCGCTGTCGAATAATTCGACTGCAAAATTTAAGTCATCTATACAACTGAGACTTCTGACAGTTATTCCTATGACCTAAACATTTTATTATTTAGAACGAAATGTGAAGTGATATTTAATTTATTGATTTGTCTTTATTGCGGTCTGAAATTGATGCTTCAGCCAGTCTGGCGTTTGCGTGAGGCCATTTTAATTTTCAATAGAATTAAAATATTACTGATCACTGGATATTACTGAAAGAGTTTTAGCATTTTTGCATGTGCTGTGTGAGATATGAACACATCTGCCCTGTTCTTTTCCCCACCTGTGGCTGTATTACTGTACATTTCAATGAAAAATCCTATTAGCAATTCAGCTGAAGGACCAAGCGCCACAATGAGACAGTAGTGCATCTCACAGCTGGCACGGACAGAGCGCTCTAGCCAGCCTCTGGAGAACAAAACAGGAATTATGCCCCGAACAAAAGAAAATGTATGTATCAAAACTAATAAATAAATGCCAAGCACCAGCCTGCCACGTCAAACAATGGAGCGTATTAAAAATAGTTGCTTGATGCCATTGTTCTCTGTGCAGGGTCGGGTTATGTGTTTATGGCCGTATGAACAAGAGGGGCTGAGGATCACAGAGATGCTCTTGTCTGATACAGTGGTGCATACCCCTCCCCTCACACACATCTCACTATGATTCACTCTCAGCCTCCCTTCTTTGTGACCCGATGGCATCGTTTAAAAAGGAAACAAATTTAGGTATGAGATTAGGTGGACAAAACTTGCGTTGGCATAATTCAGAAACTATGCATTTAAAATCATTTAGAACAATGTGCATTGCTTGAGCTCCTAATAGGAGGCTAAAAAGTAAAAAAAAAAAAAAAAAAACACTTCCAGTCTGTATCCTTTTCTCACACATATCACATGGTTTAGGCCAGGCCCCTGAAGTGGGTATAACACAACAACGACATAAAAACACACTGCGGGTGCAATTTCTTTTTCACACATAAAACCAATTCAAATTTTGGGTTTATATAAAATAAATAGCTCAACTAGAGTAGAGCTAACCTTTTTTCCATGTTATAATTCAAGCATTAAGGTGTTAATAAATATTAAATAGCTCAGGGCCTAAAGTAGTTTGAAGCTTTCAAAGAATATTTGGCGCAATTTTTCCCTTAGGAACGCAACTGAGTAAAGTAGTATAAAAAAAACAAAAATAAAAAAATTTATGTATACACATAACCACTTCATATTCTTAATAAATTGTTGCCAAAATTCAAATTGTAATTCCTTATGTCATAACCCAAAAAGAATTAATATATTCTGGATCTATACACACACACACACACACACACACACACGTACACAAAACAGACACTAAACAAACAAATATGCAATGCCATGCATTCATACAGTGTTTTGATTGAATTTTATGCAAGCAGACTAATGGTTTATCTGTCTGCACTGGCATCGCTCATCAGCAAGGAGCTGGAGGACTAAACAACCGTGTCTGGGCATCTTTAAGGCTCCTAGAGCCCCTGAGGAGAAACTGAAGTAAAAGCCACAGCGCCATCTAGTGGAAAACAGTGACAACAGGTCAAGTTAATGAAAGCAAAGGTCATAAATGTCATCACACTGTCAATAAAATCTGTATTTTGTTACTTTGGTTGTGGGTTGTTTCTGCCATTAGTGATAATGTGGAACTCTGCGTGTGTATAAATAATGATGATGGAAGACTGGTGACATGGAGGTATTTCTGAAAGCTGAGAAGAACTCACACTCCTTCTTTTGGGTTTCAGTTCCTCCTCAGTAAACTTTCAACCTTTGCCAAAGAGACGAAGCTGTACACTAAGGGGGTCTTGTAGTAAGTAATGTTAACATGTAGAATTTAAATACAAGTCACAGCAGCAGATTTACAAAAGTGTGGTGGACAAGACCCATGTTATCTATTCCTTACAGGTAATATGCATTTCCCTCATGTGTATTTCTGTTGGAAGACTACTGCCGGCTGTGTAAGAATGCTTGTATTTCCTAGTAGATGTGTTTGTCTTTTTTCTACATGCTTCTACATTCCACTTCCCCTCTAACACCTCTAGTTTTAGCCCGATCACAGGGGAAGTCCACATGAATACAGAGATTTTAATCGTGTTTTGCTCAGATGTGTAGTTGTATCTAAGTTATTTACAGTTACTCTGTAGTCATAATGATGGATGGATGTGCTCCATTGCAAGAAGAAGATATTACATGTGGACAGGATACTGGCATGGATTCAGAGTCCCTACAGATAGACTCGAGGACTTATGGTGAAAGAGGAGCCAGGACCACACATCCTGCAGAGCCTGAGTACATTGAGACGTCATTTCAGACAGGTTAGTCTGTCACGTAGAAGAGTGTATACGTGTGCAAGTGTGTGTGAGAGAGAGAGAGAGAGTGAAAGATAGAGAGTGTGTGAGAGAGAGTGGGAGGGAGAGAGAGAGAGAGAGAGAGAGAGAGAGAGAGAGAGAGAGAGAGAGAGAGAGAGAGAGAGAGAGAG
>JBBMFX010000122.1:7488255-7499209 GCA_037832545.1 Rhabdalestes septentrionalis
GCAGGACAGGGCCGTTTCAGCTTCGCTGCGTACAGCATGGGCCCGGCCTGTCTGCAGGCCAAGGACGGCATGGCCATCCAGGGCAACAAAAAAAACGCCCCCACCTCCAGCCCAGCCCTGCGCGTGTGCGTCTCCTCACGTAGCGTTACTCCACACAGACACGGGGCCTGTGACTCATTCAGCTTCTTTACGTATGTACCACAGATTCGACAGTGCGAGACCCTCTCCATACTAATATTAGACTAAAAAAACGATCTCTCTCTCTGTACGTTTGGTCCGTTTCAGTTTTACAGCTAAGCCAGCAAATAAATGACCTCGATACACAAAACGTGAGTAAAGGGGAAAAAGTTAGAATCTATTTGATATTGCGTAAGTGTCTGATCATAAAAAAAATATCATCAACCAATTAGAAACAGAGTCAGGCCTCGGGTGACCAGTCGATCAGCATGACCTTGTCTCCAGAACAGCCAGTTCCTGCATTTCTAGCTTAGCATCTGCTAACTAACGTGGGCCAGGAGGGCCTCGTCTCTCAGAGTGGGACAAAATCGGGATAAAGGGGAGATCCACGTGTGTATGATACATTGACACATAAGCAAAAGGATCAATTGCGACAGTTCAACACGAATACGTTGTAACAAGTGGCAGTGCTGCAGTCCCTCTTTGAAGGAAGTCTCAAACTGACAGCAAATCGGAAACGAGCAAATCCATCTAAGCACCTCTTATTTCTAGAGTGCAGACACTCTCGTGCTGATGGGAGGTCCAGCTCCAGTCTCAGGTCCTTCGCACTGCAGACCCTCTCTCTTTTACCTGAATTTGGAGAACCTGTCCGGGTCTTCCTCAAACATCTGTCGCATCTTCAGATTCCCAGCTTTCGACTTGTACCACTGCTCCAGTTTCTTGTAGTTGGGGTCGTTAGTGAGTGCCATGTTTGCAAGGAGATGGTGGTGGTCTACAATTGAACGCCAGGAGCCGGTTCAGAGTTATTTCTCTGAAATCAGGGATGATTATAAAAGGGCAGTGGAGTATAAGTGGGAGGAGGGAGGCCACGGAAGCAGCAACACCAATAATAAAGCTCCTCGCATGACTACGCCCACTCGAGCACGGCCAGCCAATCACACGCCTCGAACTAAAATACTACTGTCACGACACTGTCATGACACGTGTTCATCATACTGACTTCTTTACTGTGAACCCTCTTCATATAGAGATAATCATATCATTAGAGGGGGACAATTTTTTTTTGAAATATGTATTATAAGCCAAAAGTTTTTGCTCTATGATATATAAAAAAAGACTAGTCGGTCGATTATCCGCCCCTCTAGAAAAACAGTAACTTTTTACAGTATCTTGTATCCCTTCCTAATATAGAAATGTAGGCTTCTAAATTACATGGTTAAATCAATACATGGTTTGGACACTTAACAGTTCTCAATCTTTCGACAATTAAGACTATAAAAGCACTCATATCATGTTTCCTTGTATTTTACTCCCTGTGGATTGTAAACGGATGTATGGAAAATTTTAATACTGTTTTCAACTCCCTTGCAATTAAAACACATTACGGTTTGTGACTGTGCCTTAAAGACAGACGTAGGAAATGTTTAGTTCCAAAGTGTGTTTCAAGCCATTTTCATTAGTGTTTTGAGTGTTGACATTGATATGCATTTTGTAATGAACTGAAAAATCAGTTTTCAATTAAAGCTGTAATGCATTTGGTTTTGTGACATTACAAAGAATTACTAACAGGCTGTCTTTGCAGCTTCATTCCACATGGAATGAATGGAGCAGGGACTGAATTACATGCTTCTCTGGGTGCGAGTTCCTATACAGAAATTCAATTCAACAGGGAAACAAGTGGTAAAGGACAACTGTTTATTATTCTTGTCTCAGAGTAAAAACCTCTTTACACTGAGGTGCATCCCTCATGCTGAGGCTGAGAATGAACATGGCCGGTACTGTAGATGTACATAAAGAAAGTAATGCAAAGTTAAATGAACACAGAAAGAAACTGGTGATACTCAATCACAGCACGTTCTAGTAACAGTATCTGCCTCATAAGCACTGCCATACATTTTGTCACTATTCAGTGGCTTCTGACACTACCAGCATGCTGCCTGTGTATTACAAGTCCTAGTTTATACACATATGTGGAAGAAAAAAGAAAAAAAAAAAACCTAAATGGATCAGCAGGACCTGATTCTGCTTTCATATACTAGGATTATTATGTAGGCAGTTGCTGTGTACCAGTAAGAAAGCTGGATTATGCTTTAGTTTAAAAAATAATCCCTAAAGTATGTGCATTCTTCATGACTGATCAGACAAATTCAAACCAATTAAACAATTAAGCTGAATCTCTTTAAATGTTACATTCTTACGTTTATAAATTTCAAAGTGGACATTTCATCATAACAGTTTATTCATATCGTGCTCTACAATTCATTCCGTCAATGTGCCTTCTCCATTTTATAGCGCCCAGGAAATGTATTATTTGTTCCATGTTAAAAAAAAAACACAAAGTCAAATGTATTGCTGCAATGCTAACATCCATGACAGAAATACACCAAACTGATGTGCAGTTAACTAGGTACGGGATGGAGAAAAACAAAGGGTAGCTAATGTCAAGAGAACTTCACCATCTGACAATGCTATATCTCAGGAAGCATAATCCAGGTTCATTTCCAGTTTTACCATTTACCATAAAAAGGGGTGAACAGACAAGTGAAATTAAGGTTCTCCCAATGAGCTCACACCACGTACTAATCAGTGAGGAATTACTTAAAAATTGGGGGGTGGGGGGTGGCATACAAAGACAAAAGGCTTACAGATGTGACTGGGGCCTTGCAGCATTAGGAGAGGCATGAAGGTAAACATAAGCAGATCTTTTGTGTTCAGTTAGTGCTGTGCGGTCTTGCGCACAAAGTTTAGCTTCAAATTTTACACATGTAAAGGTGCTCTAAACCACTGTTTTTTCTTAATTCCTCACTTGAGGTGTTTAGCAGCCAAGTTCTACTACAACTACAAGATATAGTTTGGACTGTTCAATGACCCATATCACGTTTAGTGTACCGAGTGTAGTGTTTGCAGCCGGTTTAGTGGTTATTAGAGTGGACCCTTATTTTGTTGTTTTACCATAAGCTATGTGAGGTTCATAAGCTTAAAATAAATAAGCAAAGGTAACTTAAATATGGAAAAGCTACTCAAAGAATATATTTGCTAGAGATGTCATCGGTTTATCTTACAGTAGTGTCAGCATTACATTGAAAATTATTAAACCTTTCTCCATTAAATCAGATTTCTCAAGCAGAGATCTACAGAACTATGAGGAAACTACAGATAGTCTTTAAGACACAGGAAGTCTTTGACAAGCAAGAACTGGGATGTATGCAGTAGTAACGTCACACAGTGAAGCATCTCATACGAAATGTGTGACTGAACAGACTGCAGAAAGTGCACACCACAGGTGTAAAGAGAAACTTCTGAAAAGTTACGTCAAACGTGAAATCCAGTCAAATTCCACCAGGTGTGCATGCTAGATTCTGCAGAACATTTTAGCTCTACATTTGATGACTGCAATTATGTTAACATACAGCAGACACTAACTGTTGCACATAGCGTTACAGGCAATGCAAGGGGAATGCAGTAGCTAATTAAAGTAAACAACCTTTTACAGAGGAACATGGCACTCGTAATACAGCCTCACTGTACATTACATTCACTTACTCGCTATGCTGCAAACTGGGGTAGCTTCTGTGTGGGTACTCGGGACTATAGTAATACTCTATAAAAACAGCAGATTAATGCATCAGCAAATACTCTGTGACCATATAAGTGATAAAGCCCCTTGCGGCCATGTTATTAGGTTCACTCGGGTTACACTTGGAGCCAAAGGCTGTCATACCGTACGAGACCAGTAGTCAGCTTCGATGCAATTACTCTGGCACCACTGCTGGTCTCACAAGCAATGTGAGGACTGATGGAAGCAAATCTAGCTTGAAGTCACATCAGATTCCCATGCCTCTCGTGAGCACACAAAATCTGACTATATGACTGGTTCACACTATTTTGTAATCGTACCTGTATTTAAAATGAATATAGAAGCTTTACATGCAAACACTTGCAAACAGAACAAGAGTGAACACCTCAGTGTGAAAGATTTCTAATTGGTATGTTCTGTCTGAAGAAGGTGTATATACAATTCTGATTGAAAAAAAAACAAAAAAACTACTCACTTTTATTGCCAAGTTATATGATGCTGATAAAAGTCAAATGCACTGCATCAGATGCTTTAGCTTGACACATCTGTATAGATCTGCAATTAAAAATGTGCTGCTAAATACATACCACTCAGGCAAACCCTTCTCAATGTCACAAAGAAGTTTCACATGAAAGATGCCAAAGAAAAACACTTCAGCATAGCAAAGACATACCACCATCAGTCAACCATCACCTTGAACAGTGGTGCCAAAAATGCAACAATTACAGCATACAATAGATTTTATAAATGTATGGTGGCCTATCAGGCACAACCATAACGCATGTACACACTAAAGTGGACACAGATTTTGTATTTTCTGATGCTATATAAATGTGTGGGCAGTAGGACACCTTAATGTTACATTACAGGATTGCAGTTTTTCAGCAGCAATACAGCTAAGCACAGGGAAACACATGAGTCAACACGCACATGAGAAATGTTCACGTGAACTATGAACCTCACACTCACTTCTGTGTAGATATAGAACACAAAAAAATTTGTTTTACGGAAATTCAGCAATATGCACCAGTGAAGTGTAAGTACACTATCAAGTGAATAATGGGAGTAAGTAGAAAAATATGGTAAAAAGCTGTAACTGAGAACCCAAACCATCTTATCTAGTGCTAAAGAGGGAATTTATATTCAAAATAATAATAGTAATAATATTAATAATATTAATATTAACAATAATAATAATAATAATAATAATAAAGCTATTTCAGTGATCAAAGTACTCACAGTATGTGGGCATATGTACACTGTTTCTTTAAATACAGATCTTCAAATACAAATTTAGTACTGAGGAAAAAAAAACCTAAGTCCCTCTGAAGTACTCATATACACAAATTTACCCATCTGGAAATATTCTGGTCAGATTAACATTTCAAAAGGCTGAAAGATTCCACTCTAAGAAGACATGGAAAAGAAATTGCATTTACATCCACTTATCAAGTGGTCTTTACCAGTGCTGGTGACAAATACACGTCTAGTAATTTTTTTCTTCATTCTTCTTGTCCAAAGTTGTGACCAAAAATGTATACCCATTTGTTACATCCTCTCGCAAAACCAGGTCCCATTTGAGCTATGCAGCTACTTTGTTGTCCTTCTAGAAATGAGAGAAAAAAATAAAATAAAAACAACACAAACAAAAAGAAACAAAGTCAGAAACCAACAAGATTATAGCATGAAAATTGCTATAATAGACTGTTTTGCAAATACAAACAATGTTCTCTCCTATTAAGAGGACACCACTGATGATTCTGATTTCGTAAAAAAGGAAACATTACCCTGTATTCAAAATCAGAGAACTCCCTTCCTCCCTGGCTTGCTCTGAACCCTCCTCTGAAACTGCCGCCACCCGAATGTGAACCAAACGATCCCCGACTGGCTCCGCGGCCGCGATTGTTGCGGAAGCCCATGCCCCCACGGCCCCGGAAGCCTCCACGGCCTCTGCTGTGACGCAAGGGGATCCCAAACGTTTCAGCATTCATACGCCTCTCCTCTGCCCAGGTCTGCCTCCTTTCCCTGCAAAACATTTACATTCATGCATATTTAAACAAATCTAACTGAGAAATAACCTACCTTGCACCTCAGGTCTACAGCGACATTTGCATACCAATCTCTATGACTAAATTAGATTTTTGGTTCATACCACAGGCTACAAAAAAGCTTGGTCATAAAGGGGTACAATTACCTTCATGGTATTGCATGAACAGCATTAATGGCACAATTAAACTTAAATGATTTGACAACTATTTTAAATTACTTGATGGATGACACCCCAAGTCAAAAAAAGGTACGAACCTATTTTCATCACAGGAGATGTTGTCAAAGAAGGACTTGGACTTATCATAGTAGCAGTTGGGTCCCAGAGGATCCTCTTCTTCAGCATTACCCTCACTATTCTGAGTCTCAACACCAGAGTCACCCTTATCCTCCCCATTGACAGTCTTCTCTGTCTTCTCATCTGAATACACATCAGGAAACAGATAAAGGCTTAGCGATAATAAAAACTAACAAATAAATAAATATCACAGTGCACAGTTTATCCATGTTATAAATAACATTTTTACCAGTATATGTTTAAAAAAAAAAAAGAATGTGATTTAATTTCTATACTCTCCCATAATCAGATACTTTTCCTTTGTTAATACAGGAAAAAGTTTAGCATTTACAAGACAGTTATTTCAATATTGTGATGTAACGTAATGCTGAACTTATCCTAATTCAATGTGTCATTTCCCGCTAATACATCGTAATACTGTTAGCACAATCTGCTAGCAATTTGCCTGAAAGCTATACATTTACACATGAACACAACATAAAGCAAGAGTGATAATAATACCAACTTTTCTTGCCAGTGAAAGCAACACATTTTATACTTTGAGAGCAACTGACATCTCCTGCCAAAAAAAAAAATCCCAAAACAAGTGTGGGTATAAACAATATTTAATAGTGCTAGACAGAAGTGTAAAATAAATTTTGGTTGTTGCAGTATCTTCACCCTTCAACTTGAGTTTACTCTGGAACTCCTTGTCGATCTCCTCCTTGTTAAACTGGGCATTGGCACTTTCAAAGTCAAAATCTTTCTCAAACTTCATTGGTCCATCTCTCCTCACAGGAAAACGTCCTCTTCCACGATGTCCTCCTCCACGGCCACGACGAGGAGCTGGTGGGCCAACAACTACAAGACAAAGAAATCTGCATTAAGGAACACATACAATACCTGGAACCACGTCTACGCTTAGGAGGGCAAAACAAAAAAAGATTCAAATGTGCAGCTAAAACTGTCTGATTTTTACGGATGTAAAATAATATGAAAATTGTAGATAATGTCACAGGCAAACACATTTTCAGATTAAGGCTTGTTTAACTAGCATATTAAAACGAAAATTTTTTAAAATACTTTAAAAAACAAAACAAAACAAACAACAACAGCACAACCATAGAAGCCATATTATAGATTCACTGCTGACACCTACATGAGAATTGAAAATGAGAATGCCACCAATTTGAATTTCAACAGAGCATGCACACAAAGGCTGATGCAGAAATGCTCTATGAACTGTTATGACATGTTGAGAAATTAGTTCATGTTTTCAGACAAGACAAAAAAAAAAAATAGAACGGAGCCCCTTTCACATAGACTCACAACTATTATACTTTGTATGCAACAACAACATACATCAGGAGCCTTCCTGACAAAATACAAAATTCCGACTACAGCCATCCATGCTGCTTTCCTCTTGAAAATATATATCATAGACATGAACTCCAAGGTTTACATCATGGATTTTGTTTTGTGGAATATGTATTTCTAAATTAATATATACTAAAATACCTCGAGTTTAATTTCAGAAATTGTAATAGAGCAAACACAAAAAACAGTCTATTGCTCTTCCTCTCAGGTGTAGTAACACAGGTTGGTTCACAAAGCAATTAGCTTAGGAGCAAGACAAATATTGATTGTCCAGCTAACCTTGTTTTAAAACAGTCATAATACAATCTCCTAGTGTAATATAGAACTAATATTATGCTTACATTTCCCAAAGAATATGTAAGAATTTGCCATGATGTCATTTTTGTAATTGTTAATATCTTGAGAATGTCTGTAAAACTGACAAATTACAAAATGTAGTTGAAATCTGACATTAGTGTTACACTTCCCTGTGTGAAAGGGGCTAAAGCTAGACCAGCTTGAGCATGAGTGTCACACAAAACATAAAAAGCACACAGCTCTATGCAGATTTATACTGATGCAGATATCAGGCATGCAGAATCTCACAATACGGCTAAATGAAAGTCCACTGTAGCAGACATAATAACCTGCTTGCCGCTTAGAGTTATCCTTGTTATCACCTCTGGACTGATCAGACTCAGGTCGGACGGACACTTTTGGTGCATCAGTGCCTGAGAAAGTATAATCATCTTAGAAGCTCTGAAGTAAACCTTCACAAACCTTTTTTTCAGTAAGATTAATATTTGAAAATCATATCTTGTTGCATGTTTTGACTACACATTTTCACAAAATCAATATACAATTATAGGTTTACACAGAAAATGTCAATTTTAGATCAAAAACACTGACTTATCTAGAAATGACCAAGTTATTTCTGCCCTCACCTGCTGATTGAAAGCTCGAGCGAACTACACTAGCCTTATTTCCTGCAGCATGCCTGGTTCCTGACCATAGCCTAGGCTGGCCCTCACCCCTCCTCTGCTCCACTATGTCCAGGGGCTTCTGGCTACCGGCTGTGGCAAGACGTGCTGTTATGGGGCTCCTCCGTCCCACAGGTGCAGTGGCAGCTGCACTGACAGATGGGGCTGACGCTGCCGCTGGTTCCAGTGGGGGGCTCTTCTGCAAAGACTCCAGGGGAGGACTACTGCGAGCTACAGACAAGACAGAGACTTTGAGACACACAACTACATAAACCAACTCTGGGGCAGTGGTACATGGAAGGCAAAATACCACAGGCATTCTGTATTTGATGAAAGGGAAATTAATTTTATTGCATTATTTTTTATGAAGCAGAGTATGCACAAAAAGAAAAGGTAAACTTTTGGAAAAATATGCAGTGGTTAACATTTAAGAATATCAGTCCCCTCAGTATAAGATAAGAAATAGACAATAGTGAAAAAAGCAGCATCTGCAAGTGAAGCAGGGGATATGCCTGCTCCTGGCTTAAAATAGTTCTCTTTTTTTTCTTTTTCTTTTTTTTAAACAGTGAGGAGTTTCCTATTCCTTGCATTTCACATCTCTATGACTTATAATTCATGGCCATTATTCATTATGTGTTTCACATGCATCTTTGGTACCACTGGCAGAATCCTTCTGGCAGCACGTCACTGAACAAGCCTAACCTTACATGATACCGTTTCAGCTAAAAGACTTCACACACATACCTCCAACAGCCCCAAATGGTGGTGAAACCAATGGGCTGGCAGTGAACTGGCCATACTGGGACACTGGAGCTCTTTTGAATAGTCCATAAGAGTTTCCTGACTGGAAAGAAGATGGAGCAGCAGATGTTCCCATAGAAGACTGAAAAACAATCAATGGCATGATATTAAATTCATCAATCAAGAATTTACATTAAAAGGTCACACTACTAGCTTAAGTCAAGACTGCGTTACAGTTACAGCTCAGTTTTGCTCCCTTTATATATGGAAATATTCATATCCACCGAAAACAATATAACCACCACTTCACCCACATACTTCCCTGTGTCCTCCACGAAGGCATGGACATTAAATAATACATCACTAAAAGGCAGGGTCAAAAGTTTGACAACAGAATATATGGCAATACTTGAGGTCACTATAAAGTACCAGCCGAGGCAGAATTTAAATGGTGGTAATCTGTAGTGTCCTTATTGGCCACAGTGCCCTCATGATATTGTGTGTTGCTGTGGATCCGCAAGAAAAGATGAATAATGAATAAGTATATAATAAACATATTTAAAATAAAGTAAGTGGGCCTTCAAATTCAATGCTTACATTCCTGATTTAGGACAGTATTGCAGCTTCTTGGTATGTATTTTATACCTGAACAATGGCAGGGTCCTGAGGCAAAGATGGTTTGGGGGGTTCACAAACTGTCAGGTCTTTTATGTCACTGCCCCTGAAGATAATGTACTCATAGGTCTCATCCCTGGGCAGTATAGGTCTGTCAGTGGGGCGATCCTCCGTTCCAAATGAGCGCACTATAAAGAAATTCGAAAGAATAAAAATTGTATGCTTAATTCAATGTTTCACAAAGCACTGATTAAACTTACAACTTAATTAAATTAAATATATTAAAATGCCTTGTGTGCTGCTATTTCAGGTGTCTGACTAAAAGCAGACACTAATATTAAAAATCTTGAAAAAATGAGTGCAGAAACACCAACTTTTTGCAGTTCTTAAACATGTCCTCCATACTTCATAGTTATTTCAACTAAGCAATAAGCCACACGTGTGAACACAACCGACATAGTCATGACTCACTTTTACGAATGAGCTGCAAAGTGACCAAGTATAACAAAAATCAGTGCAATTATCTTGACCATTATGCTAAGGTTAAAGTGTCAACCTAACGCTTGAATACACCACAACACATAGTATGAACAGTGTGAAATTGTTCTGTCCGGCGTTTGGGGAGAAGTGCGTGGGGACAGTCCCTTCCTCAAGAGTACCTCAGTGGTGCCACTAGCAGTCCTGGGGTTCGAATACACCATCTTCAAACTGCAGGGTTTAACTAACAATTCGGACACCGGCTGACCCTGTAATTAACCTCTTTGTAAAAACCTGATGTTTCTAACGATCTTATGGTAGTCCGTAGATAAAGAACTTTCAGAGTTGACGAGTCTGTTTGACGAGAAATAACACACGTGGCGTGACTGAAGTAGTTTTATCTGAGGCGTGTGACTAGTTGTGTTGTTCTAACATTTCTCTCGCTGAAAAAAGGTCGTAATCTCTAACAAACGATTAGAGTCAGCTCTCACTCTAATCATTGCCAATATCTGATCCACAGTCTCATCTGTCAGAGTCTGGGCAGTCTCGGCCCCTTGGCATAGCTGCTGTTAGCTAGTTAGCAAAACATGCTAACTGTCGGCTACATAAACAAACTCGGCACCCAGAGCAGAACAGGCCTCCCAGACAGCTCATGATATTCGTTTCCATTAGAAAACACAGGACTGTCCCTGGTGAAAGTAGGTCTAC
>JBBMFX010000122.1:7509062-7520429 GCA_037832545.1 Rhabdalestes septentrionalis
ACTCCAGAGCACTCGTAGATCTACGAAGATTTTCAAGTGCTTCTTAAGTCACGATGGTTTTGGGAAACAGACCGTAAAATTAGGATCAGTCGTAAGATCATTTTTACGAACTTCTTAGGCTTACGATGCTTTTGGGAAACGCAGCCCAGATCATTTTTGTTTACTTGAAGTGACAACCTGTTTCTGTTTGGAAAGGTGTGATATAAACCATTCTTAAATACTTAGAGGGAAAATAAAAATGATATCCAAATAAAAATGTCTAAACATGATAAAATGTTAAATAGTAATGTTTATTTTAAAAAATGACATTTCATAAACAGTCATTTGTACACACATGATCTCAGGATAGTGACCTCAACCATTTCCATATTCCATAATGGATACAAATAATTATAAAATCAGTAACATTTGTTTGACTTCTTATGCACATTTTTTTGTGGTGGACAACCAGTCACCAGTATAATCTATCTGGGTTCATGCAACAATATTCATACAAAAATATTTAGAACAAGTACTATTCGTTATTAGGGTGATTTTCTTCTGTGTCATACTGTGCAGCTTCACTGCAACATGCACCCAACAGAACTCCATGTTTCCACAGATAAGCAGTTTTCTTTGTCATGTCCGAGTCATACTTCAAAACGAAAAGTTGCCAAAAGAATACTTACTTAACAACCAGTAAAGGCATGACATAATTCCAATAAATTAGTGATATATTAAGGCAAAATCCATAGTATTAAAAAAATAACACTCACAAAATAAAAAGGTGCATCACTTTAAAACATTGCACATGCAAAAACGATAGAGGCAATAGTAACAATTTTGATCATATAATGAGGAATGGTAAACAGTATTTGTTTAGGACTTTTAAAATGTCCCAATTACAGTTATTACATTAAACAATTACCTAATGCTCAGGTAAATAATGTAGCATTGTAGTGCAGAAAATGGTCAATATTACCAAAAATGTCAATATAACCATTTTTGTGCTCTGTAGACAAAAGCATAGGACACAGAATAGTTGGGATCTTCGATAAAAAATAAGCTAAACCAAAAGGCATCAAAACACGAACATATATCTCGAACGGAAGCAACCATAACAGCTACGGTGTATTTAACGAAATAATGATATCAGCAATAGACACTACTCCCTTCCTGAGAAGATGTACTACAACATCTGTAACTAGGTAGCGAAAGATTAGTCACATTTTGTCAATTAGCTGTCCATGGACACTGAACGCATCTACCATCTACCATGTAACACTCATTTTATTCCACTGATGTTTTATTAATATGTGGGCTTCTCCTGTCGTGGCTCAAATTTAAACCCTAATTAATTCCCTTTCCACCCCTGCAGACAAAGCTGCATGGCATGCATTATTGCTTCAGCTGACAGGTATGGTAAGCGAATTGTTTCTGAGACACGAATGTGTAGTAAAGGCTAAACACTCGGAATATTCTTTGAGCCGTCACATAGATGATCTTGTTATCATATGAGTTCAGTTCTAATGTAATGGAGTCATCTCCATCGGGTTTTGCCAAGACTCGGTATGAAAGGAAAGAAGGAGGGGGAAAAAAATCCCCATTCCATTATATTATGTTTTAAATTTTGATGTATGTTTAATGCATGTTTTATAAGGGTAATACGGTATGTGTGCCAGCATGAGTGGGCGTAAGTTTTAGGCTGACATCCTGTCATATTGAATAAATGAAGTCCTGAGTTTCATGGTTTTGTGTGGGCTTTTTCTGAGCTGGGTTGCTGGGGCAGCTTCCAGCAATTTCTTCAGTACTGTGTTCATCATCGGGCTAGAGTAAATAGTTCAGTTTGATTCTCGTATGAAATAATGCAGATCATAATTATGACTACACCCTTTCTTCTTCTTTCAATGTGAATCTTTTGAACATACAACGGATCTAAAAAAAGCAACAAAAATGATATCAACGTCTTATTTCAAGACCACTGATGGTATCTGTGTGAAGGCTAAAAATGGCTTTATTTGAAGAGTATGGCAAGAAAAGAAAAAGATACAAAAGTGTTATTCTCAATTTCTACATCAGTAAGTGCAATACGAAGTCATGCCATTATCAGTTTCTGTTGAAAAGAACCTCCAGTTTCAAATGACTAACACAAAAGCCTCATAACCATTTCGGTTTTATACACGGTTCACTTCGAAAGTGCATGCAATGAAATGCCACCATAGCTACAGTTATAGTTCAAGAATTCATCAAGGTGGTGTTTGCGTGTAAAATCCAACTGAGGTTGCAGTGCTTTTAATCACACGAAGAACGAAAAGCAGCTACAGATTAGTGTGTAACCAAGAGTAAGGCTTGTCTTCTCAGCCACCATAAGACCCGAGCCAAAATGCATTGAGGCAGTAGAGTGGAAGAGTCTAGAATGTTCAGTAAGACGTACTAAAAGGACAAACTACTCAGCAGCATCTCAGAGTCATGCTTCTCATGCTTTCATTGCGGAAAGCCACCATAACTCCTTTTGTGAAACAGCATAGAGCTTTTGATAACTTGAGAATGCATGAGGTATAAAATTATCTGCTTGTATAAATCAAGAAATCTGTAAACATTTTTGTTCATTGCTCAGTCTGAAAGAAAAGGAGTTGTATGAGACAGATGAAGATGATCAGACTCAAAGGTCCGAGTATGACAGAATCTTCCCAAGAATTTAGGAAGGTTCCTAAAACCTCTCCAACCCCTACGAGTCCAATGGAGAGAGCTACCAGATACAGACCTCAAGCAGAAGTCTCTGCCAGCTCCCTAAAACCCAGCTACTTTATAATGCAGAGTGTAGAAAGCTTATCATTTGACCCCACTGGACCACTTAAATGATCCTGAGAAAGAGAGTAGACCACTAGAAGGACAGCTCCCAATGTCTTACTCAGATCTGAGTCTGTAGCGGGTGTGCTTGGTGAGGCATTGCTGACAGGGACTTGAGGGAGAACGAAGGAGGGGAAAAGTTGGGTTTGATTCCTCTGGTCCTCATGTAGAGCAGAAACTGGTCTGGGATTTCCGCCAAGACATCCTTGGCCAGGCGGGCCATGCTGAGAATGTGGTTCCCCCTGTGGTCAATGTAGTCACGGAAAGGAACAAACTGGAGGACAAGAGAGAGACAGTAAGGGACAAAATGTGAGCAGGATTGTTAGAAAATAAAATCCTTTAAGTGAAGCAAAGAGGCATACAGTAGCAGAGCTTACCTGTACAATATCCCTTTCCGCAAACCTTCCTCTCGAGGAGATCCTGACTTCATCCCCGTCTAATTCGATCATTTCTGTTGAGTAAATACATTTAGAAATAAGTTATTGTATTTTTTTAGGAACAAGTTAGTAGATTTTATAGCTTTTAAAGATGTGCAGATTATTTAAAGAGCTTCTTGGCAGCTTCTTCTGTATCTCATTTACAAAACATTGGAATATTCCTCATGGAAAAGCTTCTCCTTCATGTTCTCCTCTCTGAAAGATGCATACAACTTCAAATCATTGCTGGTGCTCACACAGTCAACAGTAAAAAAACACCACTTCTCTACTTTTAAATGAGATCTTTCTTATATAGTCAACATACAGAAACAATAGCTGTTTAAATCTATTACGCATAAAGTTGAGACAGTAACTGCATCATGAATATTAGCATTATCACCTACTTCATTAATGTAATCTGGACAGACTGTTGCTAGCACTACTTATTTCCACTGAATGCTCTTGTCCAACCAGAGCCATTTTAGGGGGAGTCCTCAAACAGTGGAAGGACCGGAAAAAATAAAAAAATGAAACAAACAAAAGATGTTCATAGTTTCAATTTTATTTTTTGAACAGGACTTTTTCTTTAAATGGTTTAAGTCATTGAAACATTCTATAATTTTTTCAGTGCTTCCATTTATGAATATCAATTTTTGCAAATGACATAATAAAAAGGAATAATATAATATTTAAATATTTTATTTACAGAAATGTTTGTAAAGCCACACATTAGATGTTCAATGTTAAGTGAGAATTGAA
Source organism: Rhabdalestes septentrionalis (assembly GCA_037832545.1). Taxonomy (NCBI): domain Eukaryota; kingdom Metazoa; phylum Chordata; class Actinopteri; order Characiformes; family Alestidae; genus Rhabdalestes; species Rhabdalestes septentrionalis. The sequence continues at coordinate 7,513,067 of JBBMFX010000122.1, forward strand.
TTTTTACAGTCAACTTCCTGTAGAGTTAAATATTAGTAATAGCTTTGGAAATATTTTTATTTATTAAGGTCATTAATGTACCAAGGTTTCCAATATGTCACTACATATAGGGACAGAAACAACATCCTTCTGGGTTAAAGCATCTATTTACAGTGATTGAACTGTGCCTCAGGACAGAGATGTCTCTGACTAACATCAGTTACAGTGAGGTCAAAAGATTCTGTAACACGGGCTACACTATTTTTTAAGCACACCGAAGAATGATTGGAGGAAGGATATCTGAGTGATATAATTATATGCCATATGGATTATACTGTTGTACATTACTATTATTATATGAATCTGTGGTTGTGTAAAATTGGAGATGAATAAGATTACATATAAACAGTAAACAAAATCTTGCTATTGTATTAAATATGAGAAAAGGGGACTTAATTTCAATTTAAAAAGGATAAAAACAAGAAAAAGAATGTATGTGGCCATATGTCAAAGAATGAAGGAAAGACAGAATATGTATGAAGGAAAGATAGATTATGTATTGGGTAGGCTAAGGGACGATTCGGGAGATAAACAAGGATTTGAAAGTCCCATTGGCATGTTCAAAGCATAAGTGGATGCTGAGGAGACTCTGGCCAGCTCCGGCGCAGCAGGTGACAACAAAAGTGGGAAATTTGGTATTTCTCAGTTTTTAACCAAGTCTTTGGAGAAAAGGGTTCAATAAACATGCCCATGTGGACAGACACTCACTCACAAGCAAGCAGACTCACACCCAAATGATCTCTTTCATTACTGTGATACTGATCTGATCTGATCTTCTTACCATCAAATTCAGCTGAGCCAACTCCTACTATTATTATGGACATTGGAAGAGAAGATGCCTTCAAACAGAAAAAAAGTTGAAAGAATTACAAACGTAACAGTATATTTGTGTAGAAATCACAAAAACAGTGCCTCTGCCATATTACAAAAAGGCTAATTGTAAAATCTTCTGTTGTATACTAAGCTGTCATGGAGATATATGACAGGCGTTGATTGTGTGATAATGATAATGGCCCAAAACACAAGGCAGACTCATAAAAGCGAGAGAGTGATCAGCTCTCAGACGTAAACAGTATTGGATGATACACTGGCATGCTGACACATTACGAATGACTCTTCTTTTGTCAGAGCTTAAAGGCTATCTCTTTTTTTCGTTGCCGAAGCCATTCTTGTTTTGAAAATCACATTTCAGTATCTTAATTGCCATATGTTTTGGGGGAATGATAAATGGGTGCAATTTATATCTCGTTACTTTTTGTAATTCTTTATGATTCATTTTGTCATTATAAATGTCATCCCCGAAGGCACAGATACTTTTTATGGGAAGAAGTACATTTCAAACCTAAGTCCAATCTGCTTATTCATCTAATGCCTTCTGTGGTGATGTTCTAGTCAAGTTGCATCTGGAAAATCGTCTGCTGACAGTCCAATCAAAAAGCTGCATTTCATTTAAGCACTTTTCCTATGCTTTTACATTATGAGCCAAAAACATTATACATATATTAATACTACAGTGTGTGCCTCTATATAGAATACAATAGAATAACAAGACAGAATTTAGAATCACCACTAATCACCACAAAGGATGCCAAATTTTCAACTCTTTAGAGCACTTACATTGACGATGGATTCCTTAGTCTGAGCCATATCAGAAATTACTCCATCTGAAATGATGAGGAGGATGAAGTACTCTGAGCCATCCTTTACCAGTGATGCATATCTGAGTGAGAGAGACAGCATAGCAATATACATATCTCAGGAAGCTGTGGAGGCAGAACCATTTCATTAGGCACTGATTCACACTGTGTCAGATACTGTCAAATATAATATCCAGATCTATTCAAAATCACTAACAGTCCCCTAGCTGGGGAGAAAAGCCAATCAATGTGCTAGCCGAAGTAGGTGCTGTCAAAGGTCATGTCTGAGTGTGCATGTGTGTGCATTGAAGTGCAATTACTGGCTTAAGGCAATCAGCTGCTGGTGTTTGTGGTGACCCATACTGTGACTCACCTCGCTACATGATTAATAACAGGTGAGAAGAACGTGGGACCATAAAGACGAACACTTTTCAGGCTCCGGTAATATGCTTCCAATACTCCCTCAATGCCACTGCAGTATGGGTTCTCTGGGTTCCCATTCTAAACACAAACATACATATGCACACACACACATTGTAGAGAAAATTATTGAATTATTATATTTGCTCAACTGGATTTAAAAGTGAATTGACTGTTGACTTCCTGCCTAATATATCCCATGCCATTTTAACTAGAAAATTATTATACATCTCACCTGTCAGTGATATTCATTTTCATGTTGTGCCTGATATACATATAGTGATGGTGAGCAGGGTGGTGAATAGAGAGTGCCCCAGTGGAACCACACCAAGGAAAACAAAGCTACGCCATTTCAACACCCTTGTTGTGTTGCTGTAGACCAACAATCAGCACATGGCTGTTCACCTCCAACAAGAAATAGTATAAGTAATATAAAAAGGTGCCACCAAAATATAATGGCACGATGCGCCCAGTAATTATGCTTTCTTTTAACTGATAAGAGTCCTGAGGAAATTCCCTGCTCGTTGTGACGTGGCCTAGTCACTCTGCTGCCCTGAGCGACACTGCAGCCTCATGCCAGCTCTTTTCTGCTCCCCTGGTCCCTACCAGCCTGAAGCACAACTAATTTTCGCCCTCCTTTACACACATTTCTTGCACTGACCCCCTTTCCAGTCTGTTTAGTGACACCCAGCAGCTACTTACAAATCTAACCATGGACCGCCCCAAGACCCTCACTCATAGAAGAGCTCATGCCCATCCAATTCAGAGCGGTCGTCTCCTCCTCAAGTCCCAAAGCTATGGCTAGTGACTAGCTGGCTCCAACTTGCAGAGACATGCCCACCATCACTCTGCAGCTGGAGGGAGTTCCCACTACTGCCATTTTGGATTCAAGAAGGACCTCTGGTTCACCAATCCTCCCATTCCAAAGCAGCACTGCCCTGTGGCTGGCTGGCGGTCCCACTCATACACCGGAATGCTTGGGAAGTCCTAGGGGTAATAGGACTAATCCCAGAACTTCCTGTTCCCTTACTCATAGGGAATGATTGGCAGGCTTTCACCCTGCAGCTAGCTGAAGCAAAGAGACCACTGAGGTGGAACCACTATTGAAGGAGACCCTCTAGTCTGTTTCCACCTCTTCCCAATCTGCCCTTTGGGCTCAAGATGAGGAAGCACACATTGAAGGTATAATGGAACGTGAGTCCAATGTCAAAATGTACCTGTTCCCTGTTCTGTCTCAGCAGGTGAAGAAAGAGGGGAGCTTTGCCAAGGAGCAGGGAGGACCAAGCAATTGATGCTGCTTTACAAGCTGTTTATTTGTTGGTTAAACATGGGGTCCTTTATTGTCACAGCAAGTGCTGGGGTGAAACCTCTGAACTCCTGGTTGCCCTCCAGCCATGGTTTGACACCATTATGCACATTGCTCACACCCTAGAACAGCGAAACACCCTAGAAAAGCTCTGCGACTGCTTTCACTCACTGGGTAAGGTGGCCAAGAAACCAGAGCTTCTGCTGCAACACCTCTAGACTTCAGCAAAATATCCACAAAGATTTAACCCCCCCCCCATTAAAAAATAGTCTAATTAACCATCACTTTTTTGTCACCTAACCCCCTTTTAAACAAATGAGGACATTTTTAACATCAGTGTTTCCCTTAACTGCAGTTTTTCTGTAAATTGGAACTTAATCTTTAATGCCATTTGCCGCTGCCAGGACATTCACATTTGATCTAGTTTCTTATATAAACAAACAAAGTACCCGTATTCGCATTCGGCTCCAACACTAGTAGGCACCATTGTAGCCATTATATATATATATATACATACACACACATTAATGGGCACCGGAGCCGTTAGCAGGGGGGGCCTGTCCCTTCCACTTCTCTTCAAAATTATTTGTTTAATCCCCCTGTGCGCAACAACCCCTTTACCCCCGGAAAACAAGCAAGACTTTACATGCGCGCACCAATCCCCACCACCCCCAAAGTACTGAGACTTTTCCACGCGTGCAGCAACCCATCCAACCCACTCCCAACCCCCCCACCCCCCGTAAAGACGTAGACTGATGCACCCCCCACATTACAACTGCTTCCGGCACCCATATATATATATAGCCTCTTATAAAACCATGCATATCAAAACAAAAACAACTGTAAAATTATGTGGTTGTCAACATTTTGGAGGCTGCACATGTGTTCTCAGGGTAGTTCCAGAAGGGACCTTTAGTGCTTTTCCATTTTCTGGCCTGAATGAGGCATACTTACAACATAGCTATTCACTCAAGTAAGCTCTTAATGCTCAGCTGAGTGCATATGGAGCCAGTGTGTAACTCTGTGCCCTGAGGGGAGGTAAGTCAGTAAACAGCAGATAGCTGCGGGGAAGCAGGCTGTAAGCACAGTAGCTGGTGAGGACCTATAGGACCTGGATAAGTGGTCTTCCCTATATGAAACTGAATACTATTTATGTGGTATTCTGGGGAGTCCTCTAGTGCTAATACAGTCTTGAGCTATGTCAAAGACAGCACCCTGTTCAAGCAACAGCTTCCATTTCTCCCCTCTCTGAATCTGCAATCAATCCTCATCATGTCCTATTTCCTGATTATAGGCTTAAGAATTATATAAACATTTAAACATTTAGTAATATATGTGACACATACATACATACATACACAAATATATATATTAATAATATTGTTGTTTTCCAGTACATTCAATCAGTTTTTTTTATTTTGTTATGCAATTAATTAGTTATACAAAATCAGACTGCACGTGTAACAGCTATAATAAAATTTCTTCTCATTTACTTACAAACACAAATTTGCTGTGGACTGAAAGTTTAGAATCCATTGGATTCTCAGCATGTTTCCTTAAGCTATGAGCAAATAACAATGGAAAAATCTGTGTACCATCAAGAACCAAGTAAAAAAAAAAAAACATTAATTACATATAATGAGTATTCAGAATGCGTGGTGATCTGGAAATGTCAAAGCCGATTATAAGTTAGCTGTTACATTCCTAATTTTTCTCATGATGAATAAAACAAAAATAAATAAAACTAAAATACAATAATTTGATTGAAATTCAATTTTAATCTTTCATCTATATTATTTCCAGTGATTCACTGCAAGAAAGTCATCTCAGTCTCCCAAAAAGGCAAGAGTTTGCATGGGCCTTGTTGCAGTGGTATAACTTGGAGTCTAAGCACAAAGAACTATAGGGAAATTTAAGGGTACATTTCTTGGCCAATAAAGACCCTCAGCAAGTGGTAAACATCACGGTGGTTTACTCACCAGCGCAAATTCATGCGATACCCTGCCATCAGGGGGCAGCTTTGCTCCAAATCCCAGCGCAGGAAACATCTTATCACTGTCGTAGTCCTGAATGATCTCCCCCACCGCTCTCAGTGCCATGGCATAGGCATTGAGCTGGTACGGGTTCATGTAGTGGAGAGAGGTAGGCTGTGAAGGGTTGCCTGACCATAAATAGACAAGAACAGAAACAAAGCATTATCCATTGTACTTTTGATTATAAGCTCTCCTTCATGTTTCCCTGACTCACATATATGGATTTTATTCAGTGTGAGCAGGGCATTAAAGAAGATCTCGGATATTTTTTTTGTTCCAGTCAGTCTGCTATGGAAGTATGGCGAACTACAAACAGCACATGGAGGGCGTTTCAGAAAGACTTATCATCACATGAAATCATCAGATGAAAGCATTTAATTATAGCATAATCTTCCAAAAAGATAAGCTCACCATTTGATGCAGTGAAATCGATTGCCACCGTGAAATTAATCTGAGTGCTGCAAAAGAATACAAAGAGAAGGAATATATGAGAACCTCTATTCTTGATAACACCTAATTAACATAAAATGAGTAATATGATCTAAAATAGCCTTTTTGCTATAAAAAGAAGAGATTCCATTTTGTGGTCACGCACATGCACTGTACAGAAACTTTCAACTTAAAACGTTTCCTGCATTCACTATGGGCTGATAAAAAAAGAAAATGCATTATACATGCACACCACATGTGCTAAATTTAGAGAGGTAAATCCACTGTGAATACTAAGTCTCACTGTGGACGGTTATCCAAACAATCTTATCTTGTTTAGGAAGCAGGTTGTGGGTTATAAATGTTACTCTGTCTCAGAATAGATACTGCTATTTTTAGCTGGGGCTATTACAGCGTCTCTAATGTAGCGTTGCCTCTTGTCAGTGAGTGGACAAGGTAAAAAAAAAAAGAGAGAGAAAGGGGCGAGGGGGCAGGGCATTTTCCATGCATACTAAAGTCTCTGTTCTATAATAATGGTCTGGCTGATTTTAGTGGTGGACTACAATCTGCTAGTGGTGAACTAAATGGCAAAAACAAATCACGATGCTTTAAGACATGTTGATGATAATCAATATGCCATGATATTTAATGTCATGATATTTATTTTTTCACAGTAACACTCTTGTTTACACGTGATTCAGCAGTCGCGAGTTCAGTCCATTGCAGATTTTTTCTGTGAACCGAACGAATAATTATTCGTGGAAACGCCCGCGTGAAAAATGTAGATGTCCTCCACATTTCGTTTTTTTGCTTTTGTGGAGCGTCTCAAGTGTTCTCTTGGCTTTAATTTTGATCATCTTAAAGCCCGGTATTTTTATGACTGTAAATTAATTTATTAATAAATAAATATATTTACCTTCTAATATCAACGACAGCACATACCAAAGAAAATGCATGAGTATGAATTACAGTACAGGGGTAACATGGGTATTTATATTCTAGTGCTGCAGGAGATAGCAGTTCAGCATACACTGTACAGTAAAGATACGTGTTTATCTTTACCATTTGTTTAAGGGTAATTTATTAAACTGACTTTAAAATTAAATTAAAGTGTTTTGGTGACATATTTGTGGAAATATTTAGGGTTTACCCTTTTAAAAAAAAAGAAGCAATTTTCTTTTTTACTGCACCTCAACATCCGTTTTTTCACTATACATGGGTTCTATTGGAATGTAACTCCTGTGACAAGTGGGGCTTCACTGTATTTGAAAAATATACAAAAATAGGAACAGATCCATTTAAAATTAATTTCAATTTGAATACAAATGATTTCAAGTACTGCATTTTGTGTATAATATGTCATTCTGCCAGCTCTAGCTGTGACTGTGTCATGTTTGTTAACATATGAGCAAACACATAGGTATGGATATTAATCTGTTATATGATACACACACACACACACACACACACACGCACACACACACACACACACACACACA
>JBBMFX010000122.1:7520529-7534065 GCA_037832545.1 Rhabdalestes septentrionalis
TGTGAGATGATACACACACACACACACACACACGCACACACACACACACGCACACGCACACACACACACACACACACAGCCATGACTTGCTGATGCCTCATGCTTCTAATGCTCACCCTCCTTTGATATAGTCCAAAAAAGTGACTTCAACGTCTATGAGGCATGACAGCAGTGTCACCTGTTGAGATAAGAGTTTGGTAACACTTCCTATTACAGTCCTCAAAGGCATCATTACACTTTCTATAAGCAATGCATATGTGCATCATAAACATCATATAAATATTCATAACTGCTGTGATTATGTTACTCACTATGGACAGAGTACCTATGCTTATCTGAAGTGAGATACATGATCATTTATGAATGTTAATACACAGCTTATGAAGGCTTTGTGCATTGCTTATGAAGATATAATTTAGGACCTTCAATAAGAAGTCTTACCAATAATGACATTTGTTAGAATATATGTGTCTCCCTCTTCAACCTTTCACTCTTCTTTGAAAGCATAGAAAAATAAGTAGAGTTCACAAATGTACTCACGGTTCCTGAATTGAGGTATTTCTTCTTCTTTTTCTTTTTCTTCATGTTTACTACCTGCAGGAAAACACCTGCTGTTCACTTCTCAGGGATTCATTGAGTAGAACAAGACTTTGCCATCTGACTAATAAAGACCAGAGTGCATGAAAGTGGTGACATGAAATGGGAAAACGATGAGCAGACGGCTGGCATTAATCGCTGCTCAGCAAAGATCGACAGGCCACTGATAGACCTCTGGTTTGTCCTTGTGGCATATAGTGCCCTTGACTCTGACCCATTCGGCAGAGGAGTGTATGCACCGAGAGCTTATCTTCTGCAGGCGAAATAGATTTATTTTCCAGCCAGCAGGTGCTCATAAAGAATTCTGAAACAACAGCTGAGGTGCCACAAGGAGGCAATCAGTCACGACAAGTGATAAGGTGGAAGAAGGAAAGAAGGAAGGAAGGAATGAAAGAATTATGGAAGGAAGGAATGGAAGAAAGACATGAAGAATGGGACAAAGACCTTGTCTTCTAGAGACCAAAGAAATAACATGATAAATGGCTCTATCTTCAGCAATGGCAAAAATTGAATGGACATTTTCTTCAGTTTTGCCTTGTAGCTACGAACGTAACATAGCGAACACATTACAGAATTAAACTCTTAAATGTCTCTATAATGTGTTTAAGATTTTTGCTGAAAGTGAAAAAAATTTAAATGAGAAAGTCAATAAATATTGAGAATAACCTTGTGCAAACGAAATCCTTGAAATATGCCCTGAAATAGAACAGTTTTGTCCTCTGTCTCTCTCCTCTGGCCCAAGCACCATTTTACACGCTTTGAATATCCATTGGTGTTTCTGAAGGAGCACTCGTTATTTTGTTCTCAGTACTCTACTGAAAATGACACTTACACTACTTAATTAACCATCCTTTTTCAAGTGTTAATTTGTTATAAATGTCTTAAAATCAAACATAAATCAAATTCCACTTTAGAACAAGGCTAATATAGCAAAAACATATCAAATACCATAATTCAAACTGTATGTCTATATTATGGTAGTGTTGCTTAAAAGAAAGGGCTGTCTATTAGACTGATACTGTGTCATGTTATCAAAAAAATTAGATATGTAGAGATCAAATTCTGACTACTAAAAAGCTACTGTACTGTTTTAAACTACGCACATTTTTTATAGATTACAACAGGGGTATTCAATTAAAAGTCACTGAGGTCCAATTATTACATTTTCGCCAAGTAGAAGGTCCGAACTGAAGTCCATCTTGTGTCTTATAGCCTTCCCCTATGTCCACATTTTCACATGGTTTCCACAAAATTTGTTAATTTCCAATGTAGGAAATGAACTGAGTGCACAACTAACTATTTTTCCATAAATAAAATTAGTCCCAGGCTAATAAATATAAAAGTTACAAAACGCATTTAATTATCAATCAAAACTTGTTGTAAACCATTTGTTTTTTTCCTCGGGTTTTGGGCCCACGCCTAGTTTTGCGGGTTGGGCAGGGTGGTTTGGATCTCCTGATTGGTCGTTTGCGGCGGGTGTTAAAAAAAGCCGACCCGCAGAACACTACTACAGGTGATAATAAACTAAAAGGCATTTGGGACCCGGAAGATCCGGCTCTTTTTTGGGAGCCGAGCCAGAAGAGACGTCTCTCTTCCCAAACTTCCCATCACTTGTAAACTGAGAGTGAAGCTGTTGTCGTAGTAACTGGAGTAGCAGCGCCTGCTGTCAACAGCCACGACCGTCTAAAATAACACTCCATGAAATCGACTTAATCTCGTGAATTTACCAGACTGGTCCGGATCCGGAGAGAAACATCATTTGGTCCGGATCCGGACCGAGGTCCGCAATTTGGTGATGCCTGGATTAGAATAAGTCACCCAGTGTCAGAAACCAAGTAAACAAAATGATCTGAGATGAACACAGTTGAGGAATGTGTGATGATTCAAGAATGCACAAGGCTAACCGGTGGTATATTAGCCTCCATTACCAGATTTAACTTCGACTGAAGAAATTAACTGAAGAGGATTTTTTATGGCCGACTGAATAGAATATGCATTTGGTTTCTACCACTTTTGAGTCCACTCCCAGATGAATAATTTTTCAGAGCAATAACATTCATGTGCATCTAAACAAGGGATAGTGTGCAATCTCTCCCTCTCTCTCTCGTGTCTGTCTAATTATATATGTCTATGTGTAGGTGTGTGTGTGAAACTGAAATGAAATGAAAAGCCAGAGAGAAAAAGTTACAGCAAAGCAAAAGCAAACACACAAACACACACACATGCAAACACACACACACACGCACACACACACACACACACACACACAAACACACACACACACACACGTATACATATGGTACATGTATAAGCTGTCTCTATATATATTAATGTGCATGACTCACCTCCCACACATTGAACTGAGACTGGCCTTTGGACAGCTCCCTATAGGTAGTCTTGAACTCTCCGATGTAGTCATGCCTAAAGAAGCAGGCACATTTAGTATCATACGATCTTTGTGATATTCCAAAAGAATGTGCAGTGAAATTATTTGTTATGAAAAACAAATCCTTGTCTCCTTACCCTCCATCCCTGTCCCAGTCAGACACCTCAATCTTTATTGCTCTGTAAATTGTTGATTTAACAAATATAATTCATTATAATGAAGTTTGTAATTATGTTTAAATTATTTTAATGAAACACAATTAGTCTGATCATTTGACTTGTAAGGGCTAACAACATCTTTATTGTGACCATGAGCATTAAGAGAAGGTGTGAAACAGTTTTCATTGATAAAATAGTTTTTTACACATTTATTCCAAAGGGATGTCTGTAGTCAGGCCTGGGACTTACTGATCCTCTATATATATACTAAATATACTAAATACATTATATATACACACATTTAATACATTCAATTAGTCACCTGGTTTATTGACACAAAGCCAGTAGGTTCTGGATAAGTTTTTTCCCTTCAGAAAATAAAATTATGGTCTTAAGGCTATATTTGGTGAGCCTTTAAACCATGAACTTCACATCATAAACTCTCTGCTCATAATGTGTTACAGAAGATTTCAGTTATGCTTTTAGACTAGTCACCTGTCATAGTCTCCGTTGCACAGCGCTCTAACTGGGATTTTGAAGGCCTGCCATACAGGGTCCAGAGTGTTCTTCACTACTTCCGTCTTATGGCAAATTGTGTATCTGTTCGACATCATCCACAAGAGAGATTTACAAACGTTTTACAGGACTGAACCGCAAAGATTATCATTTCATATATTCCACTTTCAAGCCAGAGAACCCAGGAGGTTCAGACTCGTTGCTGCATGGTTACGCAAGTCGCTAAGACAGGAGCTGAAAAAATAGCTGAAACTTACGTTCCGTCTTCGTTGCTGCGATAAAAGACAAGAAACGGGTCGGACTTTCCAAAGAAATCCTTCTTGTCCAGTTTGTTTCCACAAAACTGCAGCAATACAGACTCCTACCATAAAGAACATAAACAGCTGTACAGTGTCCCCAGGCCCTGGCTCTCGCAGCATGTGTGCGAGTGTGTTTATGTGCATTCAAGCATGTTGTGCATTCATTATTCAACAGGAAACATTTTATGAAAACCACAGAGGCACAGGCCCAGCTGTGGAGAGTGACTGAACTAAGAGCTGAACATAAAGGAAGAAGAAGAAGAAGAAGAAGAAGAAGAAGAAGAAGAAGAAGAAGAAGAAGAAGAAGAAGAAGAAGAAGAAGGAGCGTGAAATGAGGAGGAAAAAATAAGGAGAGTAAGTTTGAAGAGAGAAACAATAATAAAAATGCTACTAATAATAAGACAAAGAAGAAGTAGAGTAAACTACAAAGCAAAAATAGAAAAGAGGACTTACTCTGCAATTCCCAAGTTCTTCTGCTTTTACAATAATGGTTCCACAGTTTTTACCAGGAATGCCCCTGTAAAACATGTCAGTATACTATAAGTACTCTAATAACACTCAAGTAAAAATATCTCATGAGCAACATTAACAACATATTTCTTCCCAAGACATCGCTACTGGAGCTGCTCATGACTAGTATGGGATAGAATGGAATGTTATTGTCAATACTTTAATATATTAATGTTTGACTGACTCAAAAAGCCTTGACTGAAAAGAATGATGAAAGATCATGAATACCATACACCAAGAGACAAATTGATGCCTTAGTTATGCTGTGCCTGGAGTGTTTGTGTTCAATTCCGCTAAGTAGCCCTGTGTTATGTCATATGAATGATGAAATAGATGTAGACAGAAATCGATGGATAATTGAAGCAAGTCCTTTAATCTGGTTTGAATGTGCACAAGCCCCTTTGGTACAGGGAGAGAGGCACTTTCCTAAATTAACTCACAACACACGTACAGCATACAGCCCTCTCGAGAAAGAGAAGGACGGAGAGGGGGAGAGAGAGAGAGTGAAAGAGAATGCAGAATAAGGTAGTGTTGACTCTTGATTTTAGTGGATGTAACGGAGGATGAGTGGACAGTCATAGCTTGTCTGGTTAATTGAAAGAGCATAGAAGAAATAATACTTAAAAAGAAATATATACAGATAAAAAGGAACAGGACATCAATTAAACTAGCCTACGATCCTAAAAATAAAGATGCCAAAAAAGTTATCTGGATTGATGGTGTAGAAAAATGACATTTGGTTCCTTAAATGATCATTTCTGTAAATATGATACACATCCACCAACACAAAACCTTTATTCGTATAGAAACTTTAAATTACAGACCACAACAAATCTATTTCTGTTTGTAAGGAGTGAATATATTTAGATCTCCTATTTGGGCAACAATTACAAATACTTGAATAAATCAGTGGTAAATGAATGCACAAATAAACTAATGAGACATGCAACCTATTTGCACAGTACTGGTGTGCATTCGTGTTTTACTGAGCGAATGAATGGGTGACGTCTGACAGCACATTGGACAAGTGAGTTAATAAGCTGTGCTTTATTAATAAATGAACACATGAAGACTGTGCTGAGTGAACCAATGTGTGTGTTCTGAATGTATTGTAGGTGCTGGTGAATGAAGCCATCTCCAGTTATATAACTCTCTAGGAGAGGCACATTCTTACATCATCATCTAGTGGTGCCCAATGTGTCACTGTACACTAAGCCTATAATTCATTCATGTATATAGACACAGTGCCTCAGGAACACACACACACACACAAACACTCAAGCAAACTAGAATATGCATATATACTCCAATGCACCGGTGCATGCATGAACATCCGTACATTCAGCTTAGAATAAGGACACATTATGAAACTCGAAGTGAAAACATTAACTTAGCATTGAGTCATCAGTGGCAGGCATGATGCATTTTAGAAAAGAGTAGGAATGGCAATGGTGGAATACCCACTCAAAAGCATTACTCACATGAGGGGCCTTTCCATGCGACTACCTGGGGAACCAACCACCTCTCCTAGAGTGCAGTACATCTGGCCCAAGAAGTCCTTTAAAAAAAAAAAAAAAACACCCATCAGAGTGTGATTAGAGTGCAGCCATACAGTCAACTTACAGTTTGGTTTGATTGACGTTTCTGTTCTCATAGTCTGACATGATACATTCAGGAGTGTAAGACTGATAACAATTCTCTATTCACACAATATTCAGAATAAAAACTAAATGAAGAAAAATTGTATTCAGTTGTGGCACTTACTAATAAGACTACAGCTGGAGGGCTAGGAGAAGGTGATGTATGACATGAATATGATGGGATGCTGAACTGATTAACACTATACTATGGGTTTAACACTTTTTAGATACAATTTAGATACATCAAAAAATCACATTTAGCAGAACATTAATTCTCTGTGTGTCACATGTCCCTGATTAATTTTTTTGCATTGCAATATTACAATATTTCAATACATTGTTCCACCCCTACAAAAAGGGGTCTTAACCCAACCTTCACTTACAGTAGCTTCTGTGATGGATTTCCTTCATATTTAGGACACACTCATGCACACACATTATTACTATGTATATTATGCATATATATTTTCCCACATATTTTTTCTGTTGTGGTTACTGCATGTCAGCATTTGTTTACACATTTCTGTGCGTGCATGAAGGCAGACTTGTGTGTGAGTGTGTAGTTGTGTGTCTGCCACATATTTGGTTTCCGGAGGAGGATGTCATGGCAGATCTGGTCATCCAAAAGCTCAGAAAAAAACATTTTGTCAGAAGTTCTCAGCTGACAGATCAGCTAGCTTTGTGCCTTTCAGGGTCCCATAACCAGTCCCACGACAGGATCAACAGCTTTTACTAAGTTTCCTCATTCTTTCTGACGTGCCTCATTTAATAACTAAAATCAACTAGTTCTTTATTTTTCCAAAAAGCTCTACAAACAGGAAAAAATGTGGGCCACCAATATTCAACCAGTAAGGACAGGAAGGTGTAAGCACTTGCTTCTTGCATGTCACATATCAGAATGTTATCATTGGCAATTAAAAATTCTTAGTTTTGATAAAAGCCATTTTACAGCTAGCCAGTTCCACCACTATCCAAGCAAACAGGAGATGTTTGCCAAATCTAACACGTTAGCATTGCTATCACTGTGTACTGTTGAATTATTTATTTATAAATTTACAAATAAATAAATATTTTGTTCTGGTACCCCAGGGGATGTCTTTTTTAACCATCTAGAAGGCATAATCAGTAATCAGTGGAACAGAGAATAGAGAAAAAGAAAAGAAATGGAATCATCAAAAAGATTGGTATGAACAGTGGTCTGAACTGTGGACATTAAACTTTCAATTCTGAATTTTGTAATCACTGGTAGATAAATTAAGCTGTAAAACTACAGCCATGGGGGCCCTCTGCTCTGCATAGTCACAAGACTTCTCAGCTCCAACACAACTGAACAATCTATTTAGCAATCATGCATGACACTAGGTGGCCATTTGGTGGCCATTTATTTTTTTCAGAACAAGTACTCAATTATACTCTAAGTATATCCAGTATCAGGAAATACTGGAAATCAGTAGTTAGCTGCTCAAGTTCAACATGCTTCTTCAGAAGCAGTGACTGTAGTTTCTCATCCAAATACAGTTCTGGAGGCAATATTGATGCTAAGGAGAAAACAAACATATTACAATGATTATTTTATTTATTCCTATTAAGATTTTAGTTAACCGGGGTAGAAGCAACAGCAGTTTTCCTTTTCTTTTATTTACATGACAAACATGTCTGAGCCTCTTGGGTCCCCTTTTAGAGTCGCCATCACATGAAACTAGCTATAGCCTAGTCAGATATGCATTTATATACTGTTTATCTTCATACTAGTCCCTCATACCAACCTCTTATGGATACCTGGATAACTAAAGTAAAAAAAAAAACAGCTATAAAGCATATACATAGTAATGATCCTCTGCTATTGTTCAGGCTACAAATGTTGTAGCCTACTGGCTTGGAATGGCTTGGAAATAGCTTGGATGAAGCCAGAGCTAAATATACTGAATACTAAATATAGACTTGATAACCAGCATAACACATTAATACTTGAGTACTCAAATTTGTGTCAGTCATACAGAAGCTATGTGACAGTGATTCCCACAGCGCATAGCAACAGAAAAATCAATGTTTATTATTCTTTCTCATATTTATAAGACTGCAGAAGCAACACTAGATTACAGAAAACTGTCCTTCATTTATTGTACAATATAACACAAGCTTGTTATTTACTAAAGGCTTTATGAGAATGAGTGTCAGCTAATGGCATTCACAGTCTGGCAGAAGGAGCCTACAGCCCTCAGTTGCCAAGGGTTTGTTAACAGTCAGAGCCTGTTTTGTCCCACAGCACCTAATGCCAAAAAGCTGTATGACAAAAAATTGTTGTTTTCTTCTTGTCAGTTACCAGTGAAGGATGATGAAAGAGAACATCTTTCTTGACAAATTTTCTGGAGGCATTGGTGGATATTAGGTGACCTCTATTTCTGACCCCAGCAAGTCTGGGGATATCTCGCATGATTCATTTACTTGATGACTGCACAGTTTCCATCATAGACAAATGAATGCATGCACAGACACAGACACAGACACAGACACAGACACAGACACAGACACAGACACAGACACACACACACACACACCAACCAAACAAGCTCTTGCTAAGTGTAAGGCACCATCACTCACTTACATGTTTGGACAGGTTTTCACTCTTTGAGTCGAGGTCGTACCTGGAGGGGAAGATAAGAAACTCAGTCAAGTCTGGAACATTCTCACCCAGTCCACCAGCATCAGACACAGAAACTCTCTCCCGCCAGCTACTGTCAGCATACCCTCCCTGTCCCCAACATAAGCACTGTAAGAGAACACACACAGCCTTCATCAAGCCTTACTCAGACCTACTACTCGAACACCCCTCATGGAAATGCCTGTCATTTTAGTGCTCTGGGGTACTAGTCTGGGCATCCGAAGTACACAGCCTGATGGAAACCTAGTTTTATGATTAAAGGTTTATGATCATTAGAAAAACAAATTATTGTGCATTAAACATCGGCTGTTACTATTATTAATAATTTCCATTTTAAATGGTTACAAATAAATACAGCATATTGGAATGAAACTCTTCGCTTACAGACAGTAGCCCGTCTGTCACTCTCTACCCCATCAAGCTGTAGAGAGAAACCATCAGTACTGACAGGGTGGACTATAGTCAGTAATTAAAAACCTACAAGATCCATTTACATGATAAATGGAGCTTTAAAAATAGCCGTAGATTGCAGGTACAAGGCAGATGTGCCTAATAATAAATGTCAATGTACAGTATGTTACCAGAAGGGAAGTGTTTTGTCTCCATTTGTATCTCAAGCCTTTCTGAGTAGTAATAACTGGAGATGTAATGACACTGCTTTTTCTATTCTGCCATGATACTCTAGTTTTCTATTCTGCAATAATGATATTAAAACCTTAAGTTGGTGCAGGTGCAGCAAAACCAGTCCAGTATTTTGTTTTTGAATACTACTTAGCTGTAAACTGGGCTATTTTAACTGTAGCACTTCATTTAAGAGCAGCATCTAAACACAGGCTCATGCTCATTACTCATATACTCTACTACCCCACAGGAGAAAACACAACGTGACCTCACTAAATGTGAGTGTGTGCTTTTTCAGCCTCCATTGGTTACAAGAAACGAGTGGATTTGCTTTTTTTTGGGTCTTATATTATATCCACAATTTTGTGCTGAATTCGGGCCAATACTAATAGCTGGTATCGGTTCAGTGCCTTCTATACAATGGGAACTATCCTTAGTTTTATACCTTTTTCTTGGCTTTTTTGCCCTGTTCTGAGGCTGTCGCACTGATGTGCTGACTCAAACAGGGATCCTGAAGCGAAGTGAGCACATAAGCAGGTATTTTTAACCACAGCAGGAGAGACCCCAGCTCTATATACTCACACATTATCACAACTAAATCAACCATATGCCCTAATCAGCCTCTGTGTAATCATACTTACCTAATGACTGCATGATGAGCTGTATGACTATGTGTGTGTGCACAAGAGTAAAGTAACAGCTAGGGTTGGGCACTATGATAACATTTATATTACAGTGATGAATTGGATTTCATTACAGTATGACTTTCTGAGCATATCATGGATATTATCAGTACTGCTTGTTTCAGTACAATAACTGAATAGGTAACTGAATACGTAACTGAATATTGTAAAGGTCAGTGTGTGAATGGCTGTATTAAATTCACTGATTTTATAGTTAAGGTTAATGATATTTTAATGGATCATCACAGGTTCTCAGAAAAATGAAATAATCTGATGCATAACATGTAATGAGAAAACATATCAATGTGATGTTAGGTCAAAACAAGAAAGCTAATATGATATATTTAGATTTACTTATTGATATTGCGTATTTTACATGAGTAAATAATATTTGAGTTCAGTAAATATTTTGTCAAATATACAACTACTGTCCAATTCCCTTTACCTGACAGTCTATTTTTATTTCAGCCCTTTTTATAAGCTGATTTATGAGGAGGGAGACCATTTCTTTATTTTTTTCCTTAATGTTATATTCAGAAAGAATTGTATCTATTCATCTCATTGGATATTCTTTTGTTGTAAACATGCTCAGCGTAAAAGTAGGAATAAAGACAAGACAATAAAGATAAAAAAAATGCCATACCATTGCCATATTATAATATATGCAACTGCCTGCCAACAGTAACAACCTTTTAGTCATCTGCTGAATTATTTTATACAGAGCACATGTTGGTCTTTTTGTAAGCAATTTGGCATAAGAAACTAGACTTTCATTTGAATTCTATTAAATTCCAATAAAACAATAAATATTGGGACATTTGGGTAAATATATTATATCATCACCATTTTCCCCACTGTGTGTTACTGCATGCAGTGCGCATACATATATTGTTGACACAGAGTCTGATCTTGGCTGTAGTGGTGAAAGAGTACAGAGCTGATTAGATGAGTGACTGAAGGCAAAAAGCACATGTGCCTAATGTTCTATTCAACTCTGCCAGACTCGTTCACAAGCACTCCCTCCTGCATGCTACAATGCACAACACACGTATTGCTAAATATATATGCCCCCTCACACACACACACACATAGAAGCACGCACTGCTGCTACACATTCACACCGGCGACCATGAGCATGCACTCACAGTGAAATATGCAAACACAAAATTTCATGCTCAGATTTTCGATTTTTGCAAGCATTCATGTACCGCAGAAATGTGCTGATTCTCTAAATTCATAATAAAAATTCAGCACAACACAGTAGTCTCTGGATTTGATACGTTTTTTGGAACAGGACAATAAAGAAATGGCTGGAAATGTGCATTTTCTATGACAGTATTTTCCTTTTCAATTGATTAGATCCCTCCTCATTATAATTCCATAAGATCTGAAACAAAACATAATGCTTCCTGTTAGTAGTTGTGTGCACTGTCCACTGCAAGTGCCATCAGGGATGTTTTTTTATATCTGCAGTGAGAGGAATGCTGTGTAAAAGCTTTAATGCGTGTCTGTGTTTGAGGTGGTGTGTGTGGGATGAAGGAATGGCGACAGAAGTGAATAATGCATTACTGTAATTTCTTAGGTACCGAATGTAATACATTTCAGTGATTGCCAACGAGCCTTAACCTGACAGATGTGTGTGTATGCACGTTAATGGCTTAAGATGGAACACTCTTGGAAAAAAAACAACTACTCAAAATTATAGTCTCGTTCTGTTCCTTATATAAATACGTGGACTTCATGCGCATGCAGAAATGAACTGGTTTCCATATTTTCAAGTGACGTCACATTACATTAAACACTAACACACAAACAAACAGGCACTGCTGATACTCACAAGTCAAAGCGGAGATTTTGCCTCTCCTCAAAGAAATAGTCGAGGATGAACTTTCGCACAAAGTCTGGGTTCAGAGTGTTATCGATGACCTCTGTTCTCCCAAACTACACCAAGCACACAGCAAACACAAAAACAGGAGCAATATGTGCACTGTATAATTTGATGATAAATAATCTGTATGTTGGGAAATTCAATGTACCTACGTCCATTGCATTCAGTTTGTTTTAAAAAATAAAATAAATTCACATTTCAATTTGTCTGTATGTGTGTCTATATTCATGAAAATAGTACTACAATTAAATAAATGTTTTTTGGGTGCTAAATCCAATAGACATTTTAGAATGTCTACAATGACACCTGTTTATAACATTTTGCTGAAATCAAAATACCAGTAATGTGACAATATTTCCCGTCGTGGTTTTCAGATAATGATGAATAAGTTCACAATATATTCTCTTTGTGACAAAAGCAGGATCGTTTTTGGTAGAAAGGCAGACGAAACGTCCTAATTATGGCTCAAACTGATGTCATTTTCAAAAAACAGATCAAAACAGATCAATCTGTACAAGCAATCCTAATGTCGACTAGGCCCATCACTATTAATTACACCAATAACAGAATAATCTACTGATCATTATGATGATTAATTGACTAACCAAATTTACTCAAGTAGTCACCACATCTAGGGATGTCAAAATTATACATTTTGATGGCAAGATTATTGTCTGGGAATTAATCGCTTTTTCATGATTATCATGATCATTTCACTTGTATTAATTTCACAATGTAGGCAAACACATTCTTTAGAAGTGTTTACCTTTTATTCATTGCTGACATTTAAAAAAAAAGACACAAATATTTAGTTGTGACATCCCTAACCACATCAGCTCTTGTGTGTGGTGTCAAGACTTCTTTATATTATTCTTGCTGTCATGTGCTTATTTTGAGAGAGCTTGGTTTAATAGAAGGGCTAAAGTTAGCTTTTTAGCACCTGGCTGCAGTAAGCATTTAACCACTCTTAGATAAATGATGAGGCAGGTAATTTTAGGCCACACACACACCACACACACACACACACACACACATCATACACACTCACCTCTCGCCACTCCCTGGATGCCACTGTTTGAGTGTACAGCACACAAACTACAGGAAGGTAAAAGAAATGAGAGACAGAAGAGGGTCAGGTTAATCCAGAGTGCAGGGGGGTGGTGGTATTTTTAGAGTTTGTCTGTCAGTGCCCTGATGAGACCAAATACTAATTATGCAAATCAATAATCAGCATCTGTATTCAAGATCTGACGGTGTAACGCTGCGTGGCTTCACTTTCACAGGAGAATAGTGCAGCTTTGCTCACTATGTAGATAAAAGAACAGCAGAAATCCATAAGGAGACCAACACTAGATTAAAATAGGTGACCCTACTTTTGATGCATTTTCTTTACTTTTAATTTGATTAAATTTGATAAATAATGAAGCTTAGAATAAATAATGGACCTGCAGTTTTATTATAGCTTTACTACGCAGACAAGATGGTAAATCACGCACACACACAGACACACTCACACACACACACACACACACACCCCCACACACACACACACACACACACACACACCCCCACAAAT
>JBBMFX010000122.1:7554245-7566087 GCA_037832545.1 Rhabdalestes septentrionalis
AGAGGGAGAGAGAGAGAGAGAGAGGGAGAGAGAGAGAGAGAGAGAGAGAGAGAGAGAGATAGAGAGAGAAAGATGGCCCCTGACCCATTCATGCATAATGGCCTCTTTCCATCATGTAAGTCTGGGGGGTATTTTCAGCACGACGCAGGATTTTCTGATCACTTCAGCCTGCAGTCAAGCCTATGCATACAGAAAATATGTGGCATTGAACAATATCGATTGGACTGAAGAGGAATTACTATTTGACACATTTCTGTGTTATTCAGTTGTTGGTGTGTCAAGAGAACAGTCTGATATGAAATTGTGCATTCAGAGGTTCAGATGTCTTTACAGTGGAAAAGATTCCTATATGACCAGTGAACCTACACATGTCTTCAGAATTTTATATGTGATACTTGTAAGTGTTGGTCTCCCCTTTGCAACTATAACATCTTCCACACTTCTTGGAAGGCTTTCCTGTGGTACATTGGTGCTCATTCATTCTGTAGAGCAGGTGTGTCGAACCTCCAGTTCCTGCAGGTTTTGTTGATTTCCCTGCTCAGAAACTCCTGGTTCATCTCACCAGGTAATTGTCAGATCTAGTGACTGTGTTTCAAGAGGAGAACCATCAAACTGCTGGACACCAGCCCTCCAGGACCAGAGTTTGACATGCCTGATGTAGAGCATGAGGTCAGGCACTGATGTTGGACAAGAAGACCTGGCTCACAATCTCTGTTCAATTTCATTCCAAAGGTGTTGGATCCAGTTGAGGTCAGAGCTCTGTGTGGACCAGTGAACTCATCCAGCCATGTCTTTAGGGAGCTTGCTTTCTGCACTGGGGCATTTTCTTGAGTAGAAAAGGTTCCTCCCCAAACTGGGTTCAGAAAGTTGGAAGCATGGCATTGTCCTGTGTGTCATGGTATGCGCAAGCATAAAGAATGTCCCTCATTGGAAGTAAGGTGCCACCTGAATTCTGGAATTAAGAGGTGTGTCCCAGTACTTTTGTCCATGCAGTGTATTTTGAAACAAAACCTTAAAATGATGTTCCTCTCAGGCAGTGTATTCACCTTATAGTATGGGCAGTAACTTGTAGAGGCATCAAACTCTTCAGACATCTGGTTCTCATCACTACTATCACTGTGAACAATTCTTATTGTAAGTTTCTCTGTTACCATCTAACTATTAACCATTTAATTATACCACCATTTTGAACTAAAAGGAATGCCTTGTGTAAACATCTTTTGTGACATATTTCATGGCACTTGTGTTTAAAGTGCTCATATCATGGAACAGTGTCCTCACTTAAAAAAAAAAAAATTGCTCAATGATTTGAGCAGCCCATCTGTTCCACCTTGTAGCTTATTCAACATGTGTCAGTTTCTGAACTGCGGACACTGCAGCGACTTCTCCATGGCAGTGGTATGATACTCTGCATGGTGTTAGTTAGGTTTATTTATGTAGCACATTATCATAAACTAAAGCTCATTCAATGTGCTTTGCAGAACCAGAATTACAAAAAACATTAAAAAGAAAACCTAAAGTGTAGTAGAAGTGCTGTTATTTTAAAAGAAGAGTTGGTGATCCGATACCGATCGGCAGTTTGTTCCAGCAGTGAGCTGCATAGTGACTAAACACAATCTCACCATGTTTAGTCTCAGCCCTTTACACCACTAGTTCAGCTGCTCCTGCAGATCTAAGAGACCTACAAGGCCCAAACCATTGAGTGACTTGTACACGATGAGTAATGCTTTGAAATAAATTCTGTATCAAACTGGGAGCCACTGCAGGGAGAACTGGAGTGTGGTGATCTCTTTTCTTGGTTTTAATTAGAACTCTGATGGCAGCTTTTCGAATGAGCAGCCTAACGGGCTTTCTGGTAATCCCAGTTAAGAAAATGTGGCAATAGTCAGTGCTGCAGAAAATGAAGGTGTGGATCAGTTTCTTAATCATTTTTGGACACAAAGCCTCTTAAATCTTGCAATTATTTGAAGGTGCCAAAATGTGTTACAGATTTAATGTGTTTATCCATGACCTCACCAAGATTTTGTTACACATGTCTTTGGTACTCTAGATTCCAGGTGGGCTCCGTTTTCCCCCTATTTATTTCAATACAAAATAATATATGTTGTCGTCATTTAATTGGGGATAGTTATGATGCATTCAGTTTCGTACTTTATCGAGGCATGGACACAATGAGACGATTGGACCAAAGTCACTTGGTGAGAGAGCTAGATCATCAGACTGTCATCTGCATAGTTATAACAGGATTCTACATAAGAATAGTGTGAATAGTCTGAGTGTATCAGGCAGAGCAGCACTGTTTTTATTCAGCATTACTGCCAGGTTTACAGCTGTCATTCAAAAACATCCAGCCAAGAGCAGCTCAGTGGGCTATAGCAGTTCTTCTTAATCCTTTTTCTTGGGGATTGCTGGACACATCTAAACTCATGGTCCACTTTTTCAGTCTTAGCTTGGAGCTCCTTCTTGCTGGTGCCTAGCCAGCATGAAAGATCAGCTCATCCTGGATCCCAGTGTCTCTTAATCCTGCTTCTGGCCACCCACAGCACTGCACAGGGAGCTGGGTTAACAACAAACACTGGTCTAGAAGATGGAAAAACATATAAGACAATGGAGCTACCAGCCAAACTTTCTAATAAAGTTGATGGCAAATGCAGATGCCTCTGTCTGAAATAAGCTACGCTACACTGTTTGAATGTTCAGATTGCAGCTGACAAGAGCTCCTGCAGAGACGGTGGCAAATTACAAGAGTTTCACAGAAGCACACGGCAACATCTGGATATGGATGGGTGTGAGCAATGGAGTATTCAGTACCTGTCAGAACCCAGAGGACCTAAAACAGGAACACCTGCACAATGTACAAATTCAGACACGGCTGCTTGCCATCCACACACTGTGAACAGAGCTCCTCTTCAACTTCTTTTCTTAAAAGTAATCTGCTAATGGATTAGCTGTGATACAGTAATATTAACACGGGCTTAAGTGGTGGATTTTTTTAATGTGCTATGTAATGTTTCTAACTGATATTAATGCAATAAAGGAAAATGTGACTCTGGGGCAGGCAATCTACAGCCATTCTTCACGCTCAGAGATGTTTCTAATAACTCCCACGCAGGGTGATGAGTCTTAACGAACAGCATCAGGGAGATCCCTATGGCTCCCTAAGGGCAGGACTGGCTTGCCCAGGCTTAAAATAGTCAGTCGTTATGTTCCGCTGCTGCACATTTTAATGGAATAGACTCGGGCTAATGCATTATTAACTTTATCTTTTATTCTCAACCGCAACAGAAACTTGACTGGAGAAGTTCGGACCAAAAGAGTCAAAAGGACGAGACAAAAGCACGGAGATAAAAATTCGTAGATGACGATGCAGAGACAACTTTGACACCACGCAGGAACTTTTAGCGGAGGAAATGTCTTCATAAATAATTGACCTATTCAGATGAGTAAAAACAATGGTGATATGTCATGTTTCATGTGCATTTCGGCATTGCCACCCGGACAGAAATAAAAGAATGTCTTCTGAGAGAATGAACTCGTCACAAGTGCACTGAGATGATAAATATTTCACCATGATTTTCATCCGCTTATTGAAAGGGCCGTGCCACAAAGCAGCTCAGAACCAGCAGTTGCCAGGCTGCCATTCTAGTCTGCCTTTTTATCCAGCCATGCCATTGTTCTGAATCCAGGTGCAGCCATATTATGATAATATTGAGAGGCAAGTGGGACAGAAGGAAACACCTGCACATTGATGGATAACGCAGATTAAAATGTCTCGCGAAAGAAGAAAGGTGCCTATTTCCATTCTCCTCAGGACTTGAAGCATTACTGTTGTGAGTCACACAGACTCACATTAAGACCATAGTTACTTAAAAATACACACACATACAAACATACATACATATGGTATATCAGAGCAGATCATCAAGATTGTCACAAGAACGGTTCTAAGACTTCCCGCATCCAATGCACAGAATCCCTTTCTGTTGTAAAAACCAAGCAAGGCACAACTCAACACTAAAACTGGCTTTAGGTCCAACCAGCAGTATCTCATCACTGTGGGACAAAACATCATAAACTGCAAACAAATGACACCTTAATGAGTGAAGACATCTACACACAGTACTGTGCAAAAGTCTTATGCACCTGTGAAAATAACATTATAAAATATACTAAAACTAAATACAAATAACATGATACAGCAAATAGTGAATTTATGTATGTCATGTGTTTCTTGTTGAAGTCCAGTATTAGTAGTCACAATCAAAAACCAGGTTTTGACAGAATTGCACTTTATTAAAGGAAATCAGGAGCTGCTGATGGAATTCCACAAATCCAAACGATGGCTGGAGACATCGAGGGGATATCTGGAACCGAACCTGTGTTCTCCGTGCCAACTCACAAAATATTTACTATGTTTCTACAAACAAAACAAATCTTATACTTATTACTGCTTCTTTGCAAGACCTTTGCACAGTACTGCATATATGAAATGTTTCTTATTATGAGAGCTTTAGGAATAGAACATTCAACATATTTCTAGTTTTATTAATCTAGCCAATTTTTCTTTTTCTAAAAGCAAACAATGTTTATTTCCAGAATTATAACCTGAAACAAGCAACATTATCTGCCAATAGAAAACAGTTCAACGATCGTTTAATATTTTTACATACGCTAATGAAATTATTTTTGACATATTTCATTTGTTGTTGAGCATAATGCATTAACTGGGTTATTTCTGTTGGTTCACTTATCATGAAAATATAAGGCAGTGTTTGTGACAAGTGCTTATATTTTAATCATGGCAAAAACAAACAACAACAAAAAGAAAACAACAAACACACAAAAACAAAAAGCAACACAAATGGAGATGTTTTTCCTTCCAGAACTTACGGTCACAATTCACACAAAAGAACACATACTGTCCACAGCTTGGTGGAAGCATCTTGCAGTGGTCACAGGAATTGTATTCACACAATCTCTCAATTTCACCCTTCAATAAGAAACACAAATGACTGGCAAGAATGTTTTTTTGACAGATGGCATTTAATTCAAGTGGCATCTGACATTCAAATTGCTAAAGGGGTCAGCCAGCTAAAACTCCAGTGAAAATCCAGGACTTCAAAGATTCATCCAGTTTAAATACGTCCAGAATAAAACAGATCATCACAAGACAGGACTAGCCAACATGGACAGAGAAAGCTTAAACTGAGGTGGTTCCTACCACTGCAATGCCTTTTCTGTTCTGCCTAAAATAGCACTCCCAAATCTGCTGCTCTACTGCATCTGGGTGGAGGCCAAGAGGAGCCGGGTTTGTCAGCTGTCACAGGTTAAAGGAATACTTAACGCAACATACGCTGACATATTAATGAGAGTAGCATTAGGGCCATACAAACACATTTATTATTAGTGTGTTTATCATTTTCAGTGAAGTACTGCTTTAACAGGGTGCTGGATTAGTCTATTAGAATAACACTAACATGTAAGGCTATATATGAACAGTCTATTTATGCCATAGATGAACACGTATAGTCGAGAGCTGAATGGGTGTAAGACAGAGTGGGTGGATGTGTAAACCAACAAACAGGTCAAAACTGGGAACACCACTGGTCTTGACAGTTTAGACTTCCTGGCACAAGAGTCTCTTCCCTTTACATCCACATTCATATAAACAGTAAGGGATCTGGTAGGTGTGTGTACGCAAGTTAGACCTCATTTACATTTAAGAGAAGGCTCTAATCAAGCTTAAAGGTACGTGTTAAGCAATCAGCAAAGACATTAAACACAGGAGCTGTGAGAAAGACTACAGCGCCGTGATGGATCGTTGGAACAACACTAATATCAGAGTGAATGGGAGAAAGAGGGATAACTAGTGAGACGTGCAGACAGAAAAGAAGGAGGAGGAGGAAAGAGAGCAACAGAGGATGCAGAAAGAGAGGGAGATTGAGAGAGAGGATGGGGTTTGAGAGATAAAAGAGGGAATGAAAGAGAGGGGTGCGCCGAATAAGAAAATGTGAACATATAGAAAGAGGAGAAAGAGAAGGATAGAGATATCTATAAAGACAGTGGAAAGAGAGAAGTTATATAAGAGAAGGAGATCATTCTATATCTAATGTATTGTTACTGGATTTTCTAGCATTATGATTGTACTATATTAGAGTTAAGTAGACTTTGGTCACCGATGATTTACAGGCGCCAACTCTACAGATGAAACACACTGACAGTGATTTAAGGGCACGGTGATTCACACAAAAAGCTAGAGTGAATTCATATGCATAATATGCACAAAGCAGAAGGTCCACAGCTCTCCATTTGAGCTCAGAGAACCGGACAACTGGAGCCAGCTACAGAGCGACCGGGTTCTTCTCTTCTCATAACCAACTTGCCCCCCTGTATAGCAGGGTCCTCGTATTGATTAATAAGGATCAATATGGAAAACTTGCCTGGGGAGGTGTGTTTTGCAGTTAGATTTGCACATTGAAGTTATCTTCCATCGAATCGTCACAATATTAAGACACAGGCTAAGAGACCCCCAGGAACAGGAGCTGGGGTGAAAAAGCAGATTCCAGTGTTTTGAAATCCACTTTCATTTAGGCATTTTCCTTCTGCTCAGGTTATCTATATGATTGTGTCCAGTTCTAGTGGCCGAGGTCAAAGTGCAAAGGTACATTAGCCATGGTGTCACTGTTGTAATGATCAGTGACCTCAGGGGACAGTCAGTTGCTGGCCTCATCTGCCATGTCCATCACATCCGCAGTG
The DNA here is from genome assembly GCA_037832545.1 of Rhabdalestes septentrionalis. Classification (NCBI taxonomy): domain Eukaryota; kingdom Metazoa; phylum Chordata; class Actinopteri; order Characiformes; family Alestidae; genus Rhabdalestes; species Rhabdalestes septentrionalis. The sequence continues at coordinate 7,561,002 of JBBMFX010000122.1, forward strand.
CTGTCCAGACCTCCTCTCGCACGCCAGATCTTCACTGTTCGATCACTGCGGAGAAAGAAAGGGGTACAGACTGTTAAAGCGCAGTGTTTCTATGGTCATGTGACATTAATCAAACTGTCAGATAGGAATTTGTGTGTTTGGTTTTTTTTCACTATATTACATCAACATTCAGTGTTGTGAAATGTATCTGCGGAAGTTAACTTCAGGTTTCTGACAGTTTTTCACTTCAGAAACATAAAAGCATTCCGTCTTTTTCAGCATCTCCCCTATCATGAACAGCTGAGAGCTGATCAGAGCCGACGATCCTTGTGATGAAGTTCCGTGCCGCTGATTCATTTATTTGCTGTTGTTGTTGTTCAGGACGACACGTGGATCATTCATGTGCCGTTACTGATTTAGATGTGTGCATGTGAGACATTTCAAGGCACAGATTTGTTCACACCCCAGATTGATATGGGTCACTTCCACACATGTATGTATCTCATCAGGGCAGAAAGATGGGATCTGGGCAAACAATCAGAACTGGGAAATGAGGCTTGTAATGCAAGGGTAACCTTGGTTACATGCATCATTTCGTCTGTAATACGTAGTTATGTGGTCCCTCATCTGAAGGACACGATTCCAGTCAGGTATGGCTAACACTTGAGACTGTAGAGATCTCTTGAGATTCCTGTCCACTTTCTCCCACTCTTTCCTCTACCTTCGAGCTTTGTGTCCAAGCAAACCATAACATTGATGCTCATGCATTTAAGGATGACAAGTGCAGAGCATGTGTGTGTGACCACTTCAACAAATATAATAGAACAGAGAGACACTGACAGAAATCACCAGACCTCTGCGCTGGTTCTCAGTGTGGAATGGCAGATGAAATGCTGAAATAGACATATAAACTTCTTTGGAAGTCCTTCCTTGACAGGTCTGACACTATTATTAATGCATGGTGGTGCCTAACAGTATTATGAAATAAATTATGCAGTTTGACTAAATTTGTTTGTTCAGGATTGTACAGAATTGCAGGAGATTGGTGCTCGAGGACCAGACCTGAAAACCACAGTCAAAGTGTCCTATGGAGAATGTGGGTGCCACTTACTCGGACGCAGTGAACAGTAAGCTGCTGTTGGTGGAGATGCCGTTGATTGGACTCTCATGGCCCCGCAGTTCTCCGAGCGTGCCCAGTGTGTCTGTATGCCACAGTTTAAGCACTCCTCCTCTACAGCCACTCAGCAGGGCCGGAGAGCCTGGCACAACACCCAGAGCGCACACCCAGTCCCGATGAGCATTCGGCACCTGCTACTCCAACACAATGCACACATACACAGTCAGACTCACCCAATTTCATTTTCATTTCTTCCACACCAGCACATTTGCTGATACAAAGTGAGCATTCTGTAAAATCTAATCTTTCATTGATTTAGTTCCATCCTTTATATGCAACTCCCCAGCCTTTGACTGACAGAATTCACTTACTGGTTGACTGAACAGTAATCCTCTCTCTAACTTACAGCCGGTGCTGTATTGATTTATTGAGCTTACCTGCAGCAGGTCTTTATGAGCCAGGTCCCATTTCTTGATGCCATTATCTCGGGAGCCACTGAACAGACAGTCTCCCTGCACCACTACTGACTCGATGCCATCATAGTGTGGAGGCTCAAAGTTATGTGTAGGTCCAATGCTGCCTAGGGCGCCTTCTGTTACATCAAACATCTGTAAAATTATAGATTCTCATCAAAAACAATGCACCAGGCAAATCTGTAGATGTACATTTCATGCTTAAAGAAATGCCTTAACCACAAATGCAGGCCTACACACCTTTATGTAGTGATCTTTGGATCCGGTTATGACCAGATCTTGGCCATTGCCAGAGTGATCCACAGTCAGACACATGACTGGTCCAAGGTGACCTGTTAGCTTGCCTGTTGAGACAAACCTTTGGGAGCAGAGGAAGACATCAACATTTAGAAAGAAAATCAATTACCTTCATTTCTCAACACCACTGGAGGCAAAAATAGTTTGCTGCATTGGTGACCATTTTAAGTTAAAGGGGGCTATGCATTATACACTGTACAGCCCCTTTCACTCTCAGAACCTGGGATGATTTGGGGGTAATTTGACCATTTATTGTCAGATATATTATCTGGACCTTCTGCTTCTGTTGACACTACAACCCCCTAAGTCTATGGTCTATGAGATTAAAGATAAAATAAGATAAGAAAGAGGGAAATTCTTTGTCCTATACATGCCCAATGCAACAAGAGGAGCAGGAATAAATAAAGATATACAATAAGAGGTTAAAAAGAACAGAACAGTAGAATAGTGCAAATATATCAGATGACGTAACAAAATAACAATATAACTATGGCGTCTAAAACAAAATAACACTATTATTGCAAATAGTTAGAAAGTGACAGTGTTTGGTCTAGTCGTTATGAAAAGTGACAGTGTTTGTACCATGAGTAAAAAGAGAGTTAGCAGCATGTGATGGTGACACAGACGTTCAATAACATACAGATGAGTAAATAAGAGCAGATGAGTAATATTGCCCAATCCGAGTGAGAACCAATTGACATTAATATTAATCCTGAGAAGATCATCTACAGAATGAGGAGGAGTTGTACAGACTTATTGCCACAGGTAGGAAGGATTTCATGTGGCAAAATAGAAGTATTTATTCCTGACACCAAAACCTTTCAATTGACTCACAGAAAATGGATGGATTGGGTTTTTTTTTAGGAGCAGTAAAATCACAAATGGAAATACGAAAGGATGCAAAAAGTCAGTTTTGCATAATTTGTCCCCTTTGAACAATATTTTGCTAGGCTGCAATCATTCATAATTTCCCTCAGGATAAAAATCCAGCACATCTTTCCATTTCTGAAAGATGTACACAGTATGTATTCATACACACATGCTAAAATCTGTAAATGTAACACACATATATATTTGTTTTTGGTTTCTGCATGATTCCACATGTAATAATTTGTATTCTGAAATGTCTTCACTATTATTTTGAACTGAAAGTAGTAAAAATCTGTACTATGTCTGGGTAAAAATGAATCTTGATATGCAGAATATTTTCACCTTCTAAGGTCCCACATGCGGACAGAATTTCCGGCTGCTGCGTAGAGGACTGTGCCTGTTGGGTTCAGTGCAATCTGGTTGATCTGATTCTCTCCAGTAGGTATAGTCACTGTGCGATTAGTGGTGGCTGCACACGCATCACCTAAGCTGACCTGACCAGAAGAGCTGAAAACAAAATACAGAATCTTTTAGATGAAATAGGGTACTTCAAGTAGCAATCAAAGCTGGGGTAGTTCATGCATATGCTACTTCAAACATGGCTTATTGTCTGACACATAAATCTGCAGTTATTAATGATTAGGGGTCATTCCTTATTAGGGGTACGATACATCACACTGATTATCTTTAGTAACAATTCTTCAGAAAATGAAGCAAGATACAGTGAAACCCAAAATGTCACCCCCATTAAATTATTTTACACAATGCAGAATATACAGATACAGATATACAGATTGATTGAATTAATTATATACATACTTACAGAATATTGATGATGATATTGAGAATTAGGCACGTCCTTAATTGATCATTATTATAATAAATTAAAAGAGTTTTCCAGAATCAGCTGTTTATTAATTATCTGTGATTCCTTATGTACTTGACGGCTGATGGGGACTCACGTGAGCGTGCGAATGCACTTAGCCGAATCTCGGATATCCCAGACTTTGATGAAGGAGGTGGAAACAGTGAAGACCAAGCTGGAACTGTAGTGTACAGACACTACATTGTTGGGGTGCCCACCCAGAGACATGATCTCCTGACCAGTCACCAGGTTCCACACCTTACAGGTGCGGTCTAAAGGGGAGAACACAAGCTTCACTCATTAGCGATACATATGAAGAAGAACAGTGATTTTGATGCTTTATATTAGTAAGCAACTTTAAAACAAGGTAAAATAACTGAGGAACAACCAGAGTTCAGATGTACAGCAGGTGAGCAGGTGCAGACACAGCATATAGAATGTACTCTGATATAAACATTTTTGTTCCACCTAAATTCTTAAAGGTGCCAAATGCAATGACATAGAGGAGGTACTACCTTAAAAAGCTTAACAAACCTCAGCATAATAAGACTGTGGAAATTACCCTTAAAGCCTACATCGATGCTTATTTTAAATATTGAAATTACCAATATATATGCAGCACGAAAATACTGTTTAAGTGTCAAATTGTACCACATGTATCAAACACATCTGTGGAGAAACAGTAAAATGGAAGCCTTATTTCAAAAACATAATTTGGCAGAGTTCAGACAGTTAAATTCTGTCAGCACAATCTAACAACTAGGACACCTGCCACAGACACAATACTGTGATATTGCCAATCATTTGAGATACTACCGATTATTGATGCTCCGATTGATCGGCCACCGATCATGATCAGCCGATATTGGCTAAAAATAGCTTGATCGGCGAACCTCAAAAGCGCCATACAAAAAAGCCGATCACTTGACGTAAATTACTCACGCGACTTTTTCACACGTGCAGCGCGGCGCTCAGGTAAACAACAGCAGAGCGGAGCTTACCAGTTCTCCTGTCTGGAAGTTTTTCAAAGTGTCCGATAAAGACGTAAAGTTAGCCGTTAGCAATTTATGTCGTGATGAAATCACTCGAGGTGGAAGCAAGCAATGGCATTTTAACACCACTAACATGATTAGGCATCTTAGAACACGCCATACAACTGAACATGCGGAGTATGAGAAACTAAACCAGCCGGAACCAACAACATCCCCATCCCTCAACCAGCCGACTGTGAGTGATGCATTTAAACGACGTGAACCAGACAGCAGGGATAGTACGAAGTGGAAATACGTCAGGTTCAGAATTATGGAATTCATTTGGGTTACAATAGCTTACATTATTTCCTTTTCTGGATCTGATGTAGTTGGTTCCTCAACTACATCAGAAATTCATAATAATAACAGAAAAAAATCACTTGCCATAGTTTTGTCCTTTGTGGCAGTAGCCAGTTTTGGTGTAACAAGTTTTACATTTTGCTGCCAATTATAA
>JBBMFX010000122.1:7586096-7607226 GCA_037832545.1 Rhabdalestes septentrionalis
GAGAGAGAGAGAGAGAGAGAGAGAGAGAGAGAGAGAGAGAGAGAGAGAGAGAGAGAGAGAGAAAGAGAAAGAGAGAAGATAGAGAGAGATATCAAGAAATTGAAAGAAAGAGAGAGAAAGAAAGAGAAGAGAGAGAAAGAGAAAGAAAAAGCACGAGAGAGAGAGAGAGAGAGAGAGAGAGAGCGAGAGAAAGAGAAAGCAAGAGAGAGAGCGAGAGAAAGAGAAAGCATAAGAGAGAGAGAGAGGCAGGGCAGTGTTTAAAGGTAAAACAGGGACAGCTAAAGGATATAGGTCACAAGCAGATGTGTGAGTTGTGTGGAGTGATGATGGAGAGAGCATAAAATATTCATGTCGATCATATAGGCTGTGAGCTGAAGGCAACTGCTAAAGGTTCATCTCGCTCCTGACAAAGAGGGACTGAGAGCAGATCTGATAAAAGCCTCTCTTAAGGAGGGATTCAAGAGGCTCGGTTGTCATGGTGACCATGCAACACAAGAGCTGGGGAAAGAGGGAAGTGAAAACCCACACTTGCATATGATTTAAATACACAACACACTCTAACTGTGTGTGTGTGTGTGTGTGTGTGTGTGTGTGTGTGTGTGTGTCTGTGTGATTGTAAGAGTGTGAAGGACAGCCAGTAGGGAGTGAAGAAAAGAGGAAAACCAGAAAGGGTGTCAGACAGAAGAGAAGAGAACTGTCTGCATTTCCAGTGAGGATTAAACGTTAGCTGTGCAGACTGTAAGCATATGAGTCATTTTTGCCATTGAAACTGACAAACTATAAAGCTGTTAAAGCTTTTTCAGCAGCTATCCGATACCTACAGACATAAGAAAACAGTTTTAGATCTAGAGATGACTGGCAGGCACACAAACACACACACACACACACACCTGTCCATAAGCAAATATAGTTGCATTGTAGCCCTCAAAGCAGCCTTCTATCAGTTTCTCCGTGCAGTTAGAGTAGATGGTGTCTTGTTGAGAGTCCATGTCGAACACATAGTCGAACGTGAAGGCTTTGTCCTTTCCCAGAATCACCTGGGGCTCTCCAGGGGTCACAAAAGTGCAGATGTGACATCCCTCGATCTTCTCCCGTGCCAACTGAGGACGAATCCTGGGGGAAAGAGCAATAGAAAAAGAGCGAGAGAGAGAAAGAGAGACAATTTGATTTACTCTTATCATAAATGACATTAAATTTTTACAGGAATTCAAAAAGCTGGAATTTCCTACTGCAGACAAGAGGCAACAAGGTACAAGGATGGTGCATGGCAAATCTGCTAAAATTATCCATTTAATTATCAGATCTGTTCTTGATAATGAAGCCTCTGGCACGTGTTAAAGCTCTCAGACACCTCTCAAACCTCAATGGATCCCAGTTTATTTCCAGGACTGATCGTGTTTAATAGAAAACACTAAAGAATTATCGGCCCCATTTAAATAAATGAACTAAGTGAACTGCTGTTGACCAAAACGAGGTCAGTTCTTTCAAGCTGTGACCACCCTCCCTTACAGTGACCAGACTTTTAGAGGAGCTTTCAAAGCTCTGGACAACAGCACGCACTGTATCTATGCCGAATCCTTGGCTTAGAATGGCAGCACTGTGTGTGTGTGATTTTGTTTGGTTTTTATTTCAGGGGAGGGGTTGGGGGACTCCGAAAGTGAGCACAGAGCTTACCTGACATTGCATACATGCATCCCACCTTATTCTAACAAATGTTTATTCTTACTAAAGTGTATTCTATCAGTAAACTGCCGTTTTTCATTGCTGGACAGAGTGTTCAGCTTTCCAGCACACTTTAAAATGTGACAATAACATCTTGAGCAAACAAACATATTATTACTCAGTGTAATTTATTTAATGGAATACATGTTTCTAAAGTAAGACATTGGGCACAAAATGCTTTCAGAGCAAAAAATGTATTTCATTTGTGCAGGTTTTACTTTAATAAGTATTTGTGTGCGCAGCAGATGCTGCATTACTTTTGAACTGTAAGTGCTGTGTGTGAGAGAGGGAGAGACAGAAGGTCGTCCTGGCTGCTGTGTGGGGCACCTGACAGTGGGCTTTGATGCTGCCTGAACAGCTCTTTTGTGCAGGCTGAGCTGCAGAAGACAATACTCTGAGGGCAGCACAGAGCCTGTATTGTGTCTGCATGTGTGATACTGGATCTGGACACTAGAACAGACCGTGCACTGGCGACTGGCAAGAGGACATGGTGAGAGTTAGGGTTAGAAAGAGAGAGATGGGGCGGGATGGCTGGTAAACAATAAGTAGATGAGTTCTGTAAAGTGTGGGAGATGGAAAAGTGTGTCTATACCACAGCACACCCAACTCAAAACGACTTGTGACGGCTTCTTATTCACCAGCTGCTGTAAACCTCTTACACAACTTACAACCAAATAAAACCCTTCAATGTCTGAACTCCCAATGAAATAATGAAATAGGACATTTACAAGAAATCGTGAAACAAATGGTAAAAACAAGTCTATGGTGTCAACGTAATGGAGACATCAGCTCAATTTCATGGGGGATTTATTATAACAAGCTTAAACCCAATTATCAATTAAAGTGCTTAAACTGATTGGCTCTGGGTCTCTCTGACGTTTGTGTGTGTGTTCAGTTGGAACTACCAGTGCGTACACACTAAGGCTCTGTTCACACCGCAGTGCAAATCTGGTTATCAGCAAATCAGTGAGCAAATCATAACTGTATGGTCAGCCTTCAGTCACATTTACTTGCATATCAGCAGAGCTTGTACCAGCAACAATGCAGGCAAAGTGCTGACTGAAGAGGAGCAAAACTTCAGCCTCATTTCAGCTTAAATCTCATTGCATATTGTTCCCTAACCATTATAACCAGCACAGCAGTACTATATATTATATTTACCTGGAGAGGGATACAAGTGCAATAAAATGCAGATCTTAAAGAACAATAAACTAACATCACCAGAAAAATAAGCTCTGATTAAATATATATTTTAACAATTATGCAACTGTGAGAGGCCTGAACAACAGATATCCCAGGTGTGTTTCTCTGGGTGCTTTAATGAACTGAGGGATCTCCTGATCTAATGATGCCAAATGTCATAAACATGATATCTAACAATATATTTTCAATTATATTAATTGGGGAAAAAAAAACAACCAAACTTGCTCAGTTGAACAGTGTGCAGTACTTCGTTAACCCAGTATGCATCTGCAGGCAGGTCTCTACCTGTCTCCACCCTCTCTGCTGGCTGAGCATAAATTATTAAAATCCTTTTTCTTCAGGCAGAGCCAGGCAACAAGAAGATCTTGCCCAACTACTCCTGATGGTCCAGAATCGCCCCTTTTACCCAAAACAAGTTTTAATCGCTTTCAGGCATAGGCAAGAACTGACATCTTCTTGTGACACCTAATAGTTCATCACAAGTATTGAATTTACACAAACATATTTGGTGCCTGAAGCAGATAATGCTTCTTTAGTTTTGTGCTGCTAAAACGCTAATATGGCTAAAAACAATGGAAGCATATGACCAACAGTTAGAATTGTGTGAACTGCATATCACACACCTTTCTCAAACTGCATCAAAATGTGAACTAATCTCAAACAGATTTGCTCATGCAGTTTCTGTCTCTTATCTTAGAGAATGGCACACAACTTTGTGGCAGTAAGTACAGTTTCCATCTATTAGATATATTTATCCTGTGTGATTTATAATTTGTGATGTAGGCATTTAAGTTTGCATAGAGCTATTAGGGGAACACACGCTCCTTTACTTGTGATCTATAATAGCCTTGCAGCTCCACTGCAAAACTAAAGAAGCACCGGAGTTTAGGGGAAAAACTGCTACTCTAAGCTTGGTTGAGAAGTTTGCTCAAAAGTTGAAGAGTTGAAACAGTAAAACTCTGTGAGGCTTTCTGAATTAGCCTTACATGCTACATTCATACAGTCAACCGAAGAGATTCCAACCAATGGCACTGAGTTTTTAGTTGAAGTGGGGTATAGAAGGGCAGTATCAAAGAGAAATCCTCATCCAGACTCCTGCATTATGCATTGTGTACTCTGAGAGTGAGCAGTGCATCACACACTCGCCTTTTCATCTGTCTGCTCTCATTAGTCACAGTGAGAGTGGTAGCAGGCCACAGACATTCCTGCAGTGGGTCTAGGTTTAAAAACTAGGCCAGTTCTAGATCCATTCCTCCACACTCCATTTCTGATTTGGGATTTTGTGAAGTCTACCTATGTGTCAGAGCAGCAATTTTATTACAACTCTCAGTAAACATCAAGGTTCTCTGTTGTAAAGTGTCAGTGTGGATTTCAAGGCTCTAGTTGAGTGTGCATAGGTATGAGATAGAGTTTGACCGATATATCGGATTTGCCGATTAATCGGCAGCGATAGTTGATTCCCGGAACTATCGGTTATCGTCAAAAATCCACACCGGGTTAATTTGTTTTAGTTTGAAAGCATGTCTTTAATTTACCTCAAAATTTATTCATATATTCATATTTATTTCATATAGCACATTTTCATGATTCAGCATTATTTTTTGTTAGTTTTTTGTAATAAAGTTTAGTACTATTTTACATGGAGTGCTGTGTTTTAATTTAGTTTGTTTTTATGTATCCAGTATCCATTTTAAAAACTATCGGTTAATTAATCGGTTAACGGCAAGTAGGGACCAACCTAGCTATCGGTATCGGTAAAATTCAATATCAGTCGACGTCTAGTATGAGATACCTTAAACTGGGATGGTCAAGGAAATACTTTTACTAGTACTGGTTTTGTGCCCAGCTTGCTCATCTCTAATGCCACCGACTAGCAAGCCACACCACCAACATTGGGGGTTACTGTTCTCTGAGTGACTAAAAGTCGACCACTCCATTTATTTGAACTGTTGCTAACACGGTGTCTTTGTAACGTGTTAATAGGATTATGTCTGCCAATTCTGTCACATCAACTAAACGCCTGTGCTGTCCAGCGTTCCTGCTGAATGTTGAGGGAGTGGGAGCACCATCCAGTCTCCCAGAGAAAGCAAAGCCAAATGTGCTCTCTTCGGCTCCAGGCCACGGATGGGTGCAGCATCACCGGGGATCGAAATCTATTGATCTTCCCAGGGCCAAAGCCTAGACAATTACACCACTTGGGAGCACCCATGGAAATACTACAATACGACATCTATTACATGTATATACAACCACTTACATTCAGTCAGTCTCTCCTCTCCAATCTGCATCAACTGTATTTAACATGTGTTGTTTATTTAGGTAGGGTAAAAGGAGAAACCATGTTTTTGGGTCTAAAACTGGCCCAAAGCTACATGTGGGACAGTGTGTTCTCTCCTTGCTACAAAATATTCAGTCTGTAAGGCATGAAATTTAGCAGAAGGATTTTTTTATTTACTATGGTGGTCTGTAGAAAACTGAACAAGCTAGTCTTGACTTACAGTATTGATTGACTGACACAGGGCTCTAATCACACCTCTCACAGAAAAGGCACCAATGCTCTCTAAACCAATGCTGTTGTCACATTGCATAGCCTTAAGGAAGACACTAACCACAGTAGCATATCTCCAGTATTCTCTAATAGTCAACGATGATGTTTAGTTTTCCATTTAATCCTTCGACATTTGTATCATACTACTGACCAAAATAAAAGAATCAGAATTATTATAATAATACACTGGCCAATAAAGTGTTTCTGACCAAGCATCCTTCACTGTCATAATGAATGGACGAACAGAAATGATAGAAAATGATTTACAATAAAGAATAAAAAAATGTTTTTCTGTAAAATGAAAAGAATTTTAATTTAAAGAAGGTTTATCATGAGAGAACATATAAGTAGTATGCTCAAAATAAAGGTAAAGGGTGTAATATGTATGATTGTGTATGTGTATGATTATGATCCAGAAGACCACTGACATACCAAAGTTTAACACATACAAATCCACAGAGATCAAAGCCACACTGCTATTAACAAAGTGCAATGAAGCAGAACAGCTTTTCATTTCACACTACAGACAAATGCGCTCACTCTCTCCCTTTCTCACATACACACACACACACACACACACACACACACACACACTCACACACACTCACACACATACACCCCAGAAGAGGAAGAGCCCAGGCTTAATTGGGTGAAGACCACCAGGTCATGCAGGCCACCAAAGGCCCAGTGCTGCACTCCAGAATAGACCCTGCCTAAATGCAGCAGGGCATATATCGGGAGTAAACAGATACTGGGTCAAGCAGAAAGCAGCATGAAATATACAAGTATGAATGTGAAGTGGGTCAGACCGAAAACAGCATGGAAAGCACTAGAGTATCTTCAATCCTTGTTCACTGTACTCTTAGCTGGCAATGAATTGTTTCTACCAAAAATGGCTAATGACATGTAAGTGCATCTGAGAGGCAAGTAAGAGGACATTTGAAACACATGTCAAGTGGGAAAACGAATCTGGGTTTGAGGGACAGCATCAGGTATTATTAAACTGCTTCTTTGAAAAACCTTGTGGGTTTTTGTAACAAAAAAAGCTTCTGATTATAACAGGAAAGGTTTCTGAGTTGAAGATAAAGATACATCAGGGCTGCCACAGAGGTGAACTAGCCTAGATTCAAGAGCAGTAGAGGAGCTGACAGGAACATTTCACTAAGAAAGTATTTGAGGCCTTGTTTTGCCAGAGGAATTTGAATAAATGTACCCAAATTAATCATTTCCAGGCACAATCTTTTAAAGCAAACACAATTTGCATGAGAAATGCCTTGCCAAGATTGTTGTTATTATTAGTAACATCAACTTTTTTTACTTTGTCACACCAAGTTATATCATCTACAGGCTGTGGCTGTGTCAAGCTCTACTGGGGTTGGACTTCAAATAGCATCACTGTGGATCCATAATGGAGCGTGCACTCATTTTAGCTGTCAGAGAATGACTCTACATTTATTTCTTACAGACAGTTAGAAATAAGCATATAAAAGACTGGCAGCAAGACAAACAAAGTGAAAAGGCTGGATTAGATGAAGTTTGGATTAATCTTTTGTTTTACTGCTTAGTGTAAATTAACCTGTTAGACACTGCTTGGCGGAGCAATACCAAAAGCCAACCCATTTCAACTAAATACATATATTTCCTTTAGCTCAGCTTCACTCACATTCACTGTCAAAGTTTACAATATCAATGCTGTTTCTGAGAAAATCACAATTACAAACATATGATCCAAAACGTTAGCATTTATACATTTTCTCCCCAAACCCATAATATATGTGCTTGGTTGAGAACATGACTCATTGTAATCCGTGACTCTGCTTCATGAGACGGTTTAACTGTTTTTATTTTGGGCTCTGTTTATGGTTGTCGAGTTAACTAGTTTGCTCACCACACCAAAATTGTGTTTTTTTTGTTGCAAGTCCTTTGGTCCAGCCTTGGTCTATTTTTCAAGACAAGGCGAGACTGCAATTTTTGAGTGTGGCTGTCCTTCAGTCTCTTGGAAGCAGGCCTGCTTTCTTATGTGGTCTCTGACGGTTTCTGTGCATTCCCTTAGAGGTTCCTCTGAGTAGGCCTTCTGAATATTTAGGTTGATGACAACAGCAATATTTTGGCAACACAAGTGACAATCCACCAGCTATCCCTGTTTGAACATCTGACAGGTAAAAACAAGCCCTCCCTTAAGGAGACTAAGCAAGAGCAGCCATGTCTGCAGTCAAAAATCATTAATCTCCAACAAACTAGAAGGAGAACATACAAATTAAGATTCAAAAACACTGTTATTAGACAGTTCTTGCAGTGATGTCAAAGATGCCTGGAGCTAAGTGGCTAACAAATGGCACAATTTTCCCCTCAAAGCCACCCACAATCGAAGAACTAAATCACTACAGAGGCCTAACCTTGAATAATAAATGTCTGGCTATTATAGAACTTCCACCAACAGTACTTTAGTGTTAATCACATGCTGTCAAGGAAGTTCCTAAAATGTGGGACTGGGGTTGCTGTTCAATCTTTTCATCACTTTTGATTGTAAAAGAAACAAAGCGGTGTGATTTCCCACTCCTGGCGGCACGCTAGGCCTCTACTCTGCATGCCTCCTTGCTTCCTCAGGTTAGGGGTTCAGAGGGTCATTTCGGGTTGTGTAGGGTCAGCGGGTCTTTCAGGGTGCAGGTGGGGTAACGTGAGAAGGGGTAAGCGGTGCCCGCTGACAGACATTAAACACCTTCCAGCATAGATACTCCAACTCAAATATGTCATTTAAACATTCAGTCACAAATATGTTTTATATACATAGTTACCAAATGTAGAAGAAAGAGAAAGACAGACTGATTAACTGTCCAATACTGAAAATACAATGAAATAAGCCACTATACACACTAACAACAAACAAAAACTTATGGTCTTCAATTCAGCCCACCTTGGACTACCCTGGTCCCACGTATTTTCCAAAATGTGTTGTCTCCCAGGTTTTATTTTATTTTTTACAGATTAAAAAGCAAACTCTGAAGGAGAAACACATCTGTAAAAACAGAACCTGCTTTCTGAACTACATGGGTGTCTCCCTCCTACAGCTGGTCAAACACTGCAGCTAAAGCACAGCGTGTTGACAGAGGGCTCTTGTGTCTGTGTAAACTCTGCTAGTGAGGTTCTGAAGACACCAGCTACCAGTAAAAAACCCCAATCAGTATGCAATTCATAAAAACAAGGCAGTCAGATCAGGGATTAGATAATCCTCTGTGAATCTGAAGTCAACTGTGAATTTGACAATAAATGACAATAACTAACTGTGTTAATTACTGTGTAAATTACTTTGAAGCATAAATATCAATGATGTTCTGAGATCATTCGTTAACTATGAGTTCAGTCTGTAAAACCGAACATACATCTGCTCACTCAGATCATGGACTAACCTCGAGTTGTTCAACTCTGGTTCTGGAGGCACCCTGCCCTGCACATTCTAGTGTTTCCATGGTGTTCCACACCTGATCCAACTAATCAGCTCATTTACACCCCGACAACCCCTCACTGAGCTGAGGTGGGTATGTTAAGGCAAGGGAAACATTCAAATGTGCAGAGCAGGGTACCTCTGGGGCAGCGTGCACTGAACATCTCAATATTTCATTACTTTACCTGGGATTTAAGTAAGCACTGTATGCGCAATGTTAAATAAAAACACGATATTGGTATTAGGTATTGGAAGATATTTAGTAGTACTGCCAACAGACAGATTTTAGATTTAAAAATAGATAAAAACATTAAATATATTCAAACCAGTATTTAATTACACATTTATAGCATGTTTCAGGGATGCTGTTACACTGCACTACATTGTTTCATTGGAGCTCTTGTGTAAGTTTAAAGGAATAAAGTTTATAAATGTGTCTTCTGGGTAGATGTATTCCCAATCTCTGCATTTTTGAAATGTTTATGTATCAGGGTCGGCCTACAAATTCCACATTAGTGTATCTCTAAGATCTTCCAACTTTAATCGCTTTTGTATACAGAAAGAATAGCTTTTCTCATCTTGGGATTTTCCACTGCTTTAATATACATCTCACCAGATTAGCTAAAATGGTGAAGTTTGTGGTTATAATTCCAATGTCTTATATACATATATATCATTATGTCATATGAGGATCATATAACCTGCTTGTGATGAGTAGATGAAGAGAGTGCTTTAGGTGTGTGAATTGATCAGAGATTTGGTTAAACATGGGTGGGGAGTGAAAGGTGTCAGGCAGGTATGCTGGGGGTGTATGGTGGCTGTGTGTGGGTGCAGTGTTGGTTTTACTAATTTTCATTACATATATGCTAAACCAACTACACATACAAAGTGGAGATTTCTCAAAATGAAACGCATTCATTTAAAGTTAAACAACCCTTTATGATCTAATAATAAGCATCAAAAGATGAATTAACCATAGAGATGAACAAATATTTGGGACAGTTAAATAAAACAAAAAATGTACACAAAGCTTCAGCAACAGAATAGAATCCAGTTTGGGTGTGGCAAACACATGTAAGCCACTGTATAATTACTCTCAATCTGTTCTCCATAGAGAGCCTGCTCTTTAAAGCACATTACGACACACAAATCACCCTCCATTCTGGGCCAAAACCAGGAATGCAACTCCTTATGTGGTCAGCTGAATCCACAGTTGCCCAGTATCTACATTTTCTAGGATGCTACCGGAAAAAAGGGACGAAATGCTGACTCCACAGGGGTCTGGTTAGATGAGTTGAAGTTTACTCTCGTGCTTCGGTGGGCAAAAGCTATTTTGGTGTGACTTGGGTTTAAGTGCAGGCTTTGCAGAGGCTAGAAAAGAATTCTCCAGAATCCAGAGAGCGCGCCAACATGCTTATATAGTTGGCCTTTACCCTTAGTTAGAATGTAGTCATATAATTTGATTTGGTGTCTGGAACACCGGCAGCATGGTGGTGCAGGAGTTAGTGCTGTTGACTCACAGCAAGAAGGTCTTGGGTTCGACTCCTGAGTTGGGCACATGGCCTCTCTGTGTGGAGTTTGTATGTTCTCCCCGTGACTGCATGGGTATCAGCTGGGAGGTCTGGTTTCCTCCCGCCACCAAAAACATGCGTGCATTGGGGAAGGGTCAACTGAGCACACTAAACTGCCCCTAGGTGTGACTGTGAGCGTGAATGTTTGTCTGTCTCTGAGTTTGGCCCTGTGACGTGTAACCTTCGCCCATTGCAGCTGGGATAGGCCCCCAAACTTGAGAGACAAAGGGGTAGAAGATGGCTGGATGGGTCTGGAACACAACAACACTGACCTCAGTAAAAGTGTTCCCAAAAATATTTATTATAGATAATAAAAACATATACCTAGCCAAGTAAGATCAATAATTTCTGTGCAGAGGTTTGGAGAGACTTCTTCTAATTGGTGAGTTCAGCTACTCTGTGGGGAATCCCCTGCTGGCACAAGTGTGCAGCCATGCACACACAGCTCGTATGATGGTATAAAGAAAAACACTGCAAATAGCATGGGACGCTATGGAGCAGCCGCACACAAGCCTAAAGCCATCATGCACTAAGCCAAGCTTCGATTAGAGGGAAGTAATGTCCTCTAGCATTGGGAAAGGTAATCTGATGACAACAATAATAATATGAATAAATAAAATGCACATAGCAGATCAAAGTCATATACAATGAAAGGGTGTGTTACATTATAATTTTAAACCAAAGCTAAATTAAATCAATACGTTCTTTATGTTTTTTTTAAAGTATGCAATAAACTAAGAACCTAATTTTATAGTAAGTTCTAGAGGATGTACCACGGTCTTGGGATGTGCACTAAAAGGCATGTTTTTTTAAATGATAGAATGCAACTTTAGTAACATTATATAAATGGTATAATAAAAAATAAATAAATAAAGGTTTATGTAAAAAGAGGAATGGCACTGTGTAATTTTACTATTAGTCAGCGCAGCCATGAAAATTTATCTTATTTTTCCTGGCCAGTGTAAAGAGAGAAAAAAAGCGTCCTTAAAATGGAACCTTGTGGAACTCTAAATAAAAATCTTATTTTTTAGACTAGTAATTTCCCAACATGACAAAGAACTTTTGTCATTTAAAGCTGACAGGCCTGTCCCGTTTTCAGTTTGACCTGGATTTTATGATCAGCTGTACTTCAAGCTGCACTCAGATGGAGTAAGGCCAGAATGGATGTTTTACATTATTATTATTATTATTATTAAGTCTCAAGTCCTTTTAGTAAAGGCTTCACCCAGGCGGTCTTATGGACACTTACTACGGTGGCTGAGAGAGCTCAACGCGCTGCAAATTCAGAAAACACATGCAAACAGAAAAAAACACAACAAATTAAAAAAAAACGTCTTCATCAGTTTGACAACACAGGCGCTGCAAATACGGAAACGCACTGCAAATACTCACAACACAACCAAACACAGAAACGTGCTGCAAACACACAAACGTGCTGCAAACACAAACAAGCTGCAAACACACAAACGCGCTGCAAATAGCAGGAGCCACAACGGAAATGTTTCAGAGGGACCTCAAAAAGTGACGAACCCACTTGGGACCTGATATATATATTTTCACAGCAGTTGCACAGCAGAGGGAAAAAAATGGGTGGTTTTTCTTGCTTGTTGCCTAAAGTTTTCCTCAGAGTAACTCTAGCTAACATAGCATTAAAAAATGTTTCACAGTTAAGTGTGTAATTCATCCGATTAGTCTAATAATGTTCAATAGACCAATTAATTGCATGATCAGGATGTTAAAATAAAAGTTCACGGACAACGCAGCGCATTGAGCTCTCTCGGCCACCGTACTTTAGAATGTGTAGTCCATCTTTTTGCAGACATTAAAAAAACACCTTGGTAAATAGTGTAAGAACATGATCAAAATCATCAGTTCCTAATGACTGATAAGAGAAAAAAGATGCCACAGATGTTCTAGATATGTTTCTCCTGGCATTTCTACTGAATTAATAAAAACATTCAAGTGATCCAACAATTATAAAAGTATGCATAATGATATCAGAATTGTACTGGTATCTGCAGATATTCACTTAAAAATGGTCAGCATCTGGCGCCACAGTGGCCTAGTGGTTAGGGTGTTGGCTCTGCAATCATAGGACTGGGGTTCTAATCCCACTGCTAGTGTCACTGCTGAGGTACACTTGAGCAAGGTGCCTTTGTTGGATTTCATTTTTGTATAAGTGTAAAGAATAATTAAGTGTCTCATACATGAACCATAGCACACAGCGTAATTAGCATGAAATTCCTCTCTGTATTTAACCCATTCACCAAGTGAAGCAGCGGGCTGTCAAGAACACAGCAATGTGGGGACAATACCTTGCTTAAGGGTACCTCAGAGGCAGCAGCCTTCAAACCCATGACCTTCTGATATAAGGAATTTGAGCTATCATCAGCTTACTGTTCCCAAATGGATGCACTGCTACTTTTTGGTATATTGTATAGAATACATGTAGCAATACTGCAATATGGAATATAATATAATTACAATGCTTTCACTCATTGCGAAAAGATCACTCAGCATGTCCTCAGAATCAATGTCCTTGTGCCTTGTCCTGCTCAGGCTGCGATGGAGAATAGGAGACATGTCTATTCTCTGAGCAGGGCTCGGGTGTTTTATCACATCATGCATTAGTGGCAGACTCTGTGCAGCCAGAGCACATTTGCGTCGTTTCCGAGATGCTGACTCACTGTCTGTCTCTCAGGCCTGTCACCGTGGAGAAAAGTGCATTGTCATACACACACCTGCCCTTACATCAGGAACGCAAATCCAAAAAGACTCATCTGTCACACAGATTTCTCATGTATCTCATTGCTGCTGTTTCTGGTGCTGTTTATATTGCACTAACTTGACAGCAGACATTCTATGTAAAGTTTTGTCACATGTGAACACACCACAGCACATCACACAGTGTGAATAATATGAAAACCTTCTCTGCTTTTAACTCATTCACAAAGTGAGGCAACAGACGGGGGGGTACCTTGTTAAACGGTACCTAGGTAGTGTCACATGCAGTCCTGGGATTCAAACCCATGGCTTTCTAATCATAGAGGCAACACCCTAACCACCAGATCACCGTCTGCCCCCATTCTTTACAAGATTGTGGAATATTTGATTCTTAGAACAACTAAAACTAAGAAACATGTGGATCAGTCATGTATGACACAATTCAAACAACTCATTTTAAAGGTCCTCACTCTACATTTTCCCTGTATTTATTCACCAGCAGTTGTGAGTAATTTTATATGTCTGTTTTCAACCCTATCCGCATCCCTAAGAATTAAACACTCTTTTTGTTACTTATGCCTTTAAGACTTATGCCTTAAGACCAAAACACTCTTTGTAGTATCAGTGAGAATGGTCAAGCCAAAATAGCGGCAGACAAAACAGCAGACAAAAAATCTCATGTTAATAAGCTGGTTATTGTGACACCACAAAAAAAAAACCAATGAATTCTAAAAATGTTGTTTCTGTAATTATGTTATTCATATATTGACTATATGAACTAGGGACTGAATAGTAGGCATGAAATTTATAAGAATGCTTGCCCAGCACACATTATCTTTCCAAAAAAATAAATTAAAAAAGAAAAACCACATGTTCTACAGTATAGGCCCTTTAACAATAGGAAGTTAGTATCATTGTCAATTTTGATGCAATATATGGGATTGCAGCATTAGGTTTCAGTAAGTTAGCACACATAAACAGAGACAGTGGATAATGGTTTAGCACTCTAAACAGAAGACCGCTGGATTATAGGATTACTGTTGGATTACATTTTATGTTTTCAGGAGGCGGGCAGTGGGTGGGGGGGAGACCAAGCAAGACCAGGTGCTGACCCTGAATTAAGAGGAACATGCTGACAGTTTATAGAGGTCAGGGTCAGCTCCAGCTCCACCACGGTGACAGCTAGAGGATCACAATGACTCACACATAGTCTTTTCTTAATGAGCACATTCTATAGCGTGAAGCCAGTTCTCAAGAGTACAGGGGTTATTTAAAGAGAGATTAGGTGCTTGACCTAACAAAGTAACATATACAGCTTTATTAGGAACACTCTGAATCATAGGTTTTTCACTTTTTAATTGTAAACAAAGCCTTCTTGAAGAAAATGCTGCACAGTTCGTAATTACTCCTGGCCTGCTGGCAAGAAAGGCGAGTTTGAGCAGGGGAAAGTGAAGCAGAAATCTGCTTGACATGTAATGTATGCAAATTACAGTGTCCCTGGGTACACCAGACAGCAGCAACCACAACAATGAGTTCCTGCAACAAGGCCTTTTGGCATATATACATAAATTGATTCAAGAAGACATTAAGGAATGAGGCTATGCACGTTGGGCAAATTATGGACTTTTAAGTATCTACTGGTCAGGCAATAGTCTGACAATCAACACTGCAAAGCAAGAGTATAGAATATAAATGCAAGACACAATGAGTACAATGGAAAAATGTACAACCACTCATTACCTTAGTTTTAAAAACAAATCACACACGTCACTAGATCCATGTTATTCTATGTGGGCAGTAGACTACAATAGCACACACCTGGCCACATACAAGGGCATCAGATAAAGCACAGGCTTCTTCCTGAATGGTGTGGTCACGGCCAGTAGAGATAGCAAAGTCTCATACAAAGACTGAGATGGGCGTGCAAACAGCAAATCACACTGGCTTTGTTCATAATGATTTTGGGAGCTGTGAGCAACCAACGGCAACTCTGACTCCCACCACCTCACGGTTCTCTTGAAAAACGAGCTGGTCAATAAAGCTACTCTTTCATCGACCAACCGCCATTCAAACCGTCCATCCTCCCTCTCTGACTGCAAGCCTTCATTTCTAAGCCACTTCAGCCAACAGCACAAACGCCCACTCACGCTAAAGGAAATCCCATGGGCTTCTCTAAACAAAGTTGCTGCAGAAGTTCACTGTCTGTCTGCACCAACACATCTGGCCTGGTGTCAAGAGCAAGATTGAAAAATGATAATGGTGTCATGTCAGAATCAGTTTTCAAAACGTTTATGACAAGCAGGTTTAGATCTGTGACAATGGCACATTTCTCCATAATGCTAATCCATGCATCTGGCCCCAGTTTCTACATTTCTACATTCTCCTGCATCTGTATCCAAGACATATTTGCATGCAATCACAGATGATATCAGTGTGCACATCATTTAAGCATCCCCACATTCGTGCATCCCTAGACAGGAGGTCAGCTTTAGAAGCCCCTGCCCACTTTCTGCTGGATGCCAATGCATGATGCCTAATTTCTACACCTCTCTGCTGGCTGAACACCACACATACACTGCAAAGTCAAAAAGCCAGCTTGTGCAAATACGTCATGAAAGCAAAGACACTATGACGAAAGTGAACAAAGCTCCTAAATTGTCTGCAGCTAGGGTGCCCCTCCTGCAGTGCATGCTCATGCTGTCTTGTGCGACTCAGGTGCACGATGGAGACTTAAGTTCAGTGCAGGTGGCTTTTCCAGGGGTGGGTGTGAACGCAGGTCTGTGTTCTGGTTAGGAGACGCACACTGACTGTGTAAAGCAGCAGGAGGCCTATTAAGTACCGGGCGGCTCCACGCTCACAGACTGATGTGGCTGCAGGTACACAACCAGTGGCAAACACATGACACACGAAGGAAAACGAGCACGAGTTCATACCTCACCGCCACGCGGACTGAACTCTCGTCCTGTCCGGTCGTCATGATTTATCGTCCCGTGTTTATTCCTCGCCCGCCGAGAAGAGCTGCACCTCACCTCCGCCTCACCCCTGCCATCACTGCGCAGCTAGGATCCGGCCGTGTACTGCAGGAGGGGCTGAGTCTGGGAGCCGGACATGCCGGGGGAAGTCTGTGATCTGCTCCCGAGCCGGAGGGGAGACGCGCCGTCGAACGGAGAACCGCAATGCGTCACCAAGCCCCGCCCACAGAACCCCTGCGATCACGGTGACATCATAATACGCATATAAACGAGCGTAGCCACGGCAACAGCACTGTCACGTGACTCACAAGCATGAGGTCACAAGTGTGAAATAACAGGTGAAATAGAAATTGCAAACATGTTTGACGTGTTGATTACATCCCCCAAAAATACCGACGATAAAAAGATAAACTCACTTTAAGCTTTGCAAAATATTTCAAGTGTCCCAGCATCCCCATCATTTTCTTTTTAATAATAATTACAACAATACTAATAATAATACAAATAATAATAAGGCTATTTTTGGGCTGCCCGCTGCTTCACTTGGTGAATGGGTTAAACAGGACACTTTACACTTGGTATTGATATTTTACACTTTCATTTATGATCCTAATGCATGTTTTAAAACATTCAACTAAAATAAAAATAACACAACCATAAAAAAAATACATAGTAATATTTATATTAACAAGTGCAAGCGGGGGTGTCTACTAGCTGACTGAAGAGCATGAATAGTTTGTTGAAATGACAGTTGAGAGAAATACAGTGTGAACAGATGGTATGGTGGTATTGGGCGCACCCATGTGGTCTGTCTACATCCACCACATGCTCCTAAACGTAACGTATAACAAGATAAGAACTTGTGACATGTCTTTTCCTACAAGTAATAAAGCATTAGAGGTGAGAGTGAATCCCGAACAGTGGTCATATAGCCACATTCTCTGGAGGCTTATGAGGGTTCTCATGATAGGTGTTGCTCACGTACATGTTCGTAACAAATCTAATAACTGCAGAGCCGGCAGCAAAGATAAATGGCTCCCTCAGAGGGTGTCTTGACCTCCTTCCAGATGACTGTGTCCAGTTACCAGCTCTCTGGTTACATTTATAGACAGCCAGAGCTACAGTATAGTGTGTGGGGGGGGAATTACACTGTGATCTAAAAGAAACTGTACACTGTGACTGTGCAGAATACAGTAGACTGTAGGAAGTGGTCACACAAAGAAGTGCTGCACACTACGTTTTTATTTCAGTCACTTTGTAGCTTTCATGGAGGTTACATGTTGTCTGGGTCTGACATGGGTCAGTATAAGGTCACCAAGGTCAGTTTCAAAAAAGGTTCAAAGGCTCCACAGGGTTGAGCAGACAGGCTAGAGCCTGTCCAGCTAAAGTATGAGAGAAAATACATCCATATTATATTTAATTCTTCACATTTTTATTCATTATAATAAACCAATTTTGGGGTAAGACACTATATGAAGCCCACAAAATATCTGTAAATGTGGCACATCAGTTCAGTAACTTCATCAGAATTACTGAACTCATGTGCTTATATTCAACATTACCAAATATGTACCACACCCTGAACTATTAAGTAACATGTAGAACAATTCAGTGCCATTAAAACATACATGATTGTCAGACACATTGACACTGGAGTAGGTCATACTTCGTCCTGCGTGACTATTTCTGTGTAAAAACCAGAGACATTGTCATTTTTCAAACGAGAACACATAGACACCCACTGGTATTTTCATGTGTAGATCAGGCCAGAAGATAATGAACTTCCAGTTAGAGAATCTCAGTAGAAAATAGTTCATTTAAAAGGATCTAAATTTGAATTAAAATAGGCTTCGGTGGCTTGACTTTAAAAGGTGCAATTTTTTTAAGCTTTGTTCTTGGCAAAACAGTTTGTTCCCATGTAATGAATCGTCTTGTCCAAGTATCTCTCTGTCATAGCTGCAACAGTAAAATCAAGGAAAAAAATACTTAAATATGTATCATAATATGGTATATTTTTAGCATCATATTTTAGCATCATTAAGGAAAATAGCAAAACTGTTCATTGTGCAATATTGCAAATAGTTAAATACTACAAATTATTTGAAATACTTACTGATATGTAAGCAATTCCTTCCTCTGGTTCCAGTGTCCCATAAGGCAATGTACCCAATCCCAAATGAGACTAGAACATTTGAAACTACCAATTTAGTTTAGTGACAAATATCTCTTAAAACAAAAATACATTATCTCAAACTTCCTAACCATTCACCACATGTTAAACCCAAACACATTCAAAAGTGAAGGTGCCAAAAAGGGTTTAAAAAGGAAAAACTTTATAAAATTAACATTTAACTGACCATCTTTTCAATAACTCAACTGTAACTACCTTAATGAAACTTTGTTTAGGGAAATAAAATGGGTCTATTTATTGATCATTAAACCCTTTTTGGCCTTTTTAATTTCAGTTAAAAGGATCCACTAGGAAACACGTTAATAAAAGAGGATCTGTTGCCCCAGTCAGGTGTAGAATGTCACCCCAGATTAACTGTTATTGACATAAACAAAGCAAAAATGAAGCAACGCTCCAGAGTACCCATGCCTGTACATATGAGTACAGTTTTTGTGTTAAAAAAAAAAAACATAATGCAAAATGTGCAAAAAGGCACCACTTAAGGTCAGACATTGGTAATGTATTAGAAGTGTGCTGCAGTATGCGTTTTGAAAATAAGTCTCTAACACTTCACCAGCTATAACGCTGATTCTCTGGAACGTATGCAGACCCTCATACCAAAGATACAGAGAAACACATGCAGCTCATTCAGTGACAGAGAAAGGAGGAAAAAACCCTTTGTGAAGTCTATTCTCCATCAGAGATATCTTCATCTGAGAGACGGGTGCCGCCTTTTACCCTGATGTAGTGCACATTTTGGCCACTGAAGGCACCACAGGTGCATTGCCTCTGGTTAAACAGAGTCTCTATGTCCTCCAGCATGAGGCCCTTAGTCTCTGGCAGACAGCCCAGCACGAAAATGAAGCCCAGCACAGCCAGGCCCGAGTACAGGAAGAATGCACCTGGAACAAGTAGCAGGCATGTTAAAAACGCAGCACAGTTTTTGATTTACTAAAACCAAGATGAAACAATTCACAAATTAACGGTAATAAAGCACAATATGCTTGCATGTATCATAATTATCATAAGTAGCTTCTTGTTTATTTTATTTTGTATAACTGTTTTAGATATTAAATTTAAACAGCCCTTTTAATGTGCTTTTTAAAATGTGGCCTCATTATATTGCTAATGTATTGAGACTGTCCACAAAATATGCTGTGAAAAATATATACTGTCAAATTGTCAAATAATCTTAATTATGTCTTTTTGCCTACTCTTACTTTAAGATTATTTAGGACTCTACATGAAAAATGCCATCGACTGGTCATGTAGAAGGCCTAAGTTCACCTAGAAGGCAATGTAGATTTTTACCATAGTATGTGAGGTACTCAGCCACATGGAGGAACGTCAGGGACACAAGGACGTTGCAGATCCAGTTGACTCCAGCAGAGCAGGCGTTTCCTGTGCTCCGAGCCCAGAGCGGGTAGATCTCAGAGTTCACCGTCCACGGCATGGGGCCCATCCCTGCAGATACATAAACACAGACAAGATTTGGAGTGTGAAATAAGAATAAATCATTTAAAATGTTCAAAAACAGATTGTGTGCTGTGGAAAACATGTTTTTATTTCTCTATTAAAGGGGGTATTAGTCCCTATCAAACACTAACGTGATATGTTTGTATGTGTAAAACCCACTTCCCTAAAACAATTATAAAAAATGAAATTCTATAGTTTTTGGTACATTTTTTGTAAGTATTATGTCGAAAGACCAGTTATTCTGCACCAAATATCAAATCCTGCCTTAATTAATAGAAAATGATTTTACTGTATGAGTGTTCAAAAGTATGTAGTGTATGGCTTTCCTCACCTGGAGCAAAGAAGGCCAGGTAAAGAATTAGACCCAGCAATACTATCCAGGAGTAGGGCGTTGGACAGTAGTTGTAGGCCCAGAATGTACTTGGGTTGCCTTGTGTAGTATTGGAGCACCTGAATTAGGTCAGATTCACTTTACACAACAGAAGGAAAAATATATATGGCAAATCTGTGTATATATTAGGGGTATGCAGAGCAGCTGCTATTTGTATCTGTATTTGTATTCGAATAAAGTTCATAAATTCGTTCGCTGCTCCCTGAATCTACTAGTGAAATTGAGCGCGAGGGCGTACCGGGGGGCGGAGTTTCTACTCTCGAACACGAAGGCGTACAGGGGGGGCGGAGTTTCTGCTCCCGAACGCGAGGGTGTACCAGGGGGAGGCGGAGTATGTAGCC
Organism: Rhabdalestes septentrionalis; assembly: GCA_037832545.1. NCBI lineage: Eukaryota > Metazoa > Chordata > Actinopteri > Characiformes > Alestidae > Rhabdalestes > Rhabdalestes septentrionalis. The sequence continues at coordinate 7,606,657 of JBBMFX010000122.1, forward strand.
TAGAATGCGAGCATGTGACCGGGGCGGGGTTTCCCGAATACAAATATTTTTGTAAGTATTTGTCCGAATACGGTATTTGTAAAAAAACTAGTTATTTGTGCCTTTCCAAATGCCATATTTGTATTCGGGATATATACACATCCATTTTTTTTACCCCTTTATTCCGCACTCGTGGTCGGGAGGGGAGGCAGGAGCCTATCCCAGCTACTACCGGCGAAGGCAGTGTACACCCTGGACGGTCGCCAGCACATCGCAGGGCCACACACTCACAGTCACACCTAGGGGCAATTTAGTGCGCTCAATCAGCCTATCCCCAAGCACGCATGTTTTTGGGTGGTGGGAGGAAACCCAGAGCTCCCAGAGGAAACCCATGCACTCACGGGGAGAACATGCAAACTCCACACAGAAAGACCCTGCGTCCCAGGACCTTCTTGCTGTGAGGCAACAGCACTAACCCCCTTAATATCTACAGTGCCTGACAAAAGTCTTGACCCTTAATCAAGTTGTAGGAACAGCAAATAATAACAAATAATAACTTGACTTGTAGTTAATCAGTTGGTATCAGAAATG
>JBBMFX010000122.1:7607326-7624125 GCA_037832545.1 Rhabdalestes septentrionalis
GTGTGAGTGTGTGAGTGTGTGAGTGTGTGAGTGTGTGAGTCTGTGAGTCTGTGAGTCTGTGAGTCTGTGAGTCTGTGAGTCTGTGAGTGTGTGAGTGTGTGAGTGTGTGAGTGTGTGAGTGTGTGAGTGTGTGAGTGTGTGTGTGTGTGCGTGAAGCCTGACAGTGTTTTGAATATGAAAAACAGATGTGCAGAAATGTGAGATGTATGAATGTGCTTTATGTGTATGTAAAGTCATTCCATGGCATGTGTTTGTTTGTGTCAGCTCCAGAAACTGAGCTGCCTGTGCCTATCAAAGATGGTGCTGGACAGTGATATCCGCTACCGGCTGCTGGAGAGGGCGTGTGAGGTGGGAGATGTTGTCATGGCCGAGTGTCTTATCCAGCTGGGTGCTGATGTCAATAAGAAAACCAAGACGGAGTCTCTGATATACCAGGTTACTTTGCACTGTGACATGTATATTTGGATTCATGGTTTTACCAGGGGTGCCAGTCGTTCAGCCCTGGAGATCGGTACACCTGACAGATTCTCTATAAGGTCTTTTCCAGGTAGGGTTTAACGTGTATATCTGTGTTAATTTGTGTCCTCTCTCTATAGTGTATAGTTAAGTACAGTCTCCTATTGTATACATTTTCAAACTAACCATAGATGGTATGTATAAATTGGTTTTGACTAGAATGAATGAAGGGACTAGTTAAATTAAGGCAAAGCAAGAAATCATGTGTCACATTAATGGGAACAAAGGAACAATAATTTTAATGTACGTAAATAACTAATGTTCCACACTGAACAAACTCTTTGGGATAGTAGATCTTGAGGACCCAAATTGGGTACGTCTAGTTTATGTATTGAAGGAAAAGGACCAGCTTTATTTTACTGATATAATGTTTCTTTAGCAATTTATGGTGTTCAGCAGTGCATCAGACTGTAAAGTGCTCACCTGTGCATGTTCCTGTGTGTGTAGGTGTGTGAGCATGGCAGGCCTCTGGCTCTGGTTCAGGTGTTGGTAGGTGGTGGTGTTCATGAGCAACAGTTGCGTGGGGCACTGGGTGTGTGTGTAAAAAGAGGAGACAGCCCTGCTGTCATCCTGCTCCTGGGTCGCCTTGGCCTGGACCCCACCAACAACGCTCTCTGTCTGGGAGGTTTCAGACTTGGACATCTGGAATCTTCATGGCTTAGTGCTCTCCTCTCACAATGTAGTGCACCCCCTACTGCGCAAAAGAATAACAGTGAGTCTCTCTGACTAGTTCACATGATGGACTTTCTGTTGTAAATTGCTTTTTAGGTGTCAGTGTGAGTCAAAGAGGTGCACATCTGATGATACAAGCCGAACGGACATGATGTGTGAGAGTTTATATTTCAAAATGTTCTGTGTGTGCATGCGTGTGCGTGTGAATGCCTGAGGATGTATGAAAAGAGAGTCAACCTACCTTGCCTGTACAGTCAGGATGGCCTAGACAGAAAGAAAAACTTTTTACAAACGCTGACACTACAATGTCTTTTTTAGATCTAGTTTTTGACATAAGTTTAGAAAATGTATGTTCGCAATTTAGCATGTAAAATGGGATATTTAACCCAACATCCATGACAAAGTAAAAAAACTAATGTTTGCATCTATGTATGCAGGTAAAGGCCAGTGGCTGGCAAGGAAGATACTGGCCCTGCAGAGGAAGAGGAATCATTTAGGGATTTCTGGTCTACAGGGTGACGTGAACACTTCTGGTTATTTCTCTGGCGAGGAAAGCGACGATTCCTCTCGCTTCTCTCTAGACGGAAGTGCAGTCTTCACGCTTGATGACATGGAGAGTGATGGCAAGTTTTCTCTGTGGATGTACTTAGTTATTTGGTATTTTCATCATATGTGAATTTAAATTTGCCTTTGCAGTGTCATTAGCTCTACATTCTGCTTTTGTTAGGAAGTGATGGCTCTGTTCGAGGACTGAAACTGTACATTGATTCCCCGGAAGAGCTTAGGGGGCGCTCCAAAGCGAGGCAGCAGGGGAGACGAAGGCGAGCCATTTCCGAGGTACGTTCAAAGCCCAACCATGCAAAAGGTCAGAATAAACTGTGACCTTTTAAATAATTATTGGTTGCTTTTTTTATTTCTTTCAACAGGGAAGCCAGACTGAGCCTGATTTGAATGAGTCCTTGCAAAAGAGACTCAACAGGAATGGCCAGATCCAAAGAGGTATGACCCTCGCTTATTCCATAGATCAGAGTCCTACAAATGACTGCTGTTTTATTAGCCATGTTATTAATGCTTGCCTCTATCATTTAAATATTCAGGAGTGCTGTTTTCTGACACTTCCTCTCCTGGAGGTCCACTGTCCGCAGTGGAAAGAGATTGTGTCAAAGTGCTGGATCTGTCAGGGAATGAACTGGACTCACTATCATGCTTGATGGAAGACGGTGCTGTCCAACAGCATCTTGAGAACCTCTTACGCCTCGATCTCAGCAGCAATAGCCTGTCTGAGTTTCCCAGCGCTCTCTGTGAGGTACAGCCTCTTTCTGGATCAGTCATTGTTTTTGTTAGTTTTTTTTACAACAATTCTGTTCTCATCGCAAATGTAAGATCTGAAAGTCGAATTCATGTTTTAGAGTTTGCCAAGACTCACTCGACTGGATCTCCAAGGCAATCAGCTGTGCTCACTTCCTGCCGAACTCCTGAGCCTGCCATCGCTGACAATGCTGAATGTATCACGAAACTGTGTTGGCCCAGTGCTCTTTTTGGAACCACGTGTTCACTGTCCAACCCTGCGACAGCTTAACCTTTCTTTTAACTGCATCACTGCCTTCCCTTACCAGCTGGGCCAAGCCATGGACAACCTTGAGGAGCTGTCACTAGAGGGGTATGATGCAAAAAGACCCTTTGCTTACTGGATCAATACAGATCAGTATAATGTGATATGTGCAGTATTTTGCATTTACCTGGTCACACATGTGCTGTCCTTTTCGTCATATAGGAATCAGATCTCTGAGCTCTCCCTCCCTCTCTGTCTGGCTGAATTAAAAATGATGGATGTCTCAAAGAATGAAGTGGCAATGATTTCTGAAGATTTCTTTTCTGGATGCTTCAAGCTGGAAACATTCAATGCCTCTGACAACAAACTCAGTATGCTATCAGATATAAAGAATGTCTTTAATGCTATTCATTAGTGACAGTTTGCATCTGGTGTTTGAGCAATTAACATCTTTTTACAGGTTCCTTGTCACATTTGCCTCCCAAAGTAACAACACTGAAATTATCCCTGAACAATTTCAAAAGCATTCCCATGGCAGTCACCAGCTTGCCAAAGTAAGTGACTTAAAATTGTGGCTGTCAGAACAAAATCAAATTATCTCCTAAATGGTAGAATTTAGCTTTGATATGTTATTGAATAATAGCAAATAATTCCTGTATACCTACTTTATTGAATGTTTTAAAAGTATTGAACCCATTGCATGCTGGTTTGATGCCTCTTGTACAGTTTGCGCTCAGTGGATATGAAGAGTAACAGTATCACTGTCCTGCCTTGTCCGGCTGAGTGGAGCAGCACTAATCTGAGAGAGCTGATGTTCAGTCAGAACCAGATCACGGAGTTAAACCTGAGTGATCCTGGTTATAAGTGGGCCCGTGTGGAGAAACTGCATCTGAGTAAAAATAAACTCATTGAGGTAGGCATTGGATCGTCTTCACAGTAGATACCCAATGACCGTACGCACACTACAGTCTTGCTCTGTTTGAAGAACTTAATCAATAGTCACTCATTGTGCTGTGTCATGGTTGTTAGCTTCCACCCCAGATTGGTCTGTTGGAGGAGCTGACCTCTCTGGATGTGAGTGGGAACGCAGGCCTGCGCTCGTTCCCTGACGAGTTGGGGAGGTTGGTGCGGCTGTGGGATCTGCCTCTGGATGGACTACAGCTCCAGCTCAACCTCAAGCACATCGGCAACAAGACCAAAGACATTGTCAGGTCAGTGTGACTGTCCCAATCTGTTCTTCATAGGGGAGAACACTGGGTTTGCTGGTGTCATTCTGCTGAATGCACGGTTATCAGAACTTTGGCAGTACTCACGTATCTGTATCCATTATGTAGAAGTAGGCATATACAAATGCATTTTAGTATTCATTTAATTAGTCAGACTTCAATAATGCCAGTGAAAAAAATGTTTTCAACAGTATTTTGAGTGAGCTGACTCAATTTCCCAGATAGGAATTAAGCATATTTCTGAAGTATGCTAGTATTCTATCTGTTGGTAGGATAGAACTATATCTGTTGTGAATCACACCTGCCTGAAACACAAAGGACAGGAAATTCTTATGCTTTGTGTTAAGTTGGGTTTGCAAAAATGACCCAAAGAAAAATTACAAAAACATCAAAAACCAGAAATGATTCATTAGCCTATCTCTGCTTGGCAGGTTGGTTATATGCCCAATTACTATTTTAACATTTGTTTTGTAATTGTTCTTTTTTTAATGACTTTTTTCTCCCTGCCTCTCAGGTACTTTCAGCATCGCCTGAAGAAAGCGGTTCCATATTTCCGGATGAAACTGATAGTGGTGGGAACCACAAGCAGTGGGAAGACTAAACTGACTCAGCAACTGATGAAACTGAAACGCTCCCAATATCGCTCTGACACCGAAGCTACAGGCATCAGCGTCAGAGACTGGAACATCCGAGACCGGGACAAGAAATACATGACCCTGAACGTCTGGGACTTCTCAGGTAGAGTTTTAAAGTGTTATAGACAACTAACATTATTAAGCATTAAACAGATCTAACCCGCCTCTCTGTGTACATGAAGGTGGCGAGGAGTACAGTGACTCTCACCCTCACTTCTTAAGCTCCAGAGCCCTGTACCTCGTGGTCTATGACTTGAGTAAGGGAGTTAGTGAGCTTGATGCAGTCAAACCCTGGCTGTTCAACATCAAAGTGAGTTCTGGCTTTAGTGACCAAAAATACAGATTAAATTATACTCTGCTTAATTAAATTATACTCTGCTTAACCCTCTGAGGTCTCAGATTAGAGTTTTGTTATTGCCAGTGACCCAGGTTTAATCTCAGTTTTCCCCTCTTAGGCGCTCGCCCCACTCTCTCCTGTGATTCTAGTTGGTACTCATTTAGACATGTGTGAAGATCGTCTTGTACAGGAGTGTGTGCGGAAGCTCCGTGAGGACTTGTTGCTCCGTACCGATTTTCCAGTCATCAGAGAAAAGCACATGCTGTGTTCCTCTGAGGAATCGGACATCAGCAAACTGCGCAAGGCCATTGTGATGGAAGCCAGCGGCTTTAAGGTGATCTAAAAGGCTGTCTGGGATTGTCTGGGAATGTGTGTCTCACTTAGGCAAAGTCTTTAATGGATCTTGTTTTTAAAAGTCCTATAATAAAGTCTCTTTAGAGATTATTTTATGTTTGGTGAAAAATGTATTTCCATCGTGTAGATCCAGGGGCAGCCGGTGATGGGGCAGCTGGTTCCTGACTGCTATGTGGAACTGGAGCGGAGGATTCTGCTGGAGAGGAGCCGGGTCCCTGCTGAGTTCCCTGTGCTCAGACACAAGTATCTCCTGAAGCTCATGCAGGAGGGAGAGCTGCTTCTGGAGGAAGGAGAACTCCCTCATGCCGTCCGGTTTCTTAGCGAGACCGGTGAGGGGACTTTATCTAAGAGTTTTTATAATGCCTGGATAACTTGGTTTGGACATTTTTTAAATGATTGTTTTTTTCCTACAAGTGTAGATATTTCACAGAATATGGATGTTCTCATTTTATATTTAAGTCCATAAATATTGATTCAATCTAGGAGAAAGAAACTCCAAGTTGCTTCCTGCTCAGGGCTGTGTGAGTAGGTCAGATCACATAATGACCCAAAGCTGCAGAGAGACACGTGCTGTAACATTTCCTCACATAAGGGCACAGATGTGTGGACTGGATTTTTACATTGTCAGTTCCATCCCAAATTAAATATGTAACTAACACAAATCTCATTCAGGATTGATGACTCAGAGAGTCCAATCAGTTTTATGCTAAATTCATATGCATTTATGGTCCTTCTTATGATACTAGAAATCAGGTGCCTTCACCTGGTTCAGGCTTATTAGTTGTTGAATAATGAGCATAATAATAATGTGAATTACCTTAGTGCAGGGGTGTTGCAGCCTTTTTTCCTGTATGCTGACTCTTTTACTCTTTTGATGTATGCATGTTTGTATGTGAATTCCAGGTGTTCTTCTGCATTTTGATGACCCTGCACTCCAGCTCGGAGACTTGTATTTCATTAACACCCAGTGGCTGTGCAACGTTATATCACAGGTTGGGCACAAACAAACACATTTTATACCATATATACCATATATATAAACCTGTAATTTTTGCATGTAATTTACTCTAGACTCTCGCTCTGAGGAGCTCCACCACAGGGGTGGTCCATCGCTCAATGGTGGAGAAATTTCTCTGCGAGAGCCAGTGTTTCCCTAAGGAGCACCTCACACAATACTTCAAACTGCTGGAGAAGTTCCAGATTGCCCTGCCATTCGGGGACGACCATTTGCTGGTACCCAGCAGGTACTTAACTCTGTACTGAAGTGACCTGCTTGTGCTGTTGGGAATCCAGTTTTTGGTGAAGAATGTTATTATTAAGACCCCAGTTTGTCTGGGGATGGACCAACATTGATTGCCAGCAATGTCAGAGATTTTAACCTAGTGGGAATCTGCACAGTCCAAATAAACCTGCACAGTTCTGACAATAAATAATTCCTAACTGAGTGACATTTTTTATGTTGCTGAGCCATGAATTTGCTTATTAATAGCAGTCCTGTCCAGATCAGTCATAATGTAATGAAGTACCAAAAGCATGGCTGTTCTGTTATTGTTTTATTTTGGAGTATATATTTGTTGCATAATGATGGCATGTGCATCTGGCCAATGACCTTTCAGTCCAGACTATCAGCACTGCTTGGCCTATTATAGCAGTTATTAGGGCAGCAGACACCAGTTGGATCCCTTACAAATTAAATTACTGTAAAACTAATGATGTTAAAGCAGTGCTTTAAGTCTCATTACTTTATCCTGTGTAGTTTGCCTGATCACAGACCAGGGATTGACCTTCCACACTGTGAGAACTCAGAAATGATAATGAGGGTCTATGAGATGCCCTATTTTCCCATGGGCTACTGGTCCAGGCAAATAAACCGACTCCTGGAATTCTCTCCCTTCATGCTGTGTGGCCGAGGTAAGACTGTCCTTTAGCAGCAAACAGAAAGGATCCACTGCTCACAAAGAGGTAAATTGGTATTTACCTTTTTTTTCTTCTTCTTTTTCTTTCTAGAGAATGTTTTCAGGCCAAAGCAAATCTACTGGAGAACAGGCGTGTACCTGAAGTGGTGTGCTGAGGCGTACTGCTTAGTGGAAGCACACTCTGAGAAAAACAACCCTTCCAGCTTTGTTAAAATTACCATGCCTTGCTCCCGCAAAGGTGTGTAAGGATTCAAAGTAAAATAAAGTAATGGCACTGACACTGACATTTATATTTTTATTTGGTTTCTACAAAATTGCCTTTTGAAACTGTATTTCAGTACTTATACAGCTACAATATCTTTAGTAGTTGTCATTTCTAGAACACATGTAATCCAATTACTATAGCTTGACTCTTTTACTGCTCCACACTCATTTAAATGTTTTTGGTAAATCACTTTTCTCAAACGTAGATGTTGGTAATTAAAGTTTATGGCCAACATAGTATTTAGGCCACACAGTCTTTAGTGTTTCACACTTATATTTTGGTGAATGGTTGTATTTTTTTGTGCAATATCTTCCTTTACAGGTGCATTAAAAAAAACAACAGTTCAGAGAATGTAGTTCCACTGCTCTTAGGCGTTGTACATTAAGTTACCCTTATGTGCATGTGTTTGTATGCCTCTTGTTTCAACAGAGCTGCTTTACAGATTCTGGAGATTATTTGAGCTGTATGATTTGAATGTCTCTATCAGCAATGAATGCACCAAAGTGGATAAATGAACCATTTAGAAGGGCATGAATACTTCTGTTCCTATAGGGCCTTTTTAAAAAAAGAAATATAGGTCTGATGTCATCCCTGTTTGTGGAATTTACCTTTCAGCTTTTGTTGGATTGTGTGCTGTTTTAGGTTCTGCAGGAATTAGTACATTATGATGACGGATAATGAAACTAGTGTTTTCTGGATTTTAGGTCATGTGTTATTAGGCCACATAGTTGATCATATTGACTCTCTGCTGGAGGAGTGGTTTCCTGGCCTCCTTACCACTGATGTGCATGGTGACGGGGACACACTTCTGAAGAAATGGGCCTTGTACAGCTTTAGTGACTCACAGGAACAGAGCAAGATGCTGCTGGAAGATATGCTTAAAAATATAAATAAAGGTCTGCATTGCCCTTTTATCTTTTACACTAATGCCCATGCTGAATGAATAAATGTGGTGGAGTTTTGTGCACAATAACTTGTTTGTTTGTTTTTTTTCCTAGATGGCCTGCTGGTGGACCCAGGAGACCCGCAGTGTACATTACCCATCTCTCAGATTTGTCCTGATCTGATCCTGAGTGACCAGCCAGTCAGCACCATGTTGGACAATGAGGAGCTGGAGAAGGACATCTCCAAAGAGTTCTTACTTGGTCAGTAAAGATAATTAAGACATTAAGACAATATCAGTGTCCAGTGTTTTACAGTCTTTTAAGGTGGGCTGAATCTCACTGACGGGGACAGTTTTTGGAATGTTTGTCTTCAAAATACATACACAAAGCATCAATTAAAAATTTGAAATATCTTTATCTGGGGCATAAGTGTTACTTTGTTTAGGCACTAAGAATAAATACTATTTTGGTGTTTTATTTAAATATTTCCAAACCTGGTATTATTTGTAGTTAAAATAAATGACGTGGTTTTGGGAGTCAGTGCTCCATGGAATGTAAGACATAGTGAAACGAAATAAAATATAATAAAATGTTATTGTTTTTTTTTTTTATGCAGGAGATGGAGGCTTTGGCTCAGTGTATAGAGCGATATATAAAAATGAAGATGTTGCCATTAAGATTTTCAATAAACATGCATCAGAGCTTTATGTCCATAGACTGGTGAGACAGGTAAGACTATTCCTTTAAGTTCATATGACACTTGATTTTATTTGGTGTTTCTTGAGCTTCTCTACAGCACTTCCTCTTTTAGGGCTCCCTTTGATTTCAGGAGCTACGTGACTGACAGATAGGATCTTCAGGGCAGTGGCACAGTGAATTAGAACATTTCAGTTGATTCAGTCAGTTAATTTGAATCTTCTGGAAATCAAAATTACTCTTTTACTTTTACAGAGGTTTACATGGCCCATAAAATGTTTGGGAGCATCTTTTGAAAAAGAGAATTTTCTTTGCCCTCTTCCTTACTACAAAAAAACAAAATAATCACCTAATTTGATATTTTATCCCTATGATTACAAGTCACCCATAATACCTCCATACAATAAGCAAGTGTTTTGTATTGTTACCTCCCTAGCTGTAATTTAGTCTTTTGCCCCTTCATCAACTTGGATGTTTCATTCTGGTTTTACAGGAGTTGGCGGTGCTGGGCAGATTGTGCCATCCCAGTCTGGTGGCTCTGCTGGCTGCAGGAAGTTCTCCTCACATCCTGGTTATGGAACTGGCCCCGTGTGGCTCTCTTGACTCATTGTTTGAGTATAGGAATGGCAACTTGAATCGTAAACTGCAGCACAGGATAGCTCTGCAGGTGGCAGATGGACTTAGGTAAGCACACACTGTACAGACACGCAAATAACTGGAGGAATAATTCTGTCACCTTGTCACACCTCATTTTCGATCTCTCTATCCCTGTCTCGATTCCTCTCGTTCCCCCCCCCCCCCGATCAGATACCTGCACTCTTCTATGATAATTTATCGGGACTTGAAGCCTCACAATGTTTTGCTGTTCACTCTAAAAGCTGACTCTGAGATGATAGCTAAGATCACTGACTATGGCATTGCTCAGTACTGCTGCAGTATGGGAGTCAAGAGCTCAGAGGGCACACCAGGTAGGAACCTCTGTGTTTGACATCCTTCATAGTGTCAGCAACCATACACGGCTGGCTGGGTAAAATAACAGTACTTGTTGTTATGGAGATAAATTACATCAACACAATATGCTTTTGTGAGTACATAAAGACCACTGACCAACTATGCATTTCAATACATTTAAAGCAAAATTAATTTATTTTATATTTATTTTATATAGTGCGCCACAGTCTATGAAATCTGAATGAAAGGAATTGTACTTAAACTTAAATATCACTAATATTTTAAATAAAAAATTTATATAATGTCTTGATGTATTCTGAAAATCACTGACCCTTGCATACAAGCATTGACACATTATGCTTCTATGTTCTGTTGTCACAGAAATAACATTTAAGGATGGCTGTGTCTTGAATGTCTGTGCTTTGCAGGTTTCCGTGCACCTGAGGTTGCCCGTGGTAATGTAATCTACAACATTCAGGCTGATGTTTATTCATTTGGTCTGTTGCTTTATGATCTTTTAACCTGTGGAGAGAGAATCTCCGATGGTGTGAAGTTCCCCAGCGAGTTTGATGAGATAGCTGTGCAAGGGAAGCTACCAGGTACTGTTAGATATTTAAACAAATCAGTAGTAATGTGTGAACAGTTTGTCCTGGGCAGACTGTGCATATAAAGTGTATAGTTTATATTGGGCTAGCATGTAACAACTGAGTAATTGTCTTTAAATGGGACATCTTTTCAGACAGCTTCAGAAACAAGAAATCTCAAAACGAGCCATTTCAGGGCTCTGTCCCTTTTGTGCAAATAAGCTGTTGCTGGCCATGCCCCACCCATCCCATGCTAACGCTGCATGTTTACCATAAGTGAAAATGGCAGAAATCAGAGGTGCTGTCCAGCTCTAAGTGTAGAGATTTGTGTTGTTTTTTGCAGCCAACAATACAACAATTTAGGTATGACTTGCCTTTGCTGGTAGCCATAGCAATCAATGTCTTATGACCATGCTCGTAAAACCAGCAGACAAAAATTACGGATCTTCAACTAATCTAGTGGATGGTGGCTCAGCAGGTGAGGGATGATTCTGTGCAAATTTCCTCATCCTGACATCAGAATAAGGGAGCCATCCAAACAGCTCATAGGAGCATGTGATTCCTGACAACAAAATCTTTCAATTGATTTGGATGGATGTTTTTTTGTCATGCTTGGAGTGTTTATAGAGCATTAGAGGCACAAATGGAACTATTAAAGATTCAAAAATTTAGTTTTGCATTATATGTCCCCTTTATATGGTCTTTCTTGTTGCTTTCGCAGACCCAGTGGAGCACTACCACTGTTCCCCTTGGCCATGCTTTCAGGGCTTGATGAAGGACTGTCTGAAGGAGAACCCACAGGACCGCCCCACTTCATCACAGGTAACCCACAACAGAACCACTGCCCCCATCACCCAGAGAAACCTGCAAAGCTTGTAATTATTTGTGCAGTTTTAATGGGCCTGCTTGTCAATTCCACTCCTCTCTAGGTGTATGATCGTCTGAATTCAGGGGATACACTGTGTCTTATTAAAGAGCTGACGCTGTGTGGGTTGCCCTGCGAGTGTTTCACTGTCTCCCATACTGGTGGAGGTATGAGAGTCTGGATGGGAGGTGGGAGTAGCAGCCAGAGGATTGGCAGTATCATATCTGTGGATATAGAGACTGAAAAAAGCATCAGACAGGTAATTAACTTTAGCAATCATCCAGTTCAAACATGTACATTATTATTGCAGAGTGCTATCAAGCTCCTTCTTGAAAGTCAACACTTTTAGAGTTTAGATGTAGGTTAACTTTAAAGGAAAAGGGAAAAATCTTTTTAAGTTTCATGTACATTAATGTAACTAGATTTTATTCAAAGTGGTTTTGGACCATATCTATTGACATGTTGGTCATATATATATATATATATATATTATTTTGACACAGGAACATTAGTGTACACCATATGCACAAAAGTAGTGACATAACTCTGTAACTTATACAGATACCTCGAGGAGCATCTGTTCTACTAAAGTTGTACTCGCACAGCTTATATAATCTCCATTATGAAGCTCTTCTAGTAGAAAAGGATGCTTCTCATCACCACTCCATTGCCACACTTTGAGTAATGGGGTGTCTGTATTGCATATAAAAACATTTGTCTGCATATGTTTCTGATCATGCCTATATATGTCCTTTTTTCTCACAGGAGGTTGACAGGAGCCCTGTCCTGTGCCTGGTCACCGTGAGAGTGCCTGAGGAGAATCATGACTGGTTGGTTGCAGGGACACAGCTAGGCTCATTGGTTATAATGGATATGAGGAATGCTGTAGTTTTACACCATTTACAGGGTGTAAATGATGCCGTGACCTCACTCTTCTTCCACACACCGTCTCAGCGCAGGTGCGTTAATACAGTTTGTGATGTGCTGTCATGGACAATTGTCATTAGATTGACATCTGAGATTGCCTAGTGTAAACTGTAAAATGTACCATTTATTTTTTTGGCTATAATTTCACTGAGCATAATAGTTCTTTTATGTGTTTTTCTTCCGTTAGCTGTTTAAAAAAGTACTTATTAGTGGGAACAGCCGATGGAACTATTGTCATTTACGAGGATTCTGTCTTAAAGGTATTGCTTCACTGAATTTCAGTGGCTTCTTGAACCATCTCCAATTTCGATTCCTTTGTTCTCTAATTAAAACTTTTCATTGCATACTGTGGTAGAGGCAAGTCACAGTCTTGACCTAGATTTTATGATCCAGTATGAGTTTGTGATTACAGCAGTCCATTGGACCTGTAAGGATGCTCTTGCTTTTTCTTACTTTCTCAAACCCTGAACCCAGTGTGCAGGTGGTGCTCCAGTGAAGGTGGTGCAGGTTGGGAATGTAAATACACCTCTGATATGTCTGGGTCTGTCAGGCCACTCTCTGGACCGCAGCACAGTCTGGGCTGGCTGTGGCACCAAGGTGTTCTCACTGACTGTAGACTTCAACATTTCTAAGAGTATAGACATCCGGCCAACCAAACTCTACCAGTAAGTGACCATGCGGCTTGATTTTCTCAAGTTATTGCAATGAATTGTGGAACCAAAAACCAATTTGCTGTGCGTGTGTTGAGAAGGCAGCAGAGGTCGGCCAATAGTGAGGCATACATCTCTCGGCTGGTGGTGGAGAAGCACATCTATCTGTGTAAAGCTGGTGGACAACGAGTGGAGGTGTGGGACAAGAAGAGTGGGAGGATGATTGACTTCATTGACTGCGCACAGTTGCTGAGGTGACTGGACACATAGATACACGCGGTGGAATAGGGAGGACTGGGGTACTAAATGTTGTTGCTACAAGTGATCTTTGACCTCTTACCCGTGCTTTAGGAAATCACAATCCCAGCCCTAATGATCGCAAACTGCGCACAGTTTTTGTTTTCCCTACTCTATACACCTAAACCAAAGCCCATAAAAAGCTTGCTGATTATGTAACCAGTTGAGCCAGATATGCTTGTTGAATCAAAATGTATTTTCTTCCAATGTTAATGGGGATTATTTAATGGATCTAACTAATTAATGGAACAAGTTAAAGTGCATCCCCTTTCCATTGATACATTACACTATACAATACAAGTACAGCTCAGAATAATTACCATGTAATTTTTTTGGTATTGAGGCCAACATCTGGGATATACACAACAAAATCACTACCAGTTTGGGTTTTTTTTGCAAGGTTTATGTTTGAAAGTAGGCCATGGTTTGTATTTGTTATCACATACTTTTAGATACTGTAATAGTTCAAGCATTGCAGAAAACACCTTCAGGCAGATTCATGACAGTAATAGGATTCATTTGCAACATTATTAAATTCTGTATGGTTTGATTTCTGTGCTAATTTCAGCTCCAGCAAGAAGAGCAGACAAAGTTCTGACATGCCCAAAATGATGGAATCATGCCGGGCCTACGTGAAAACTCTTCTAGTCCAAAATAACGGCACATTGTGGATCGGCACTAGAGCCGGACATGTCCTGCTGGTGGATCTGTCCACACTTCAGCTACTTCAGGCCTTCAACCCCAACTGTGTCTCCGTGCGCAGTATGGCCCCTGTGCTGATGGGTACCTGCTCTGCTCTAATTTTACATAAAGCTCTTGTTGCCTCTACAAAAGAGAAAACGTGTTCTTCTAAATGTTGACACATTTCTTCATTGTATTGAATCTATTTTATACTGGAATTTTTATAATCTTGAAGCTGTTGATCCAGAATGTGAATCTAATACATAACTATTTAATTAAACTTGTAATTGTTATTGTATTTAAGTATTATAGCAAAATGAAGATGGCTTCAATGGATTTGCCAGTACCCAATCATGAGTTGCTTTTTAAAGCCTGTTTGTATGTGTAGAACCTGTTTGTTATTCAGTTTCTCCACCTGGTTGGGCTTATCTCTCTCTCTACATCTGTGCAATGCCGATTATGTCTGAACATCAGTATGTTACTGGCTGTACGATTTTACGTTGCAGGTTAAAATCATGTTCTATGACTCTCAAATGCATGTAAAGATCCATATAATGTAAATAACACATGATTCAAATCTTTTCACCATTTACAGAAACGCAAAACCGGAAAAGTGTCATTCTGATGTTGGGCAGGCGCCTTCGCATGTCTCAAAACCAAACCAAGCCTCAGCCATGTAAGAACATCTCGGGGCTAATATTGCATTGCACTAATTCTCAGTGAGTGCATGAGTTTTCAGCTCTTTCTCTTCTTTTTTTCCCCCCTTTTTGTTTTAGATGAGGACTCTGTGCTGATGATGTGGAGTAGCTCTCTGCCACAAGAAGTAAAGGATCTGAACATGCACTCTGAGCTTAGGGAACAAATCACTGCCAAAATGAGAGAACAGGCCCATGATCACACTTCATCGCTATACTCAAATTACTGCCAAACCCAATACAAGTATGAAATACCGCCAACAATTCTGTCAACTCCATTCTGAAATTCACTCCCATTATATTTTGATATGAGAAAGGGACCTGTGTGTGAATTCATTGCTGTTGCACAATTAAGGGAGACCTGTTTTAAACTTGTATTTAAACTCACTGTATAGTGGTTGCATTTGGAATTAAGCATAGGATTTTGTTACTGCAGCAAATTACCCCAGCAAAATACCCCTTTGATGGATAAACTGGCTTGTTTGGCGAGAAATGCTGTTGAATTCCAGAAATGTTACCTTGTCTCAGTACATTATTAACTGACATCTCTGTATATATGATTACCTTCACCAACATTTTCTGTCTTCTGTCTCAGGAGGTTAGATTAGCTAAAACGATCCGTTGTTATAAATGTTTTAAACACTAGAATGCAGAATATGCTGCCACTGTAGGGATCCTCTCGCTGGGTGGGCCATTAGAATGAGAACTGGATCCTGTAGGGCCTTAAAGAGAAATATCCTTCTGGTGACAATCAATGTGTCCTTGAACTCTGAGTGAATCCCAGGTGCTGCAGTATTTATACCTCGTTTCTCTCCTACCAGGCAACTCGGACAATATGTTGGAAGTTTCAGTAGCCCAGTCTTCGCCTTCACACAGTTAGAAAGAATGTAATTCCTTGCTGATTTCCGGTGGATTTTAAAAAACACATTGTCATACACTACATGATATATGAATGTTTTAAAATGTGACTTAATTATATAGTGACATATTTATACATGTTGCACTTCTTCCTGTATATTTTCCAAAGGGATTACAATCATGAATTGTAGTATTATGACATATATGCCCGAACTACCTGTTAATGAACTGGAATGCCAAAAAATAGAATGTAGTTTATTTATTTTTTTGTACAATGATAATGTGCATGCCTGTGTGAGGAAGTTTCATAATTGTAATTATTCTGTCAATGAACCATGAATTGATTTGTACTTGTTGTGTGTCACTTGTCAGTTTGTTTCTTTTTTTAAATATCATACTGTTGCAGTATATGTAGAACTCATACAGTTATGAAGCGCCTGTTCAAGAGAAACACCACATATATTCCTCCAGATCTGCTTGGGTCTTAGGAAGGCTACCTCTAGATTAATATTGGACCAGTCTTTAAGAAGGAAAGACTTAAAAGAAGGCAAGCAACTCCTTCCATTTAACTCCTCCTAATGGTTCAGCGAATATTAGCTCCCTTATGCACAGATTGCTTTAATTTTAACAGCCTCAAGTGTGTGTGTGTGTGTGTGTGTGTGTGTGTGTGTGTGTGTGTGTGCGCGCCTGCGCGTGTGTGTGTGAGAGAGAGAGCAGGAGATGTCTCCAACTATTTTAACACATGACAGCACTTGGGATGGAAGGAATCAGCTGACAAACAAAAACAGAATTTAGATGTGGGGAAAGTCATGACCCACTCAATTAAAATGTTTCTCAATTTTTCCAAACACATAATGTGACCAGCAGTTTTTATTTATTTATTTATTTTTGCAAACAAGTCACAGGGACATAATGAAACAAAACGACACATGTACATGACATAAACCAGAGACACTTACATAACATTAACAACAGTTCCAGAGGCTAGATAGTGCTGTATACATGTTGACAGAATGAGGTGATTAATATACAGTGGGGCAAAAAAGTAATTAGTCAGCCACCAATTGTGCAAGTTCTCCCACTTAAAAAGATGAGAAAGGCCTGTAATTTTGATCATAGGTACACTTCAACAATGAGAGACAGAATGGGGGTAAGGAATCCAGGAAATCACATTGTAGGATTTTTAATGAATTAATTGGTAAATTCCTCTGTAAAATAAGTATTTGGTCACCTACAAA
>JBBMFX010000122.1:7640387-7652642 GCA_037832545.1 Rhabdalestes septentrionalis
CACACACACACACACACACACAAATGCACACACACACACACACACACACACACACACACACACACACACACACACACTGTCTCTGTTGCACAACAGGCTAGGGCTCCATCCTCACTGTAACTGTTTTTAGTCCAGCTCATCCTTCAGCACAGAAAAAAGAAAACAGCACCCTCAGCCTCCACCAGACTGGCCTGCACCACACACCTGCACCCTCTAACTGTAAAAGCCTGTTATTTCATTTGAGTAAAGTAAACATTCTGAAAGAAAACTGGAATTATAAGAAAGAAAAGAAACAAATAAAGACCACAATCATAGATTCAGGTATTTTGGGAGAGATTTTAGCTGTTTTCTAAAAAGCAAAATGGCCTTGATTTTTTTATGTGTCACTCAGGGCCTGTGACATTATGCAGCACATGTTACCCAACCTTCTGACTGATTACATAAAACCTACCTTTTAAAGTGGCTGCATATCATCCTAAATTACATGAATCCATTTTTACTTTATACCATTGCCTACATACTGGATCGAAGTGGAAAAATCAGATTCTTTCCCTCAGTGTGACACAATTAAATCAGATCTGAGCTACTTACATATGCAGTCCTAGACTGGATATGTATGCTGATCATTTTTTGTTGTCAGTCATGGTGCATGTGGATCATTCAGGCATTGTTTTTGATTGAAGCGTCTGCATCCAGGTTTCAAATTTACACTTAAAACAAATATTGGTGAAACATCGAGGCACAAAAATCAGGTCCAATTTGAAAAGTGAACCAGGCAGTTAGGTTTGTAATGTGGATATAATCAAAGTGGAATATATCAAAGCTGAATCTTTCACATCAAGTTGTTTTTTTGCTGCTCACACTGCCACAATTAATATGGAGAGAAAGTAGCCATAGAATCATACAAAAAAGGATTGCATGCACACAAACACACACAAAAACACACATGCATACACACATCACCACAATAAATGAGTGAAGTCTCTCCCTAAGCTGGAATCAGCGAGAGGCGATTACATCGAAGGAGGGCGTTTTGTTTTATGCGTGTTTCTAACCTGATTGACAGTTGAGTGTCTTAGTTTTTATCTCTGTAGACAAACTTCCTGCCAGGCCAGAGTCTGTGGACCAACTGTAACCACACAGAGCGCTCAGACACTCCACAGCATCAGGTAGTGGATAAACACATCCCCTACACCTCCACATACACGTATCCATGCCCCCCCATCCCCCAACACACACCCAACCAGGCCTCAGCATTGTGCTGTATAGACTTGTTGAAATTAATAGTCATATAATTTTTTATTCTGTAAACATACAGTTCTGAAAAAATCTTTAACGGGTCTAGAAGCTTTTATTTATTTAGAGGCTGTTTCAATTTCAAATGTGTTCTTCATCGTTGAAAGGTTCGTAGGGGAACCAGAACTGGTTCTGCCAAGGCTACGCACTATTCTTTTATACTGGCCTATTTGAACTCATACCTATTTGTAGACAACACATGCATAATCACATACATTGTTTGTTTTCAGTGTTGTAACATTCACACTCTCACAGATAACACTCTCACTTTGTCACTTTTCTTTAAGCTCACAGGAACTGCTTTCCTGGGGAAATGGATAAACATCTTCCTCTGCTGCTTAGCTGTCCTGACCTGAGCAGGGCAGCTTTTAATTCTGGCTCCACCCTCTGGTTACACAGAGAACACCACTACACAACTGCTAATGCTGGATTAGTTCCTTTCAGGTTAAAGCTAAAAGTCTCTTTATGATTGCCACTACCTGTGACTGTTACTTTTTAATACTATCACATGTTATGCTATGTTATACTAAACAGTTGAAATACTCTATCCAAAAGCGTCCAGACACACCTCTTAATTAGCGAACTCGGGTACTTTTCTGGAGCCCCAGTTGCTGATGCAGGTGTTCAGCTGCACAGCTTATATTTTTTCTATAGAAAAGCACTGCTATACTGTAAATATTGGAATAGGGTAGAAATCAGCCAGGGGCAGTGATGGAGCTCTCTATCCAGTACCTTAGGGATAAATCGTTGGTGTTTGTAATGCAGAGCCAATCATTCAACATCTTCACTAAAGCCCCAACCAGAACAGTAAACGTTTCTGATGCAAATAGCACAGACTACCTAATAATACTCTCGATTTGGAGAGAAAGATGGTCTCAGCGGGTTTCTGCACACTTTGTTTTGGACTGTAAGAGCCTGCTTGACGAGAGAGAGGTGGTGTTTTGTTTGTGCTGTGGACTGCAGGTGTGTGTTCCAGAGACTGGGACTGAATTGCTCCTAGTGAACAGCTGTCTGTTCTCCAGCAGCAGCAGCCCGGACGAATCGCGAGCGCTTTCATCAGAGCTCTCCACTCTCGGCATTGGCTATCATCTCGTGACAGCGAGGAGCCGGGCTCGAGGAGGGGAAAACATCAAAATAAATAAATAAATAGAGAAATAACCCCCCCCCCGTCATGTCTGTGTAGAACTGACAGCTACGGAGCTTCGTTCGCCTAGCATGGCGAGTCTGAGATGATGCGAGGGGTCCCTGCTTTCCTGGCGAGGACGAGGCAGACCGATGATGCTGTGACCGTGTGAGCAGCCGATCCGCCACACATCCTTTCCACGCTCGCGGGTCGAGGAGGAGGAAGAGGAGGAGGAGGAAGAGGTGGTGGAGGAAGATGGCTACCATGAGGCTGCTGACGGCGTCCGGTCTTTTTCTGGCCTTCTGCGCGCTCGCCCTGTTGGCCGTGGCCATCGGCACGGACTACTGGTACGAGACGGACGCGCGCAGGCACCGGGAGCGCTGCAAGAAATACGCCAGCAAGAGGACGGACCCGGGCTACATCTACATCTCAAACCAGAACCTGCCCCTGCGCGTGCTGCCGAGGGGGGGCGGCGCGCTTCTCCGGGCCAAGCGGGACTTCCTGCCCCCCGCCTCGGCCGTGGAGTCCCGCTGCAGCCGCCGCTACAATTCTACAGCCACGGGGCTCTGGAGGAAGTGCCACAGGGAGGGTTTCGACCATGAGAACGAGGACCTCATCTTCAAAGGTGAGAGGAGCTGGGACAGGCACAGGCCCCGCTGTGGGAGCCCACACTCACAAAGAAACATCTGCATGAACTTCAACCAGGCTAATGAAGCCACACACATCAGTCCAGGCCGGCAGAGCAGAGACAGTCTTGTTATTTCAGCAGAACAAATCAACTGCAGTTATGTTTTCAGCTTTGTTTTTGAGCTGCCGACCCCGATTGAAAGCAGCCTGTAGATATTTGTATTGTTTTTTATTTTATTAAATGGTCGAGCTGTGCTGTAGATTCATTAAGAAGGCCAATCGTGCAGGTAAAGGTACAAATATGAATGAAAACATGAACAGCACAGTCCCCTTACGGTGCTTTGAGAAGTTGCAGCGCTGTCCAAGGTGCTGATCTGTGCAATTCCAGTCATTTCCAACGTTATATATAATGGAACATTTGACTATTACAGCTCGCTTTAGCGTGAAATGTGAATCTGAGTGAGGATAAAGCGGCAAAATTGTGCACATACTGGACTAATATTGGTAAGAACTGCTTTAATACATGGTAGTGATTATAAGGCTACATGACATCTACCTTATCTGATATTAAACTACATGGGCACCTGTAAAGAATTGTCCGTTCTCATTACACTTTCTGGGCAAAAGCTGATGGAAATAGCCTTTCTCAGAAATGATGCTTATCTGAATAAACCTTCATCAATGAGTGCTGGTTTCTGTCATAAAAGACTTGTGTGTCCAGTAGCCTTCTGAATGATGCCCTTTCGTAAAGTGTTACTCATTGGTATGTTCTGCTGAAGATTGTAAAAATGTAATATGAATAGGAAACAACAGTTCAAAAAGCATACTATGTGTGAGTGATGTAAATATACAATAGACTGTGTACACTGAGGACACAGGGTCCAACAGTGCTGCATTATTGGTAGTTCAGTCCATACCCTCAGCTGGAATGCTGCTGCTTGAATGTGAACATTTTGAGAAAGTTTCTTTTGATTCAGCAGGGGTTCATTACAGTTTAAAATACCCAGAAAAAGATTTCGTTAAATTACAAAATCGAAGTTTCGTTTTAACAGAATTTTAACATGAAATTGAAATACACTTCTATTGCTCCAGCAAAGGTGTTACTAATCATAATATTGCATTTGTATTCATTGTAAATCCCTTGTGGGTCACTTCTAAAACAACTTACGCTGTACATGTTTTCATAAGAGGCTTACTGGTTTTGGAATATCTAATATTAACCTCAAGACCAATAATTTGAATCCTTGAAATGAACTGTGTGCTGGAAAAAATTGTGGAAAATCCAGGGTCAGGCTGATTACTGAACCAGTTGAGGATGTCATGATCATGTACTCTAAGATGTTCAGGAATTCTTGATTATCTGTAACAGGTGCATCTGATAAGGGTTGCAAAGCTCTGTAGGCAAGTCTTTAGGGCACTCCTGTATAAAATCAGCACTTTGCTCTTTGCATGGGAGGATTGTTGATGTTTTAAAATGTACTTGTGTACTTTCTGTTCACAGGTTTGCTTCAGCGCTGCACTCCAGTGAAATATTATTACTCCTCTTCAAATATTCCACGCAATCTCCCAGTGAACATTACAAAGACAATACGGCAAGACGAGTGGCACGCTCTGCGTAAGTTATCTCAGTGACATGCAGCTGACTGGCCTGGGCGAGGGCAGATACTGCTGTGGCATAAATCAGCCCAACAGCTGACTGAGGAGAGACATGCTCACTCCTCAAGTCAACCAGAGCCATTCACCACGCTCATCCCTCCTAGCTGATTTCATGCCTGCCAGAGCACAGACAATTGAGGAATCTAAAAATAGGGTGGTAGAAATGGAGGAAATGGCACTTCTCCTTCTAAGAGAGAACAGTGCTGATCTGATATAGCAACAGAGAGCAACGAATTATTTAAATCAGTCAGCAGTACGAATGTGGTCTTCTTTTGCCGGTTCTCTTTCAAATGAGGTTTATATGGACCTTCTCATGTTGTACCCACATATGTATTATTTCACTGGAACATTTGCCAAGTTAGACAAGCTTTACAGGATGCTAGCAAAAAACCCCAATTCAATCTAAAGTGTATAGATTGGAGTTTAGATCACATTGAGGTTCTGGTTTAAAATGATAAAATTAAACTGAGCTGGTCTTGACTGTTGCAAGTAATTCTTGGCAGTCACCAATTTTTCACTTTGCAGAATTTACTAAATAACAGTTAACCAGTATTCCCACTGGTGGGTCCCCCGCTTCATGATACCCTGGGAACGCTGATCTAAAGAATCCACCATCAAAACTGTTATAAGTTACTGTATGTGTGGTCAACCCACATCCTGTTTGACATGTTTACACTGTAATTGGTTGCTGTGGCTACGTAAGTATTCTCATGACTGAGTTAATTCACTAACAGCATGGTCAAATAGAATGAATAGAAATTCACACTAATAACACATTCTAAAAATATATTTTTTGTTTTTTGTTTTTGTTTTTACAAAAAATGGACCCTATATTTCAATCTCTCGCTGGTTTACTGGGAATTTGCTGTTGTATTGTACTGTAAAGCCTGTAAGTATAAAATCTAGGTCAGTTGTATTGAGTATAAGAAAAATGACAGGGTGGTTAATGATTCATAGTTTTTTTCCTTTGAATTCTAATTTGAATCTTAAAAACAGTGGTGCCTTATGAGTGTTCTGCTGTTTTCACTCTGCAGATTTACAGAGAATGACTGCAGGGTTCATAGGCATGGCCGTGTCCATCATCCTGTTTGGCTGGATCATCGGAGTGCTGGGCTGCTGTGAGCACAACGAGCTGATGCAGTATGTAGCTGGCCTGCTCTTCCTAATGGGAGGTGAGTTCTGTTTACTTTGCTCCAGCAGTCCAGTAGGTGGCACTTTAGTGCAAGGGGAACAATATGAATATTCCCACAGAAAAGACTGTCTATGATTGGTCAATATTTAAACCTGCCTTTACCAACACCACAAGCTGTCAATATTAATAGGCAAAAGCTCATTTAACAGCATGCAACAGTCTTGTAAAAAAATTGTATTGGAGTATCACATTCCCCTTTCTTCTAAAAAGAAATATGAATTGGAAATTACTGTGCAGATGGCAGTAAATCTGTGAGGGACTCTTAATGAACCTGTAAATGTCCATTAGGCTGTTAGTCTAAGCAGCCAACATACCTCAGCAACTACAATAACACAGTTTATGCAATTATATTAATTCTAATACAACAAATGACATGAGTTCAGCCAATCAGGTCATTTAAATACACTAGTCTTAAAAGTACAGCATCAAAACCAGTCTGTTAAACTATCAGAGACAGAGACAGTGATATTTGGAAAAGGGACATGTAAAAATGAATTATGATTGTTTTTGTGCCTAAAGCTACAAAAGGTTTAATTAATGGGACCAAAATTATGAATTCTTTAAGAATTATTCCCTGAAAACAATCTTTAAAAGTTTAAATGTCACTCAAAAGCCTACCTTATATAATTTTTAGGAAAATGGTTAGATTTTATTGCCCCTAAGTAGGATTTTTTTTCACATTGCATTGTACATTGCAAACACATACATTCATCATAATAACTGACACTACATAATATACAACATAGCAGCACATCAGCAGGCAACAGAACAACAGGCTTGTAGGCACTTCAGAGTTGTAGTTTAAAAACATTCATTTGCTTATACTGAATGATTAGCCTTTAGTTTAAGACAGTTTCCGTCTGTGTTCTGTCTCTGACATCATAGGGACTTGCTGTATCATCTCTCTCTGCACGTGTGTGGCTGGTATAAACTTCGAATTGTCTCGGTACCCTCGTTACCTGTATGGATTACCGGAGGACATCAGTCATGGCTACGGCTGGTCCATGTTCAGCGCCTGGGGCGGCCTGGGCCTCACGCTGCTGGCCGGCTTTCTGTGCACACTGGCCCCCTCCCTCCACAGCCCGCAGATCACCACTGTACACAAACCCCGGCAGGAGAACGGCATGGTGTGACAGACTTAAAAGGATAACACATACGGAACAAACATTCGCACACAGTTTCAGAAACACTCACACACGCCATACACCGCCAGACGCACATATATATTCATGTGCATGACAGAGAGACGGCCTGGGGGATTTAAACACACAATATAGAAGCATACATGAACACCCACATGCACATACATCACGCAGGATCCACACCCTGCAACGAGGACCAGCACCCTGTGCGCCCCATAAATTAATAACAGCCGTGGGGACAATAAACGGAAAATAAATAATGGAACAATACAGATGAACTGAACTCTGTTGCAAAGCAACAGATGAATTTTCTGAAGAGCACAAGAACAGACAGATATCTGCTTCACTCCTGACGCCTGTCATAGGGCTTACCTTCCAATTGAGATGTGTTTCTGTTCATATGGTGCTCTCTATCTCTCTCTCTTTCTCTATCTGTCTGTCCGTTTCTTCTATTTCTTCCCCTTTTTCTCTTTCTGTCTCTGTTGTTTCTCTTTCTTTCTTCTCTCTCTCATTGTTATTTTTTCTCCCCCTTTTCTTTCTGTAATTCTTTCCTGGTTGTCTCTATCTCTCCTACTTTCTCTCTCCCATCTTATTACTCTCTCTCCCTTCTCTCTCTGTCTCTGTCTCTCTCTCTCTCTCTCCTTGCCCTTTTTCCAGTGTCTTTCTCCAAAGGATTTCAAGGTGAATTTCAGAGTCCCATAAAACGACAGATTAATCTTTTAGTTGAATAATCTGTTGTGTGTTTTGGCATTGCCTGCTATGTAGAAAAGAGGTAAAGTAAAACAAAAACAAAAAAAAACTAAATTAAAAACAAAAAATAACAAACAAAACAAATTACAAAAAAATGAACAAAAAACAAAAGAAACACTATTTCAAGTGTCTTCCTGTACATGTTATTTCATTTGTGGATTTAGTAACAATATGGCAAAGCGAAAGATGAGAGCAGGAGCTCAATTTGGAGACAGGAAGCTGGGCATGTGGGAAAAACACTTACTGAGTGATGAGTCAGTCAGTTTCTTACTGATCCAACATGTGGCTATGTATCTTTATTTATAAAGTCACAAAGGACAGCTTAAGGAAATGAAAGCAGTATTATACGACTTTGGATGGAAACGGTTTGTTTTGACATGATTATCTTTTTTTCCTAATAAAATGGTGATAAATCATACTTTTATGGTCATCGTGGAAAGAGGCAATGGCTTGTGAATGTGCAATTGTTATGAAAGACAAAAGTTTAGGATTTACTGTCCAAATGCTTTAATCATTTTCACTCTGAAATAGACATGGAGAACAGTTTGTTTTGTACTATTGATCTTGATAAAAGACAGACATTAATATATCTAAAAGTAAAAATCATCAAACCATCTCTTCAAATGTTGAATCTCTTCAAAACTGAAAAAGAACAAATGAAAGAAGATGTAAAGGAGACTGACTATAGTGACAACTATTTATGACAATATGGTTACAATGAGGTCACAGTTAAGCATGTTTTACTTGGTGGTCAGTGAAGGTGGCACTTAGTGGTTTGTGCCTTTTGCTTCTTTCCTCGTAAAAATTCCACTTTTACTCTCATAAAAAAGCGGTTGAAACATGGCACCCAATGTTAAAGACCCTTCACTGGGCCCTAACTTTACCACAGGCTTTGAGTCCAGTGACAGCTTGTGGCCTGTTGAAGAGGGCCTTCACAATGTGCTATTGCACAGCATCTTATTGTACTCCCTGTAATCTAAACAAAATCAGAGTGATGGGAAAAACAGTGATGAGGTAATTACATCTCTGCACTGGAGGAAAATTGATGTACAGTAGGATCCCCTTTCTTCATCATGCGCTCATTAAAGGAATCACTTGATGACAAATCAAATTCAAATCAAACTCTCCCCTCACGCCAAAGGGAGCCAAACGTTTGACGTCTAAGGTTTGCTTCCTTGGTTCTACACTGGAGATTCAAAGATTAAACTGGAAAATGTATGTTTTTGGATGACATAGACTTCCAATACCTCTTCGCTTATTAGCATTGCCGCAGTGCAAAAGGAACACATTTCAGACATCAGCATCAGATCTGGCATGAAGTCTGAAGTGAGGAGAAAGTGTATTTAGTTTCCCTTGATTTATATTCAGTTCACTTCAAACTAAACCATGAATTTGTGTAAATCTGAGCAATAATATAATGTTTAATAATCGATGTTTAAGCAGACATCTCATTTGGTTTTTCACCTAGTTTTATTGCTGTCTAAAAAAACTACAGAAATGAAGGAGATCTTCAAAGTTTCTTTTCTATTTCCACCAAACTAGTCCTTTAAGACCTCCCTGGAAATACACAATCCATCCTAGGCCTTCTCATCTATGTGAAAAATACATGAGGTTTTGTTAAAACTAGGAATATTCTTTTTTGTGTAAACATGGTTTCTGCTGTAAATTCCACTGCACTACACCCTAAATTGCTTTTTCAAGGATTGTTTTTGTGGTAAAGGCAGTAGTTCTGAGGTGGGGCTTGAGTGGATCAGACTAATTTATTCAGCACACCCCACAGATGTTGGTTCAGAGATCTGGGGATTTTCAACACTTTGAGCTTTTTGTTCTTCAAACCTTTCCTGTTCCTTTTTTTTTTCAGCGTGGCTGAATTATTCTGCTGCTGCCGTGAAGTAATTATTTTGTGATCAGGGGATTATTTGCTCTGAAACAATATTTAGGTAGGTGGTATGTTTTAAAGTAACATCCACATGAATGCAGGTATGTAAGATCTCCCAGAAGATCATAGACAAGAGCAACCTGGTATCATCACTTCCCCAGGTAAGAAGTGTGATTCGTTAGATCAGACCACCTTGTTCTAGAACTCCATGGTCCAGTTCTGATGGTCATGTGTCCACTCTTGGTGTTTTGTCAGTGGACAGTGGTCAGCATGGTCACTCTGACTGGTCTGCCGCAAGCTGTGATGCACTTTGTGTTCTGTGTGTCCTTTCTATCACAGCCAGCATGAACTTTTCCTTAGATGTTTGTGCTAAAATATCTCTTCTGTGGGAAACAGACAAGATGGGCTAGACTGTGCCCCCTACAAGCTTAGAGTTATCCAGGACTTAATGGTTATTTACTTTTGGTCGCTATTAACAAGGTATTAACATTCTGGGAATGTCCGACATGTCCTGCTGATTTGGAGATGCTCCAGCTCAGTTGTTTAGCCTTCCCAATTTGGCTTTCAGGTCTTTTTGCTTGTCAGTTTTTCAGCCTCCAACACATATACTCATATCAAGAACTAACTGTTGTCCTGCACCTTATTATTTCCCACCCTTAGACTGGTACTATTGTTATGAAACAATCAATGTTATTCACTACACCTATCATTGATTTTAATGTTGTGGCTAATCACTGCATCCATATGAATGATTCTTTGCCTAGTTTAGTTGGTCTACAGGATCTATCACTGTTGAACATAACTGCTTTATTCATGCTCAGATTTGTTTGTGTCTGTTTTACTGATGTTTATAGACTGAGTCTCATATTTCTCTTTTGATGCAAATTTACAGGACCCGCTGCATGGTAATTGTGTTAAAAATACATTTCCACCATACTAACACTTAATGAACATTTGACAGCACAAATGGAAAAGCCAACTGGTGAAAATAGGTGGATGAAAGAGTGCAGAGGAAAAGCTCCTTTGAGCACAAAATTCAGCTGAAACAGGTCAGTTCTAGGAAAGTGCAGTGGAAGTCCATGGCACATGCGTTTAAATAAACAAAGCTGGAATCACCTTTGGCATGAAAGCTGTCATTATTTATAATGTCTCTCAAGCTTTTTCATCATAGGCCTAGTTAGGAAAAAAATTAAAAAGAGAAAAGTAGGGTCCCGTATTTTTTTTCTAACTGTAGATTTGAAGTTTCAGTAAAAGAAAAATCTGATGTTGGTAATGGTACTATTTCAGTATCACTACTGTCGTATCAACATACTATATCTCAATTAAATAATTTGTATTTGTTTTAAAACAGCCAGCCTCCTTTTTAAATGTAAATTTTTTTTTACATTTTACAAACAGACCAGTAGAAATTGTACAAACTGGAATAAAAACTTATTCTAAATTGTAATATGATAAAAAAAAACTTAAAAAAAGTAAAAAAGAAAAACCCCTTTACTGTTTCTAAACAATTTAACATAAAAAATATAACACCAATGGCATTTCTTTGTAATTCTTCACTCACCCCACCCCCTTCTGGTATTTAAGTCACTTGTGTGTTGTAGCGACATGTTTTTTTGGAGACAGTGTACTGTTTCTGTCCAGTGGAAACTTCTTCCAGTCTTTTCAACTCATTTGTGAAGCCATGAAGCACACCAACACACAGCAAAGCAAAACCTTTCAGAAAACCAGCCCAAAACTCACCTCCATCTGACCTGGTCAGTTGCTTTGGTCATAAATCAGGGATATCCAACACCAGACAGGTTCAAATTTGTCCAAATATGAGACGACTCTGACTTATACATTTAGATTTTCTCATTTCCTCCTGTCTGGGTTTTGACCTCCCTCTCTTTCTGGCTCTAAAGCTCCAGAGCACAAATTCATTACAAGCATTCATCAAAACACACAGAAACTTTCACACACTAAAACGCCTACTGATCCCCTGCTGAAAAGCCCATTTCCACTAGAAGTGCTGAAGACCCCCAACCCCCGCAATCTGATCCCTGCTACTCTCTCCCTCTCCCTCTTTTTGCACATTGGTTTAAGTTTAAGTTGATTCATGAGTCATTAAATATATAATATTATTATTGTTCTTATGTTTTATTTCTTGAATCTTAAAAGCTACAAATCTAAGTACACTCAGTTTCTCTCTCCCTTATTTTTTCCAGTGTAAAAAATACTCTCTCATACACCAAGCTCTTTGTGTGCCCCTAACATGGTTTTATGACTGAGTGCTGATTATAGCTGCACATGAAATTGCAATGAATGTAACTTTACAATTTCGTGACTGTTTTCCAGGCCTGTGGCGTGTGCTTGCGGTGTGAAAGCAGTGTGTGTGTGTGTGTGTGTGTATGTGTGTGGCTTGGTGCAGGCTAAGTTGGGTATGGGCCGACTGTGTTTGGACTGGGGTCCTGTGGGGGAGAAAGGCTCTGAGGCGAGGCAGTCAGGGGAAAGAGGAAATCCCAATCAAGCTCTCTCTCTCTCTCTCCCTCTCTCTCTCTCTCTCTCTCTCTCTCTCTCTCTCCCTCTCTCTCTCTCCCTCTCTTTCTCTCTC
>JBBMFX010000122.1:7661634-7689859 GCA_037832545.1 Rhabdalestes septentrionalis
TAACGAGTCCCGATCGAGTCATAAAGTCTGATTATCGGCCGATACCGATCGCCCGCCGATCGATCGGAGCATCACTACCCCAGAGGTATAATCAACCACACAAGATTTAGCATCATCTTCAGAGAAGCGTTTTGTACCAGAGTACAAACACCAGTCCTCGGCTGAAACTGAAATGATTTCAGTGTCATTGTGGATCCCTGTTAGTTTTATTGTTAATACTCCCTAGCAGTGCTTGATTACTGTGGCAACAAAACACAAGCCCCAGAGCAAACATAAGGTTTCTTGATTGTTTGTTCGACAACACTGTTATTGAGGTAGCTGTTCTTTCCTTCTTCTTTGCTCTGTCAGTCCTGACATTTTACTGGAACTATGATGGGCAGTTATATAGAAACACCTCTCTGATGCAAACAGTGAAAACTTTACCAACTGAGCTTACAACCTCTATATCACTGCAGATGCTATGTTAGTCAATAAATTCTGTTTATGAGATTTTTATGACACTTTTAGACATATTCTCATCCTTCTAAATTGATTAAACCAGTTGAAATTCTTGCATTATACATATCTTGATGACTAAGCTGTAACACAAGACTTTAGCTAATGTGATAGCATCAGGTTTGCTGTTCTAAAATTCCCATGTGACTCATCTTGGGTCATGGACCTTCTGTGATGACACAGCATGTGGGGGTCTGAAATATTATACACTGACGCAGACCATCCTTTTATTGGATTTGTTTTTCAATGACAATTTTTCACTTTATGTATAAATGTGTTTGGCAGTAGTAGGTACAAATGACAATTAATTTAATTTCCCAATTAAAATCACAAGAACAGACATTACAATGTTTTGAAATGTATAAGAGTAATGTATATTTTAAAGCTCTTATATTGTTTACTTGTATTAAAGTAATCATGGCAACCTGCAAGGTGCACTGGTTAAGAGTCCCCTTGTAAAAGCAGCATATATTTTCAAGGGAGGAGGATTAATGAGATGTTTAATATATTAGGTGTTAATGACCACTAAAACTTTAACTTATTCCGCAGGATTGAGCCATTACAGGCTTTTATATCCTGGATTCAGAGCGCTGTGTCACTCAGTGCTTTCATTACTCCTCAGATGGAGCTATCCATGGAGAACGCTGTTATGCACCAAGGCATCCTCTGTGATCTTGTGAAGCCCCATCATGCTTTCCTATTTAACACACAGCTGCACCTCCACCTGCACCAAAACATATTCTCTTTATGCATGGGCATGCTCAGAAGGATTTCTGTGCAAGGGCTGTAGTGCTGCTTTGTGGAATCCTAAAGCTAATATTCATAAACATAGGGTAGGGTAGGGTTAGGATTTGACATTACTTCAAATAAAACTGCTTAATTCTTTTAATCAGTTGAACTTTAATTTTCTATGTTGGACTATAGCGAAAATGCCACTCCATGTTATGCTAATGTATAGCTCTATTACAGGGGAATTACCAGAAATCAATTTTTTGTTATGTTTTTCCTCATTTTTTCGTTGATGGTTACCAGTTGTGAGGTTCTTCAGCAGTATTTCCAGCTGCATAGCTCTTATGCAAGAGAAAAGATACTGCACTTGATTCATGAGGATGAATCATCCCTCCACAATGACACTGAGATCGAGTCTGATAACAAGGCCAGTGGAGCACAGGAAACAAAATGGACAATCGCCTCCCAACCTAATGGAGTCCTGTACTTTATGTCCTTCATAAAACATACACTTCCCCCTGTCCAGAGCCCACGCTAGAACACTGTATGACTTTTTTATGCAAGGTTAGCAAAGGGTTATCTCCAATCATTACAAGTTGTCATCTTACTCTAGCATCCTGATTTGGTTCCAGGAGATGCATTCAAAGCGTCTGATATTGCCCGTACTCAAAATTCCTGCGATTAGTCAAGACATGCCCCCTTGTTATAGCACAGGTGCTATAAAGTTAATATAAGAGCAATGGAAGCTCCTACTCCACCATTTATTATCATTCATAAGGTTTGTGGCTAAATTATTACAAACCATGTTAAATTGTTGGATTGGTCTGTGTGGTTTCTGAGACTTACTGTTATCAAAATACTGGGCTATAGACAATAGTGTAGAAGGTGTGTGCTGTCATGTTTCTGTGATGATTTAAGCCTATGGTTTGTATTATTTGCTAATAGTGTTGGCCACATTTTATAATTTGTTATCTTTGTTAGCCTTGCCGCTCCAATATAAAAGTAAATAAATACATTTTAGACACTAAACGTATAATTGGTAGGGAGATTGCTTAAAAATACAATATCCCTATCTTTGGTAATATAGTTTATACAATTCATCTGAATGTATCTCCCTATAGCTCTGTTTAGGTCACATTTCATGTGTCTTGAATTTATGTCAGTTATGAGAGCAAAACAGGCCATAAATAAATAATTCAGTCATGACATACATTGCCTGCTGCCTAAAATACATTATTGTTGTGCTAAGTGCCATGTTGGAATTTGACAAGATCAAGTTGCCATGGTAACAGTGTGATGCTATTAATTGAAGCAGAAATTAACAGGAGGTTATGGGGGTGTGGAACTGATTTAGGATCATTTTCCAGTCAACCAAATGGAATCAATTACTGTGACCCCCTTTATCAAATTCCTGTTAGTTTGTGTCAGACACTAGCATTGTAAGTTGGTAGAGCATCAAAGCACCAGAGACCTATATTTAGGTTATTTGCTACATTTTTTTCTTACAAAAGAGTAGTCTCTTGCAAAACTGTCGATCCTCATGAGTGGAGTGAAGATATGTGTGGGTGCATGTGCATGTACGCACTTGTGCTGATCTATTCTGACAGCTTAGATTCTTATGAAACACCTTTGTGCCAGTGTGTGTTTTTTTCCCCTTTCTTGTTAAAGCCTCTCTTTCTTGCTGTTTGCCATGCTCAGAATGAGTCATCAGTCCACAGCTCCCTGGAAAGCATCCAGATCTCCCTGTGGTGGGAATGGACAAAGTAGCCTTGTGAAATCTGCCTCTTTAGCCAAGCACATTATTATATTCCCTCTTGCTCAGTGACATATTATATTAGGTTGGGGTCATAATTGAATTTCTCAAATGTATGAGAAGTGCATTTTTCACTGTTATCCGTGAGACATCTGCTTCTAAATATAAAACATAGTTGATACTGTGTATACAGCATTAGGAGATCAATTCACAAATCAATAACTTGTATACTTTTACTCACTGATGCTAAATGAAGGGAGGGCATGTCATTCCTGCTTGAAATCATCAGAGATACATTTGTTGGATATAAACTGTAGGTGTGCTTTTTCATTGCTGTATGTTCAATATGGTATCCCAAGATTGGTCCCCCTAACTGTGCACCCAAGTGTGTGCAGTAGATTGCTATGGATTCCATGATTGCTGGGGGTATTACTGCCCATTTTAAAATAACTATCCAACTTATACTCAAATAGTGAGGAGGTAATAACACATTTGTTCACATCGGTGAGCATGAGTGCAGGAAACTAAAATTTAAATGTCACTTTTCATCAGATTCTATTCATAATTACATATTTATTAAATAGTTTTAAACCAAAATGTAATTTGAATTCCTTGAGATTCTCTCTTGTTTGTCCAAGAAATATTGCGATTTGACAAATATATAAATACCAAAATGTGTAAAGTTGTGTTCTTATTTTAGCTTGAACTTAATTAAAATGATGTGCAATGCTTGTCATTGGACCCATAATGACTAGAAAGATTAGCAGACAGAGTTGATGCTGTTCCAGGACATGACTGGTCTATTAACAGGGCCATATGAATTTGTGGCAACCTGGCCACATCTCATTTCGTTTTTTTTCTGTATATTATTGTACATTTCTTGCTTTCTGTTCCTGCTTTTCTTTTGTATATGTCCATTTATTTAAGTTCTTTCTGTTTGTAGTTTAAGCGGACATTTTTATGTAAAGATAATGTAAACTGTTGTAACCTGTATGTATCCTTTTTTCAGGTTACATGGAAGATTCCATGAACTGGCCCCACATTTAGTTCCCATGGACTACACAGATGATCCTGATGTTAAAATCCCTTTAGCTCTCATAGTCAACATGCCAGAACTTAAGGTAATGTGACCCAGGGCCGGCGACAGAGCGGGCCTACCCCACTGGCATCTAACTGACTATAGTGGGGGACTACCAATCGTGAACTATATTTATATGAGTGACACTAAGGTGCTGGAGTGTGTGTAGGCGACTTACTAGGGTGGTCCAATGCTTTCGATTGCCCCCCCATGATTCCGGCATTGCTGCGACCTATAACGATTTTGGGAATTGCATTCAGCCGAACAAGTACACAGCATAAAAAATGTTTTACCCTTGTTAAAACACTGAGACACTTGTTTGATGACCTGACTGCACTTTACATTTGATATCAAATCTAATAGACACTTGCGTTTATGGTGTGAATTGGTTTTTAATGGGCAGCCTAGCTTTGCTGTTTATATGATAAAGCACAGCCTGTGGGCGGAAGGGCGGATTACACCTCTGAGCTTGTGAAAGTTAACACGCCATGAGATGATCTCATTTCAGGGTATTATGTGAGCACGCTTTCTGTGGTTGTAAAGAGACATACGGTAAAAAAAAGCCTGTGATTTTAGAGTTAATCTTCTTTATTTGTAAAATGATTGAATGTACAATCCAATATAGGGAGGTTTGCCTGTACAAAATGATAGTGTGCAAATTACAATATTTATTGTTGCTTCACAGCAGACTAAGACTGAATTAAGATGAATATAACACATTTTAGAGAACTTTCCTTGTCCTATCACAAGCCGTCTGCTGTGTCAGCCTTGTCTGATGTTGTAACCTCTGTCCGAGCCACCATAATGTATCCTTGCAGATTATAAAATCGCAGCTCCCTGTTAAAGGTTGTGGTTAGAGGTGCTATAAACTTCACTCTTAGAGCTGCTGGAACCTGACGTAGACCTCTCAGACTGGAATTGATGAGCTCCTGACAGCACCCAGTCTCCAAATGTCCTTCATAAAAGTAAATCTCCACCACTCTGCCCACTTGGATGGCCTTGCTAATTAGCCCTGAAGTGATTGACAACAGTCTAAAGACTGTTCACCTGCCATTGTTTAGTGCTTTTAAATCCTTATACTGTGTTTGTAGATACTAGATAGATTTTGTGGTAATGTTGCATTCTTCTTAGGCGTTGTCCACACATACACGGGTATTTCTGAAAACCAAAGTGGAGATTTTTGAAAACGGGAGATTTAGAAAAACGGACCGCCTTGCAACATACTGTGTGCCACTCAGGTGACGCCACAGTATGCGCTGTGTTTACATTAATTTGTGTACAATGCCCGACATTTACAAATTACTAGAGCTGTAACGACACACCAAACCCACAATTCGCTTCGTTTCACGATTTTTGACTCACCATTCGGTTCATTGCGCGATTCATTTGCGGTGGAGGAGAGGAAAAATTCTGAGGCGCCATTTTGTTTGAAGACACTTTATCTTTACCACAAAACTATAAACCAATATTCGCTTAAATACTGCTTCCTTCCCATTCATACAGAGAGAAGTCGAGTTGGAGGAGTCGACTCGTCTCTCTCGGTTCACTGCTCCATTCAAACAAAAGAAACGCTCCGCCCAGCTGCCCGGAGCCACAAAATTCCCTCCAGTGGCGAGGATAGAATTTTTTACATGGGGTGGCCAGGGGGTGACCACTGCTATTTCAGGGGTGCCATACACACACGCAGTGTACTCAAAGTTGAAATAATAAATTAAGGAATTCAAACGTTTTATTTGGAATAACAATGCTGAGTTCATCCACAAAAACATTAGCATAAAGAAAAAAACAACCAAACATAATTCCTGCAATTAGACATAGCAGACATCAAACAGACCCGGATTAGAAAAGAAAAATAAGAACACAGTTACTAACTGATCCCAGGTCTGTTTAAAACAACAGTCTGCAGTTCTGGTGAGAAATGGCCAAATGTTTCACGAACGCATCCATGTTGTGGGATCATGCCCACACACACACACACACACACACACCACAACGAGAAGGTCGACACTGTTCATACTCTCTCACACATGCACACACACACACCGTGCAGGTTAAAGGCAGACACTGCTCGGGCTGGATAACAGTTTTGTAGACTGATGTGCAATATATTTTTATGTAAAAATGATGCTCACATGACCAAGGCCATGCCCACCAGCTGTTTTTGAAACCACACAGATTCTATACACAGGAGTAGTGGTGTATGCTCCAGCTCTAGCTCTTAACCAAGGTAAGATATTCACTGAGTTACACTGAACGACTGAATTACTATGTTTGTTTTACAGCACTACTGCTAAACTAATGCAATATTTAAATAATAGCATAGTTATATTTGATTTGTGTGCTTGAGTTAAACTGAATAATTCCCAAAACATTTTCCTCCAGTGACAAAGTTCAATCTATGGGGGTCAATAATTGCCACCGGTGTGGTCTGTACCTTCTACTGTACGCTGGTGAGTATGGGGAGTGGGCAGTTGCCTTTTATGCTGACATAGAGCTAATTTTTTCCACCTTCTCTCATCTTGGTTGTATTAGCAGTTTTGTTAGTGGAAGCAGATCTCAGTGTTCTCCTTAGATAAACATTAAGCTTGCACGTCATTCCGCGTGTTTGTGCCATCACAGGGAGGACTAAAGGCCGTGGTGTGGTCCGACGCATTCCAGATGGTGGTGATGGTTGTTGGTTTTCTCACTGTGCTGGTGCAGGGCTCAGACAGAAGTGGAGGAATTGAAGCAGTGTGGAAAACAGCACAGGCTGGAGAAAGACTAAACGTGTTTGAGTACGTCCCACCGGACCTGTTCCTAACCACGACTTTAAAAGATTGTTTTCACCTGTAAACCAGCATACTTTTTTGTTTTAATGCTGCAAGATGAACCATTTACACTCTGAACTTCAATTCTAAGACCTCATGAACCCTTTGTTCAGCTAACACATGCCCATGCTGGATAGCATTGTGCTGAGTGAAGGATCATCCTACCCAGATTTAGTCCAGTCGTGCTCTCTTAGACTCTCAGCAACTGATGGCTGTGCAGATTTTTTGTGGACAAATGAGTGTGATAAACATTAATGATAAAACATAAGTAAAGGTAAAACAGTAAAGGTAAGTAACATAAATAATACAAGGGTTCTATACCAGGTAAATATTTTTACTAGAGTTGTTTATCCAGGTCTTTCTTCTTGAGAGTGTGTGGATCATTGAAATGTATATACATTCGAAAGAAAGTGTTGTTTTTTTTTGTAGCTTTGACCTCAGTCCGCTGAGGCGTCACACGTTCTGGACGGTTACTATAGGGGGCATGTTCACATGGTTGGGCGTCTATGGTGTGAACCAGTCGACCATTCAAAGGTGCATTTCCTGCAAGACGGAGCGCCATGCTCGCTGGTGAGTTCTGATCAGAGCGTGTGTATGTGGCAGAGCCACTGTGATCAAAGTGGCTGAGAAAAGATGAATTCTCTCTGTCTGTGTCTCTATCACTCTGTCCTCCTCAGGGCTCTGTATCTGAATCTGCTGGGTCTTTGGTTGATTCTGTTCTGTGCTGTGGTCTCAGGACTCATCATGTATGCTTTCTACTCCCACTGTGACCCTTGGACCGCTGGTTACATATCTGCTCCTGACCAGGTAACACGCTCTGAAGTTACACTTTACATTGTCTGGACTCTTTCTCAGTAGTTCAAGCCTCAAAATGTAGAATTGTAAACATCTTTGCAGCTCATGCCATACTTTGTGCTGGATATACTGGGCAATTTCCCAGGCCTGCCTGGGTTGTTTGTGGCCTGCGCTTTCAGTGGGACGCTCAGGTGAGTAAGCTAGTGAATTCCCCTCTTTCTATTTACTTCCCTCACCCATAACACCCCCCCAGCACCACCACCACCACAAATATGCAAGTTAATTTTTTATTGTGTTTTGGTCTTTATGTTCATCCCAGTTTATTATAACATGTACTGAACTTTGCAGTATGATTCCAAATAACTGTTTTAGCTGAGCCATCAGTTCCACAGCCTTTAAATTCCTGGATAGAGAAAATGAATTCCTGCTATTTTGTGGCTTTCAGCACAGTGGCTGCCAGTATCAACGCTCTGGCCACAGTTACGTACGAGGATTTCGTGCAACAGTGCTGTGGAGATATTTCCACACAAGCCTCTACCTGGATCAGCAAAGCACTGTGTAAATACAACCTTCATTTAGTCCTTTTGAATAACTCCTTTCAGCAGATTCAGCTGACTGTGCATGATGATGGCTAACATAATTTAGAGTCATAAACAATTAGAGCTGATGTAGAGCACCTTGTGTCCTTCATGTGTACAATTTTGCAGGCCTTATGATTTAAAAATAACCTGAAAATCTCTTGGAAAAAGTAAAAGAGATCATATGAGACGACAGCCTCAATTAGGAGTGGCCTGTGAAAATATTTTTCCAAGAGGAGACCGGTGCAGGGCTCAGAGATGGCCAGAAATGAAAGAGTCATAGCGAATCTGAACATGATCAGCTATCATAACAGTTTGCTGTCAGAGCACATTGCAGGGTAAGAGATGTGATCAGCCTGTGTGAACACCTGAAACAGCAGAGTATGGTGTAAACATGACTTCACTTGGGCACCCCAGGGCTATGGACACAAGATCAAGTGTAGTGTTACGGAGCACAAACACGCTGAAGCTGTTGCTTTTAGCAAGAATGTTAGGAAGAACAAAAATGAGTCAACTGCATAACACTGAATATTATTAAGATGTTATTCATGATAATAGGACATCTCCATAGTACAGCCAAATTCAGCCAATGGCACTGCCTAATCTGCATATAAGGTAATGTGGTCTGCCCTGCAGGTGTGGTGTTCGGAGTGGCCTGCACCAGCATGGCAGTGGCAGCATCATACATGGGAGCAATTGTTCAGGTGAAAAGTCATGCAAATAATTTTTTTTATGCATTTAAAAAAGTCTTAATCCTGTTCACTGTGGGCTACATTAACAGAAGATACACTATATGCACAAATGTATTGGAACATTTGGCCTTTACACAAACAGGAATTTAATGAAATTGCATTCAAATACACAGATTTAATAAGGAGTTGGTCCACCTTTGCAGCTGTAACAGCTTCCACTCTGCTTAGATGATCATTTGGAGAGTTTTGTTGGGAATTTGTGCCCATTCATTCTGTAGAGCATTGAATGAGATCAGGCACTGATGTTGGTCGAGATGGTCTGATTAGCAATCTCCATTGCTGCTCATCCCAAAAGCGTTAGGTGGGGTTGAGGTCAAGGCTCTATGCAGGCCAGTCCACAAAGTTGCAATCATGGCATTGTCCAAAATATCTTGGTATGCTGAAGCCTTAAGGCTGCACTTCACTGGAAGTAAAGGGTCTATTCCAAACTCCAATACTTTTGTCCATGTAGTATATAATGTAAAACCATATTTTTTCAAGTAATTGAGTAAAAAAATCCTGTTGGCATGACATTTTGTATTTAGCATCAAAATGTGTCAAAAATAAAAAAATGTGGAAACATGTTTCTGCTCTAAGTGTGCCAGCTAGTAAATTCAGTTTGTAAATTTGTTTCTCCTAAACTTCAGGCAGCTCTCAGTATCCATGGCATGTGTGGGGGACCCATGCTCGGCGTGTTCGCTCTAGGAATCGTCTTTCCTTTCACAAACTCTAAGGTTTCTCAAACCCTCCGCACAGATGTCTGCCAGTTATAAAGTTCAATACAATATAAAACCTCAGATTTCCATTTGACCTCTTACTGCAAGTGTCCAGAAGTTGTAATTAACGACACCAGCTTTAGAACAAAGTACAGATGTTATTAATTAATTGTGTCTAAATACTTTATTCTTTCAGTTAAGTAAATGTATTTAGATGTATTTAGGTTTATGTTTATGAACACATAGTTTCTGTTCATATTTACAAATACAAAGTAAAAAAATGTGTGCTATGTAAACATTAGTATATGCACCTTCCTGGTCTGTCTTTAGGGGGCATTTGGAGGTCTGCTGCTGGGCATAAGCCTGTCATTCTGGGCAGCAGTGGGAGCCTTCATCCACCCTCCACCCCTCAACTACACAAAGCCTCTGTCGCTGAGCACTGAGAACTGCAGTCTCCTGACCGGCGCAGCGGCTGCAGTCACACAGACGCCTCTGCTCATGAGCACACCGGCCAGTGCAGACAGGTACCGCAGCCTGTTGTTGCTACTGAAAGAAAAACATGTACATTAACTAAGAAAACTTTAAAGGAGGAAAGAACTGTGTAATGAGCATCTATTTATCATTTAAAATAAAAAAAAATACTTTTGAGTTTTCACACAATGTAAAGAGCAACCTTTTAAAACTACAGTGATAAAATTATGATGT
Source organism: Rhabdalestes septentrionalis (assembly GCA_037832545.1). Lineage (NCBI taxonomy): Eukaryota > Metazoa > Chordata > Actinopteri > Characiformes > Alestidae > Rhabdalestes > Rhabdalestes septentrionalis. The sequence goes on from JBBMFX010000122.1 coordinate 7,672,022, forward strand.
GCAATTGCTACTTTTTATTAATACCAGTGGTCTCAGTTTTGTTATATCCAAAAAATCTAAGCTGTTCATTTAATTTAATTAATTTTACCCCTTAATGTTGTTTCTGTTGTATGTGTACCAAAGGCAGAAATCCATTTTTACCAGACTATTCTCCATTTCTTTCCCATTTAAACATGCTCTTTCTGTTACTGTGTATTTAACACTGATCTGTAAATATGCTCCTTTTAACTTCTATGTGAATAAGTTGGACGCAGCAGGGTTAAATGTAAACGGACTGGTTGTCTGGTTGTAGCTCATAGAGGCTATTTTTGTATTCCAGTATATATCTAGCATGGGCTGGAGTATGAATGGTACATTTAGACACTTTAACAGTGTTTATATACTACAGCAGTTAACACTCCTGTAAAGTCAGTCTGGTCTTCTCCTATCCAGGCCTGCTCTGGCCGAGTCCTGGTACTCCATGTCCTATCTGTACTACAGTGCAGTGGGCTTTCTAGCTACTGTTATAGGAGGCCTGCTAGTCACATTGTTAACAGGTGAGATGCCAGCAAGAACACACATACACACACACACATACACACACACACACACACACACACACACATTAATGACAGGTTTTGTGTTGTTGTAGACAGACAGATAGGAAATGCTTATCAGACAACTACTACACACGGCAAGCTCAGCCTGACACTGGCAAAATTAAGAATGAGTACATCTTCAGATTTACTGATTTACACATTATTTTTTAATGTTTCCATTTTTCACTGGATGGGCCTGTGGTCTTTTGTCTTCAGGCCCCTCTAAGCCAGAGGAGGTGAAGCCGTGGCTGGTTCAGCCAGTGTGTGATCTGTTCTGCTTCTGCTCAGAGAAATACAGGCACTTTTGCTGGTGTGGGCTCGACCATACAGAGGAGAAAGTGGTGAGGCTCTTAATTTAAACTGTGTGAAGACAACAAACTCAGAATATGTTGCAAAGACTTTGAGTGAACAAATTCTGACCACTCGCTTATCTCAGCAGGGTGGTATGGAATTTGGAACAGCATGGGAGAATCACCCCGACCAGGACAAAATCATAAAAACTCAAGAAACGAGGAAGAAGCGAAGTTACGACTTACAGCATGAGGGTTATAGCAATGCTACTTTTGTCCCAGATTCAAACAGGCAAGTTCTGTCAGATCTGTAAACTGTGGAAAAATCCATGAGTCAAAAGCAAAAACCACTCCAACCATTTCAGTTAAAAGATACAATCAATGATTTATTACAGAAAAGAGTGATATCCAAATTTATGTTACAGTCTTTTTGTACAATTTTATTTTCATCCTTTTTTTTTTTTTTACATGTAAACAGGGATGGTGTAAACAAAGCACATTGTTGATACCATTTATGTCTCCATTGTATTGAGTACAAATCAGAATGTGCTGTGCTATTGTACTGAACTAGAACTGGACTCAGGACTGGACTGGAGGGCTGTTTGTAGAATTCTATTGATTGTAACCCACTGAGTGAGCACATATTGCCACGTTTACACATTATCCATCAGATCGTTACAATTTTGCATATCACACTCTTGCATAATGCATATTAATAAACTCTCTCATAACTACACTCAGCCTTAACATTCCTCTAAACCATGTCACATAGAAGGCTATAGCCACCCACTGCTCTTTCATCTGAAACCTTATTTGTAAGTAAATCAGATTGATTAGCCGTTTGAGTGTAAGACTGAAGCATTTGGTGTGATCATAAGTGCTCCTGTTCTTAATGAATAACCACGTTTGAAGTGATCATGTCGCTATGGCGTACTGCATGCTTTACTCAAAGATTTTTGTGTGCTTTCGCCAGGCATATTCAACGTGAGTACTGTGTGTACATCAAAGTGTTGTTACCAGGTACCAAAGAATGACATTCACTCATCACACAGCCCTGAAAATAGGTGTAAAATAAATCTTTACATCAAGGCTGTTATCATTTCATATAAATTTCAGAAGACTGAATTGACCTATCCATGCTCTGCACACCAACAGATTCATTCATATCAACTCTTTTCATTAAACTAAAACCCATACAACATAATGAGGAACTGTAGTGCAGTCTGTCACAATCTAAAAATCAAAACAAAACAAAACAAAAACACACACACACACACGTATCACGTTACCGTGAAGTAGTTATGACAGTCATATAATAAATACCATATTGTCTCCAATTTCTTTTGTTAGAAATACAACAGAATCGAGTATAAACCTTATTTGTACTAGTAGAGGACTGATGTTTGACATCTGTAGTGACATGTCCACATTCAAAACACCAATAGAAAGTATTATATTTCAGTATGTAAGAGAAATATGCTAAAATGTATTTGCTAATTTATTTCATTTGAAGTTTTTACTTCTATTTTACTACTAACATTTTGCTTGTTCAGAATGAATTTCTGACAAAAAAAGCCTATACTTGTTTTTTTAAACCCGTGTAGTCTTGATGAAATTGCTGCTGTGGCATTTAAAACCTGAAACTCAGTATTACGTAGAAAATCTGAAGTCCAACCTGAATTCGTAGATGGAGCATGGACAGGTCAACTGCATTGTGGGGATATTCAGAGTTAACACGAGTGACGGCTGCTCACTGATCAGTTTTTCTCAGTACTAAGCTTATGAGGCCATGCAGACTCCACAGTAAAAGTGCACGAACATACACATGTTTCTCAAGGAGCTCCAGATGGACACAACTGTCATGGCTGAGATCATGCATAGATTGCCAGAATACCACAAACATCATGGCAAGAGAACAGCATGTTACACATCACTATACATTTCAGCCAGAGGAACCAGAAGCCTTTTCCCACTTTAACTACAGCGCTTCGCAGGACCACAAATGGAAGTGCATTACTAAGTGTTGCAAATAATAACAAAAGATAATGTATCCATAATTTAACTACGTTTCTGTGATGATATGACAAAGTACAGGTATATAGTTTTGTCATGATTTTGCCATAGGTAAAGATAAAAGGAATTCACATTGTTGAAGTACCTTCAGATTTTGTGCCATATTGCATTGCGGGGCCAAACGAGGCAAGCATTTAGTTGTGTTGTGAAGTTGAGGTACAAGGAAATAAGCCATGCTTTTAAAGTGCTTTTCTTTCTATGATGTATGGGTATGCGTTAATATCCATGCAGATTGAAAGTGCAAAAATATCTATGCAATAAAGCAAATTTAGATCTAATTCTGAGCTAAGAAAATATGGTTTCAAGTTGTTCTTGTATGCAAACATTTACAGAGGCCTGAGGGAAACAGGGGAAGAACCAAAAAAGAACAAAAAGCATGCTAGCAGCATTCAGTTCAATGGCTCTACAAAACACACACACACACACACACACACACACACACACACACACACACACACACACATTATTTCTCTCCCTCACACACACGCACATAAAAACAGAGCAATTTTAAACTGATATGTACAAATTAGATGAAATCAGAGAAGAAATCACACCCAACATTAGCGGACACAACATTTTCCACAGCATAACGAGCCAACATTTAACATAAAAAAGTTTGTCCTGATCTTGTGTACTTATTTCAAGCAAGTGCTACTTCTCCCTAGTGCTATAAGCGTCAGGTGTAATTAAGAGTTATAATTTAAATGTGTGCCAAGTGATAATTACAGACTTCCATGGTAGACGTCCGATTATCTTTGTTTTCTTATCATGGAGATCAAAACTTTTTTCTGTTTTCCCACCACATTTATGTAAGCATGGATGAGCGGATCACGTGCAGTTGTGGGCACACATATCGTACCCCAAGCACGGCAGCGCTGGAATACTGCCATGTTCATACTCTGCAATATAAAGCCAGGCATCTGGACAAAGACAGAAGCTATTAACAGAAAGGGACAGATGGAAATAATTAATTGATTATTCAGAAAAAAATGTATAAAACTTCAGAAAATCAAAAGTACCATCATTCTGCCAAGGTTTACAGTTTGCGTTACCCTAAACAAAATGACAATAAAATATCAGCATGCTATTTTTTGGGGTGATATACAGTATATTCTATATAGATATATATTTATATATCAATTGCTGTCTTTTTGCATAAACAATGTCTTTTTTTGGTAGTCACATGACCAGAAGTGTCACGTTTGTAAGAAGAGGACATGTGAGATGCTGGCGAGAGGTGAGGGGGGACAAAGCCAGTCAGTGTCAGAGCGTTTGGAAGAGTATCAAACACGGCCACAGAGGCAAACTGCGCTGAGAGTCTGGATCTTTGCGGGAAATTAGCTGCCAGAGAAAAAAAAAATTTAAAAACAGGGACAGAAAGAGAGGGAAGCAAGAGAGTGAAAAAGAGGAAGACAGAGAGAAAGACAGAGAGAGAAACAGAGAGAAAAAATAGAGGGGAGAACGCTATAAAGAGTGACAAAAGAGTGTATTGAGGTAGAACCCCAAAGCTCTACATCTGCATAGTAAAAAATACAATTGCATGGGCATCCTGTTCCCTTTTGAAAACTGTGACACAGCAGAGCAGAGAGTGGTGCCAGAGAGAGGCTAGGTCAGGAGAGAGCAAGTGTGGGCAGAAGACAGTCAAAGTTCCAGGATCCAAACCCACATTCAGCAAGAAAAGCACAACGGGCAGCCAGAGGAAGCAGAGCAGATGATGGGAGGCTTCAGTCATCAGACTCAGGGGAGGACTTGTTTGGGACAGAGCCTGTTCTTGCTCTGCTCGAGACTTACAAGTTTCACCAGTTGATTCATCCGCTGTGACCATTAGGGGTGGACAGCACATAGTTCAGTAAAGCTGGCCACCCAAAGCAGCAAGAGGGACATGCAAATGTGTTTGTCTATGGTGCAAGTACGCTGCTTTGCATGTTTTTCTGCATGGTCATCCACTGAATGTCCATGTAATTTATGTGAGCTCTTGTATGATGCGTGTTTGGTGCGTGAGTGTGTGCGCGTGTATGATATGTCAGTCTGATAGGCATTGCTAAGGCCACTCGTGGTGATAACGCTTGCCGTTTTTCTTCCTTTCCTTCTGCAGGTGTTCCAGCTCTGCTTCGTACATCATCTCCTGCATCAGGTACTTCTCCCTGCGCATGCGCTCACACAGGTCTTTAGGCATGTCGGGGATCAGGTGAGCGATGAAGGTCTTAATTCCGAACACCAAGTGCTGGGGACAGGAAGAAAGGTACATAGTCAGGACATACACACATGCAAAACACCTCATACAAATGGTTGCTTCAGTCAAATAACCAGCAACAACTAGACCAGTTTAAACTGGAGTCCCTTTAGTTGCTGAATAACAAGCCTTAGCATGTAATACGTCTAGACACTTAAGGAGAACAAAATACTAAGTTAAGGTCCTAAATGAAATAACATTGTCCCATGTGTCAAACATAACCAACTAATTAATTTAATCAAAGCTGTGGTTATTTTGTTCAGAAAGTACTGTTTTATATGAAAATACAGAGTTATCATGGGATTAATCTTCCATTGGTTCACAATTTAGGGCCAGACTACAAAAAGTGCCCCAAGCTGTCCCAATACATTTCACAAAGTACACTCCAGTGTCAAAAACCACATACAGATAACCTCTATTTAAGGTTGCTTAAAAACTTGATATACGGTTTGATATACTATAGAAAACTATAGAAACAAACACATGACACTAAATATCCCTGGGCTTTAAGAGAAAATCTGTGCTGAATTATTGTTTTAAAGAGAGAGTTAATGTATACAGTTAAATCACCAACAACATACTTTATATTATCTTTGACAAGAATTGCCTTTGCCCTCATATGGACCATAAGGTGAGTTACCACTGTGCCATTAAAACTAGTACAAGTTAATTGGAAACAACTGTGAAACTAGTAATCTTTATCATCTGGTGTGAGAACTGGGAACGTCCAAACAAGCTAGAGCTCACATAACAGATGTTTGATATTGAGCCCAACTGGTTAAACAAGTAGAATCGTGTGTGCTCCAAATACACCTGCCCTCTGTGGATGAGACTGGACCCCCTAGGTTAAGGGGTTAACACAGATGACACGGTACTGACACTCCAGCTGCTGTGGAAAGTCACTCTGGGAGCCGCTCACCTCGAAGACGATGATGAAGGCCAGTCTGGCAGCAAGTACGTGCCAGAACTGTAATGTGAACTCGTAGGGCTCTGAGCTCCATGGAGGTGCTCTGTAGTCCCGATATCTGCAGAACAAAAGGCCCAGGGCATTTAGACATAACTATTCACAGCAATTTCTTTGAATAAATCAAGGGCAGCACGTTTGCATTTTTACCTGCAATATCGTGTCTGATACTGACTTTCATTCTTTGGCTCACCCATGTCAAACACAGAAAGACTACTGTTCATATATCCTTTCAGGCATCTGTAAACACACATGCACACACACAAACACACACACACACACACACACACACACACACACACACACACACACACAGAGGAACACAGACGCTCTATTAAACCAGAGAAAGTGTGACTTATAATAACAATTTGAGAACACTGTGTTTGAAATTCAATTTCTGTCTAATGTGTTTAGCCAAGTACAGATAATCTCATTTGCTCGCATTGTAAAAAGGAGTCAATTCCACATGATATTGACTTCCAGTTCCAAAGAACTTCCTCCATCAAATAGCAGCATGATGTCATTCCCTGCACAGCCAAATGATGTCAGAGCTGTCCCCAAACTACCTTTCTTACAACAACAATTTCAGTGCAATAAATCCTAAGTTTGTTTTGATGAGGGAATGATCTGTACTTGTGAAATGTATTCTTTACAAAAACACAACAACATTACTCACTTCTACAAAGGAATTACACTTGCTTTCCATGTATTCAATTAATACTTAGACTTAAAAAGTATGTGAAGTATAAGGAATTAAATACACAAAAGGACTAAAGGATGTCTCTTTACTGTTCATGCCGGTAGCCCTTGTCCACACAGGGCCCGTATTTGAAGGCGTAGACAAAGCGAGGAATATAGTCGGAGGTGATGGCAATGACAAAAGCATTTGTAATGACAGCCACCACACCAATGCCCTCCAGGATACCATGCCAGATACCTGCACAAAGACAAAAGAGCACTCAAATTATGCAGGAGTGTCTGAGGATCACACACACACACACACACACACACACACACACACACACACACACGCACACGCACCCAAACCTGCTTTAGATTAACAAACACATGCATCGAGCAAAAGCTGTTTTAGATCACTAGAAAACTCACACATGAAAGGAACAAACTAATCCATAACTGCTGCAATTACTGCAACAAATGTTCTGCAACTCGTGCAGTAAATAGAAACTCATACTATTTGAAATAGTTAGGGAAAATATTGAAAACAAATGACTGAAAAGTCTGGAAAGGGAAGTAAAAAGGCTAATTTCAACTGAGACCTGGAGCCAGCTGACAGTCTGATGTTGTTGTTGCCATTTAGCTCTGACAGACACTGATATTAGTATCACAAATTAAATGGGGCATCAGGCAGAAACGTGCAGTGGAAATCAAGACCTTCAGTAACGCTGTCATAGACATGTTGTGTCACACCAAATAGCCAGTAGACTATGATCAATGTCCAATTGTTAGTGACCTACAATTGGCTCCAACATCACAGTGCCCTTGGGTTGGGTTGTAAGTATTATACCAGTCAAAACACACCAACACATACACCCACTTAAAGTGTTAAATTCATTTGAATTTAGAGTTTTGTCTTGAAATTAATCTTATACTGAAGACTGTTCATAATTGTTTGCACTTACAGAAAAAAATTACAGAAAATTTCTCAGATGCTTTAACTGACTTGTACATATTTTCACTGGGCTAAGAAAAGTTCTCCTCTTAACAAAATAATTTAAAACTAGCAAGTGCCTTTTGTGTTTTTAGACATTTTCATGGACCAATAGGACGTTTGTGAACCTTATAAAGAAACAAGGTTTTCCTCCATCAATATGGCACATCAAAATCTAATACAAACTCATGCAGGTTTTATTTAGCAGCCTGGAAGGCTAAACAGACTGACCAATGTCAGTTGCTCTCGCCGGCATCGGCCTCCTCCACTGTGTCACAAACTTGTACGCGTCCAGTCTGATCTCAATTATGTTGTTGAGCAGAGCCAGCAAAGGAGCCAGAGGAAATGCAGCCACAAAGATGGTGGTGAAACCAAACTGGAGGACTGTGGAGACATAGAATTATTTCTCGATCATTATCTTATAAGTCATAAAGCATGTCATATATACGTAACATATTTAATGTGCTAAGTTACACCTGTAACACGTTTTAATGAGATTTCTAATGTTTCACTTGCACTGTTAATAGCTTACTTATGGATCTCTAGAGCGTTACAGACATATACCATGTACTTCAGCACCACTCACCCATTTCCAGGTACTCATCCACTAAGCCATGGGCGTTCATGGGCTGCAGGTTCCAGTCTTTGTCCCACTGTGGAAGCTTCTCTTTACTTTCCACGTTGTTCTGCTCTCCTGCTCGCCTCATCTTCCGCCGAGACCACCAGTTCTGAAGAAGCCTGTATAACAGACAGCATGGGGCAACTTTAGGAGCAAGATATATAATTTCTAAAACTGATTCACATAATAATGTAACACCATACATTCTCAGCGTCAGCAAATAGAAAGATTTGGCTGTTTTTCTTTATTGGAGGAACTTGTGTTGGGTCATGCCATGTTGTGTTGTGGCTCCTGCTGTTATGTGCGACTGTTGAATCCACAGTTGATCTGAATTGTAAATCTAGCTGCAGCACATGCAGCGCAAATATGATCTATTATACAATACTAGACCACTACTACACCTGCTACTACTACTACTAATATAATTATTCTAATTCCTGTATTGCTATAATATAATATTCATCATGCGTTTTCATTTTTACATATTTTGAAAATATGCCAAGATGTTCTTTACAGTTTGTGAACATTTCATTCAAACTGGCCAACAGAAACGGTTAAATGAAATCCTGAGAATCCTGTTTTTTTGTTTCTCTAGTTAAGTTGTCATTATGGACATATGAGACAGTTAAATACAAAACAGCATCTAAAACACATATGAACAGAATCTAACCACAGAACACGTAACTGTCATTATCAGGGGCTAGTGTACATCTATGGACAACAGTACTGGAAAATTGGCAACATTTATTTTAAATATTTATTTCTTAATCATAGCTATTATGTCCTGCTCCTGGCAGGCTTCAGTGCACACACTCAGCAGGAGTGAGGTAGTGCGGCTCTTTGTGATGACATGGACATTTTCTTCAGTACTGCAGCGGTAGGCAAAACCACTCAGCCATGAAACCAGGAAATGAGGAAACACCCCCCGTTCCTGTGTCCTATCACAGCTCAACTTCACTCCCTGCACCACATCACACCAAAACACACAACCAAACTGTGGCCTGTTCTTACACATTTGGATAAATCTAAGCCACTGAGATAAACATCACATCTTCACATGGCCAACAAGTAAAACAAACACCGCAAGTTTAAAAACACAAGACAAAAACGTGCTCCATCACTTATCTGCAACCTTGAAAGACTCCCTTAACTATAACAAACTTGCGCATTCTGGAGGAACAAACAGAGAGGTCAGAGAGCGCAGACGAGCGGACACCATAACAAACATAAACAAAGCTTGTGCTGCAAACAAAGGCTTTGACACAAACACAATACTCACGGATAGCCCAGCTCCATGAAGTTGTTCCAGATTTGCTTCAGCACCATGATCACTCCCATTTGCAGGCATAAATCAATCAGACAGCCGCTGGGATGGCACTGTGGATGAAACAAAAAAAATGAACGACATGTCTACTGTGTCTCATTAGCAACCATAAAATAGCAGGGCAGAAAACTTGCAACAAATCATTTCCAGAGATGTCACAGCGGGACGACTAATTCCTGCGACAAAACACTAGCATTCACGCTTTCTGGAAAAGTCTGGTTGGGTAACATTTATCCATTCTGAAGTGCCAAGCCGGTGAATGTTCAGGGCAGACTGAAGCAATCAACCCATATGAGGAGCCTGATGTCTGGGGCTGATGGAGAATTCTTCAGTTTCTGATGATTACGAAGGAAGGTAATTCAATAACGTACATGGGCATTTGCATCCGGCGGGCGGCAGCGGCCAAAGGCCCGGCAATAAATGGAACGATATGAAGAAACTGGCAGTGCTGCAGCATGCTAATGATATCAGAGATGGTGAATTACAACAAAACTCAACCCCACTCACCTCCTCCATTCTCCATCGGTTAAATAGCTTATTATAGTCTCCAGGCCTGCCAGCGAACCTGTGAACACAAACACACACACACACACACACACACACAATATTAGCTTTGGAACTCAATTAGACGTGCTCTAATATTATTTTCTGACACTGGAAAAGAGAAAATGTGCTCTCAGTAGGAGGACATAATCTTTCATGACGACAGTGGACCTAATAGAAACTTCCAGCAGTGAATGTAGATTGAGAACAGTTTTTTTTTTCCATAACAGTATAAACAATAACAAGTAAGACATGAAGGAAAATACAGATAAACACATTCATCTAAAAGGAATATACGTTTTCTGTATGTATAAAGAATTAATTGGCAGTCCAATCTTCCATTGGTTTCAATCAATTGGAGAAGACAAAAATAGTCAAATTTTACATTACACTTTCACTATATGAATGATCACCTTCCCAGGAAGAAAGCTATGTAGAAGGTGGAGCTGTTCAGGTTGACGAACTGGAAGAGGAACATCTTGAGGGCGAAGCTGTTCTCCCATTCCGACTCCGTCCGTGGGTGTTCTGAAAGACAAACAAGAGGGCTGTGACCTTTCGCCGTGCATGTTTAGGCATGCTGGCATATGCAAGTCATTAGGGAACCCCTGCTCTGCACATGGGCAGCCTCTGAAGCTGAGGCCAACAATTTTGAGTCAGGGTCCCATTTAGGAATCTACAGATTAACCTCCATTTATAAGTTTGTGGATTAACATTCCATTACTTAGACTATGGCTTCTGAGTAGATGTGAATGCCACAACATTTAAAACGTACCTAGATTAGTTAGCAAATAGGCCACTTTCTCATAAACCTGTAAAAGAAGTGAGAATTTCCTCAGAAGCATTAAAAACAAGCAGCACTAAATAAACATACAACTCATGTAACCATATTTTATTTATATGCATGCCTTTACACAGTAGTTGCTTACACAGCGCCGAAAAAACACAATAACTAAATTTAGCAGTACTGTAATATTCGTATAAGCAGCACACATTATTTATTTATCACTGTCAGTTGGGAGCAAATGTTTTCCTTGTTTATGTCTGAATCTCATCTGGCACTGCAGATACACAGACCATGGAAAATATCTCCTTTGTTTGAATTCACACTATAAATTCTGAACGCTGTACAGAGAGCAGATGCTGACCACATTGAGGGACATGATGATCATGAAGTTGATGCACACTCCGGTGCCAGATGTGGCAAACTGCCAGTTCTTCTTCACAAACTCCCACTGGAAGGAGGCAAATTTCTCCATGGCGATGAGCCGAAAAACCACCACAGCAAACACGGCTGTCAACACCAGGGAGATCTGACATGGCAACAAAGACAATGGGGCACAGGAATTTCCATTAATGAAAGAATAGTGATTGAGAATATTTGATATTTATTTTGCTTGTCTAACAAAATCCCATGTCTAGAACATGGTGACTTCACAGGAGAAGGAAAAAAAACTTAAGGTAATGTAAATTGATTTGATTCCAAACAATTACAAAACACTAGTCTGTTCGTAAATAAATGTTTAAACAATGTTGACCAAAGTATTATGAGTTTTGACATCTTTTTATTTAGCTAAGCTACATGAGGATATTTCCCTTTCCCTCACAGAGACTCATGTATTGACAAATATCAGCCACCAGGGGGTGACAGTAATTTGTGGCATTTTAACATTGCTGGACTAGTATTGATTTTCTGGGTACAGGTAAACTTTTTGTTTATGGAAGAGACATGTGGGCACAATACTCCTCCTTTCTTTCCTGAAGCCTAATTCACTGACATATTAAAGCCACCAGGGGGAGACTGTAATCTGTGGCATTTCAGTCTTGCCGGAGGGATCTTTTTGCAGTCCATGGCTTTACAAGTAGGATATAGTGGTGGAAGGTGTGGAGTGGCATAATATGGTACAGTGTGCTAGATTATAAGATGTTATATAATTTTGTAGTTCTAAATACAGAGGCTCTGTATAAAATTGGCACATAGTAGGAGGGCATAGAATTATTGAAACAGCATGACTGGCAGAGAATGCAAGAACGTAGTTCATACTGGACATTGGAGCCTACCATGAAGAAGATTCCAGACACAGAGACCATGAGGCGGCTGAGTTTGTCCGTGAAGGGCTGGAAAGGCTCTGGTTTGCCTGAGACGGGGTTCACCCTCTCCTTCCGCGAGTATTTTGCTTCAAACTGAGGTCGCAGCTCCTCCTTATCGACACATGCATGCATACATATATGAAGATAGGTGCTTCAGTATAATCTTACCTCCTTAATGGATGAATGCACTGTGCTTTTACTAATCAACACATAGATGTATCGCATCATCGTTTGTTTTCACTGGGTTCGGTAACCTGTCCCAGGAAGACTGCAGATCAGATGATGACATCATGGATGCCTTTTCATATGGACTGGATGACGTTTGTATAAGCGGCCTACTTCTACTTCTACTGGCTCTGAGTATACATATTATGTTTAGCTTAAAGGTAGATTCAGCAAATGTCCATCAGACACAAAAAACGCATTCAAAGACACCAACAACACTAGAACTGAAATGGAGACAGCAACACCCAGACCCACGGTGGGTCTGTACTCAAATGGACAGTGTTGTTGAGTCTGGATTCTGACGTTGCTGATGTCCAGAAGATGGGGGGCGTAATATGTATGATACAGCTCTTGGTGAGACTACCTTTAAGGCTGCAAAGGCACGAAGGCACGAAACAACATATCCTTAGACGAGTTCATGCTATGGCTGTAAATGATTCATGTGCAGGGTTTGTTGGAGAAAGCACAGCATGCACCAAACACGGCAGGATAACGATAGGAGGCACACTCACAGAACACACCATGACACAGGATTTACACTAAAAGAAACACAACAAACAGCACAGATATTGGCCAAACGCGGTCTTCCAGTAATCACAGTGTAATGGCTAATTTCAGTCAGCAAAGCTCATGTTGCTCTACCCAAATGTCTATTAGTAAAGTGAAAAGGTCGTGAAAGTGCTTTTTTTGTATAAACATTTAGCTTCTATAAATGACGCTGTGCATCGTGGATAAGCAAAAGATAACAGCCTCAGTTGACAGTTTCAAGGCAAGCCTCACCTCTTCTTCCTCCCAGTCAATCAAATCCCAGTCATAGGTAAGCTCCGCCCTCCTTCTCTTCCAGAATTCAAGGAAGACTGTGGCTACAGGGGCAAAACATAAATCAGTCATCCACACATTGGCATGAAAGCTGTATTTTTGTCAATACAGTGGACACTGGTCACGCGTGTCTAAAATTTTATTCAACCTAAATCAACAACATTTTGTTTACATATTCGGGAGATGTTAGAGATTGTTAGAGTACAAACTGATCCATTTACTGATCAAAGTAATGCTAAATTTGGCCTAACACTGCAGATTAAATATGCTGCCCACGGATCAAATTCACAACTGCAGTAAGATCTAAGAGGACCCTGTGCAGAGTTAGCAAGTAGCACTCCGCTGATGTTGGAAGAGCAGTTTAATATAGCTTGACCCACTTTGGTTAAAAGTGAAGGAGAGAGAGAGTGAGTGAGAGAGAGAGAGTGAGGGAGAGAGAAAGAGAGTGTGTGAGAGAGAGAAGGAAAGACAGAGAACGATGTCTTTGTAAAACTTTTAAAGCTTTTTTTTTAAGCAAAGTTAATGTTTAGAAACAATCTATAAGAAAACCAGATTTTCGATTCTGTTAATTTACATTTCAAAGGGCCCACCGAAACCCCACATTTTCCTCACTTTTCTGGAGCAGGCTGAACATTGCAAAATTTCAAAACATACACTTCACTACGCACTCTATATGGTCCATACATGTAAAGCTACCAAAACAGCCTATGTTGAATGTATTGTTATGATGCATTAAATTGGTAGAGCACTGTACTGCCTGTTCAGCCAACAGCACCTTAGCCCAATTATCAAAGTCAGAGTTATAAAAGTGTTTCAGCCTAGCTGCTTTTCAAACAAGCAGAATAAAGGGCAGCCAGTCAGAACAGAGTTATCTGTCTTAAAATAAAAAAATAACCAAAACAGGGTAAGGAGGGGATGGAAAATGTTCATGCAGAAAACACACAGTGGAGCTCATAAATGGCCAGTTTATTTAAAATGAAACATGAAAACATAGGACGGGACTCCTTATCTCTGTAGAACTAACACACTAGCAGGGGCAGGAGTAAGCCCCTGGGCTGAGGACCCTTTAACATCTGAATTTTACCCAGTAGGACATTTAGGGCATTTGTCCCCCTATGCAAATTTCTGTAATAAGCAAAAAGATTGACAGGAAGCAACTACTGAAAAAGTTTTGATTAGGTTTGTTTTGTGGTATTCTGGGAATATCACTGTGGTGTTGCCTGAAATGTCCGCTTTTTTGTGTTTAGTTTCAAGGTAGTCTGGAGTTTGTCTGTGGTGTCGGAGAGCAGAGCTGCCCTGGTTTCTTCCCAGAGTGCAGGACACAAGAAGTGCTTCTGGGTATGGAAAACACCTAAATATTCATTCATTTAAAAACACTCGCACATATACAGACACATCCAAACATCCACACAGACGCGAAGTGGAGCAGAGGTGATGATTACTGGCTGGTGTTACAGACAGATCCAGGCCATCCTCGCTGCAGTACTGAGTCCACAGGGCTTAAGTTCACTCACATCAGCAAGACAGGGAGACAGAGTGAGAACGAGAGCGAGAGACAAGGAGAGATACAGGATGTCCTGCAGTAAGGGGTGGCCTGAGGGTGTTCTCTGATACACAAACACACACACACATCCCATGACTGACAGCTTCCTGACACTTCAGGTTGTTTTTTTCCCCCTCTGGACTGAACAACTCGCTCTCCTTTCCTGGGAGGAATTTCATTAGCATTAGCCAGGCAATTACACTTCATGCGCCGCACACAATTATTTGATGCTCGTGTACAAAGAGAGAAGGACACGCTGACATTGATCTATTTGTTGGTTTATCCGTTTATACAAAAGGTGATTTGCGTTTATAATCTGCGTGATTAGTAACCAAAGCTTAAATCACTTTCTGAAATGAAAGCTTTTGGCTGCGAGGAGCGCTGAAGTGAAAGCCGAATCTACCAGGAGTGCATTTCATAATCTTTTCCTGGCCTCATAGAACGATTTCCAATGTGAAGGTATTGTAGACTTCCTCTTATGAAACTTTAATTATACATGCTTTTTTTGTGTAAAGGGTGCTTTCACGGTGACCTACCAGAATCAACATTGAGAAAAATTAATAAATAAATGTTGGAATAAATGGACTAGGCTGCTTGTTATACAGTAGGACAAAGCAGCCGCTGATTATAGTGTGGTCTCATGGGCTTTTGAATCGATATATCTGTGAATGTGAGTGCGGTAAAAATACACTTCCTGCTATGCTTTTTTATAATTACTTCATTTATAGTACAAACGCTGGCCCTTCTATTTCTAACTGAGTAAAGGAATGACAGTAAGAGAGAGAGAGAGAGAGAGAGAGAGAGAAAGAGAAAGAGAAAGAGAAAGAGAGAAAGTTAAACTCACCCCATATTGCCATGAAGATGGCGAAGAAAACTGTGCCTCCATTATCAAAAAGATGAGTCACCTAGAGGATAATGAAAACATAGAAAGTCACAAAGACTAAATCTTTTGAATTCCTTATTTATTTTACTCAGATTACTTCTTAGATTAGATCAGTATACAGAGATGTGAAGAATAGTCCACTCGTTTTTCCTTTATACTCTGATTTGGTGAGACTTTGATGAGTGAAGAATTTAAAAGGGGCTAGACTACAGTTTCTGAAAACAAACATTAAGATAGACTTCACTGTTTCAACACTGGATATAAGAAGGAATCTCATTCTTTATTATGGATACTAGACACTCAACACATGCAAGTATATCGATTTTAAATTGACATTATTTCGATTGTAATTCATGGTTGTACTGCGAGACATTATGTGCTTAAAGGGTCTTAATCAGAGTTCATGTTTAGACGTTATGTACACTTCAAACAGCAGATTCTACTGCAATCAGGGCTGCAGTGCTGTAGAAAATTCCTTATCGCTGAATAGTAAAGAGTGACACCATGTGGTTTGCAATATTCCCACACCTAATTTCATCTGACATGGGGAGTTGTGGGAATGAGGGGTTCTCCTAAATATCTGAAGTGCTGGGTGGGGGATGGGTGGTGCGAAAGTTTTCAAACACACCGGCGTCAATCCAGTCTCTGCCATTACGGTTACAATGGGGGTGATGCGCTATTGATTATTGTTGCAACTCTAAATGAAATTGTACACATTATTCAGACTTCACAATCTATTGACGTACGCTCTGTGAAGTCAGGCATGTGTTTGGAAAAGTAAAAAAGAAGCATGTCTCTCTTTTTGATTCAAAATTTAAATTTACACCAAAAATGATTGTCAATATTTAAGTGTGTCCTAATGCGAAAGAACCCATTGAAGCATCAGTCTGAATGCAGATCCTTTTACTCCCAGATCTGCTGAGGCACCTTTTGAGTTCAGTCTCCAACTATGAATACAGTCATTAATAGATAGTGCTGTATGTACCTTTGCATAGACGCAGCTGTCACTCAGTTTCCAGGCGCTGCAGTTGACTTCACACATTGGGCACATGATGGTAGTGTTGGCCTCACAGATCTCTTTGCTGCAAATAAACAGAGAGCACAGTCCATAAGAAAATATCAGACCACGTAATCATATTTCGAATGAGAACAGCTGAGGCCCTTAACATGCTGGTCAGGTATTTTCACATGCACTGAGACAAAAACTGACGCATTCAATCTACTTGACTTAATCCCACATCAGTAATTGTGTATCAACACAATTACTGTCCAAGTAAATAAACAAACACACACAAATCAAATCAATAACAAATGACCTATTATGTACATATTTATTCTGTATGTAGAGATTTAATGAAGAGGTTTCAGGGCCTAACCTCACTTGGCTGGAGTCCATAGTGAAAAGGCCATAGAGGAAGACAAAAAGACCAACCAGTGCAGCTGGGATCAACATGCCAGTGTACCAGCCCAGCCATGCAAAATACAGACCTATCTTCTCCCCAAAATACCTCCTAAGAGAGAGAGAGAAAGGGAGAGGGAGAGAGAGGGAGAGAGAGGGAGAGAGAGAGAGAGAGAGAGAGAGAGAGAGAGAGCATTTAAGAAAACATTAAGAAAAGGAGAGCTAAAAATACACAACATGTAAGACAGAGCCAGAGAAAATAAGGAGAAACAGAAAGAGTGATAATGTGCTGAGAGAGTGTGAACTGCAGAAAGAATTCTTTGCATCAGTCATCTGGTTCATGAGGTCATGATGATGATGTAATATGGCAACTTAAGGTGACTTCCACTGGAGGAAACACGAGAACAAACACCAGAGCTGCTGGCTGTGCAGAACATGATTTTTCAATCTGGCCCAGATTTCCAGCTGAGAGTTTTATAGCAAAGTGAGCTGACTTGAGTCTCACATATACTCTCTCTCTCTCTCTCTCTCTCTCTCTCTCTCACACACACACACACACACACACACACACACACACACACACAC
>JBBMFX010000122.1:7692015-7713778 GCA_037832545.1 Rhabdalestes septentrionalis
ACACACACACACACACACACACACACACACACACACACACACACACACACACACACACACACTCACACACACATGTTTAAATTATTCAGCAAAATTTTTATTTTCATCTCTACAAACTTTTATGACTTCTAATTAAATGGGGTGATAATAGTGGCCGATATTCACCGTATGAGGTCCAGAGGCTGGTACTTGTACCAGATTCCCCAGCGAGCCCATCTCTCATAGAGCAGGTGCCTGTGGTTCTGAGCTCCGTGGGTCTTTATTGGGTGTCTGCTCTTGTAGCTGCCCTGAAACAGAACAGTGCTCAGAATAAGGTGCTGATACAGGGATAACAGCCCTGAGACTAGGGGTAATAACACTTGGCTAGTAATGATGAGCTCACCTCATGAGGGGGAAATGCAGCCTCATAAGTGCCATTGCCAAGCAACCGATTGATACCTTATGACAGAGACACATCCATGAGTTTACAGATCATCTACAGTAGACAGTCAGAAGTTTGCGCACATCTGACCGAGCAGATATTTTTGAATACTCTTAATCTAATTGCTAATGTTTATTTGACATTTGCTTCAAGTATAAATTGTAGCGTTACAGTGGGTTGCAAATGTTTGGACCACTGTTCTTCAAGTACACAGAGTCATGCCAGAAGGTCAAGCTTCAGTATGTTGGTCGTTTTTAAAATAATTGATTGATTTATTAATAATATTACTTAATACTATTAGAGTTTATTTGCTGAATGTTCCAATTTATAAATAATCGAAATGCACCCTATGCAAAAGTTGCGGACAAAGTTACTCACATTCAATCTAAACAAGTACAAAATTTGCAATACAAGTTTTGGTAACAATGTCAAATTGAGCCCCGTTACCTGTAGAGTAAAAAAAAAAAGAAACACAAAGTGGTAAAACGACGCTTTAGAGTTCAGTAAGAGAGTGCATGCTGCAATAATAACAAATGGTGGCTTCTTAAACAAATCCATAATATAATTATTTTTTTATCATTTGTTTTGTCATTCCATTGTTTCATAGTTTCGATGTCCACTCTTACTGGACAATTTGTAAAAAATAAATAAGCAAATAAATATATAAAAACATTTTGACTGCTCCTACATTTGTCACACTGTATCATGTCTACATGTTGTACGAAGAGGGTTCACTGAATGTCTGCACCAGCATGTTTAATAGAGTCCTGAGAGTCAGCAAGGTTTTATCATCTAGAGCTATTTGATCTGGTGTGACACAGCACCTGATTTGACTAATGAGTTCGCCTCCTACCAGGGCAGAGACTTTAATCAGTGAAATCAGGTGTGGTATTACAGTACTGAAACAAATACCCACAGACACTGCAACCCTGCACAGAAACACTTGGTGTATCAATATTTTAGGAGACATCAATAATGGTTGCCAGTCATGTAGTTGGCATACTGCTATTTACAATGAGGATTGTATGCCACAATTTGGATGCCCAGATTATATTACATATTTTGTTGTACAACCTTTGCAGTCAGCACCCATTTGCACAATGACTGTTTATTTCAATATAGCAGAGATTACTTGGATTTACATTATAAAGAGTGTAACAGTTCTTTATGTCACAAAAGCAATATATTACGTACAATACAGATGCAGTAGCCCAACGTCGCATGACTATTCTGCTGTTCTGGAGTATAATAAATGAGTCACCATATATCAGCATGAAATATTAGTCAAATTTAAGCATCTGTCTGATATTGATTCAATTTCTTTAACCAATTACCCCCTGATAAAAAATATCATTGTACAACCCTAGTAATTAGCTGTCATTTCTATGTACTGCATACGTGCTTTTAAATTATTTATATGATGTGTTCATACAATGAATAGGACATGAGAGGACAAAAAACAAAATATCAAGACACATGAAACTGGACAGGGAGGAAGTAGGAAGCACCACGGAACACAGACATCATCACTCTTCTTTAAACTCTGGTTATATTTTGTTGGTCTCTTTTTCTTGTATTCTAATTAATTCACTTTTTAACATCTTTGTTATTTACAGCCCTCTGCTGGACTTGCGAAAATCAGGAATACATTTATGTTCATTGTCTCATAGTCTTTGTGCCCCTGAAGTAAGGGTTTTATGGGTTGGTGGGCGTATTTGATGAGCTTCTCAGTGGGACAGGGAGCACAGAGACACAGCACTGAGTGTACGCACCTTCCCAAGTACTGCCTGACTGACCAATCAGCAGCCGCTCATGTTGGCCATAATAATTAAGCAGAGACAGACAACACAGCGGAGGAGCTGCGGAGAAACGGACAGCGTGTGACCAGCAGAGACATGCAGAGACAAACTTGAGGGAAAGAGTGGAGTACAGTGCACTAGAGGAGCAGGGTACTGAGGCCCTTATTAATAAGGGTGTTTAATTGGAATGGAACACACCTTTTTCGTGTTTTAACAAAACTATGTTTAGCAAAACATGTACAGTCACATTTACAATGTAATAATACATTTTCAGTGGAGATTATGTAGAGAGTACTGATAAATGGGTTGAAACATCCAAAGGCAGGTGTTCTTTTCAGATAAAGCAGTGAATAAGATGAATAATGAATAAACGAACACACAGAAAATCCTTGTTACTCTAAAATGAATACTCCTTATTCTCATGAGGAAATCAGGAGGTCATTCTGAGGTCTCCCTAAAAAGGTCCTGCCACAGATGGTAATAAGTGGAAATTACATGGAACCAGCACAGTGCATATGAGGATGGGGATTTATAAAGGATTTATAGCCCTTTGGCCTATCTGATCTAGTATAGAGATGACTAAGGGGGTCACTGGTATTAAAATTTTAACATGAAAATCCCTGAATGCTGTCCAATGACTTTAATCAGAAAAAAATACATGTCAGATGAAAACAGACAAGAAAGCTAAAATGAAAAGAGGAGTGTGGGGGGTAATTTTTAAAAGATGAAAATCAGGATGGCACAAAAGAGAAGATAAAAAACGAACTGTGCAAACATGCCCAGAAACATCAGCCAAAGAACAGTGCCTGAAACATGCTCGCCTCCAATGATGTAGCTTAAACAAATCAATTATACACTACTACTCAACCAAAATCATATAAACTAGAGCATTACCGACTCACACACAAATATTATCCACCTTTCTGCAACAACAACTCAGCTGCTAAAGTCGTGAAAATGTCCCAAACTGACTGAAAATATCCTCTTCATAACAGTGCAAATGCACTTAACTTTGAATCCATGCTTGAACAGATATTGCTGTTTACAATGTAAGCCTAGCACAGTAAAACATCTAATGAATATAAAGCAACTGCATATTGATTTATTAATATGCACATAGTAAAGGTACATAATGGTTTTGTTTACTTGTTTTGTAAAAACAACAGCAAACCAGCTGTGTTGTTCACCAAAAACAGAGCTTCAACAGAGAGAGCATGGGTCCTCATTCAAAACACGCTAACATCAAGAGAAATCGGGATCTGAAATGTAGAGAAGTGAATGTAAAGTACAGGCCCAGTAGAGGCATGCTGACACAGCAGAGGATGAAATACTGCCATGTGGACAAATGAATGAGCTGGAATAGATGTTTGATGGACAGAACGACAGAGACATTTTCTCTTGGGACTTACCCATCTTGGACTTGCCGTCCTCATACTTGGTGCGCTGTAGAACATGGTGCACTATTCTGCTTCTGGTTGAGTTGGAGAAGAAGGAATCCCTGTTGTTGATGGTAAAACTACAACAGAAAAAGAAATACATGAATTCACCTGAAACTTTCTATCTACAAAATACAAAGCTATCAGGTCAAAGTGAATCACTTCTAGCTGCTCAGAAAGGCCTCTAATCCAAAGATTACAGCCAGATGGCAGGGTTTTCGGTACCCGTCCCATTACTGAAAATCTATCTAAGTACGTACACCTAAGAAAAATACACAACAAAAAGTGGAGTGTAAAGCGGAAGAGTCTTATTTCTCCTTCGTACTGTACATAGCATGTGATAGTAAAAATGAAAAAAGGGGGTGCTTGACAGAGTATGTTTAAATGTCTTCGTCCACTAATAAGCAGCTGCTTCAGAAAGGCAGAGGGACGAAAAGAGAGAGAGATTGTAGAGAAGAGATTGTAATATTCTACTCAGACCACCCAGAATACAGTGAGAGAGAGATGTTCCTTGTGACAGTTAGACTAATACAGAATTCATCCAGTTTCATCATCATAGGGAAGATTCGAGAATACACACCCAAAATGAGACATCAGTGTACTGAGTATCATAAATCAATTATCATCCTATAAAGATACCTAAAAGTCTGAAAATGCCCCTATTGCCTACTGGGGCAAAACATTTAAAAGTGGAGTCGTAATAAACGAAAACGCTTTTTAAATGCAACCAAAGGCTAAACCTTTTCATCACAGTTGGATATTTGCAGAAGATGATTTTTGAGTCACCAACTTGGTGCATTTTGGGGTCACCAAACTACAATTAGACCCTCTGTAACTCTGTTTCACATCATATTTACACCTCTGTGGAACAAGAAGTCACTCACTCTCTTTTTCTCACACACACACAAACACACGCACACACACGCGCGCACACACAAAACAGGCAAACTGTCTCATCTGTTCCACAGCATGAAGTTGACAGTGGAGTAAATATAGCAAGGGTACCTCAGGATGCCACTCTGGGTTTTTTTAACGCAACTCCTTCACTACTCGTTTGTGCCAAAGAGATTAGCATGTGCTGGCCTGACTCAACTGATTCCCAGAAAACACGACCACGCACATTCAAATCTCTCTAACCTCAAAATACTCTTTTACCAAACACTCTACCAACTCCGCCTAACTCAGGCCTCCAGCTCTCACACACAGTCTGACCTCATATCAGACTGCGTCCATGGGAAATCAGGCAGCCAAAAACAGTTACACACCATAATGCGTCACAACACTGATGTGTTAACAGTGGCCACATAAGTGAATAGCCTGTGGAAGTGATATTTCATACATATTTGCATATATTATGGTTCATGCATTACACAGATGTGGCTTTAATCCTATAATGTCTATTACAGTATTTTATTAAATCTAATATTTCTCTGGAGTTAGTCTTGTGGGTTTGTTATTATTGTCAGTAGGTGTTAGTTGAATGTATTCAACATACAGTTTCAACAGATTCCTCCACTTGATTCAGTGAGCTTTAAGTTAGGAATCTTAAAACGAGAGGAGATATTCCAAGGTCAATGAAGGCCCTGAGAAAGTTCATTTTTTTCAATGACCAGATTACTAGGATTTTTAGGAGACCCCAGCTTAAAGAAGTAATAAGACTCCAAAATGGGTCAGTCAAGGCGAATGAGAATTAAGATATGAGGGACAAGAGAGAGGCTCACTGATGCATTCTGGCCCGGCTGAAGGGAGCAGTGTAGCAGTCTGTCTCCTCCAGATCAGGCAGCGCTTCTTTATCCAGCTTCATAGGGTTCCTCGGCAGCCAGCTCTTCACCTGACGACATCGCAGATGAAACCGACTGCAGAGAGCGAACAGGACAGGGAGAGAGAAACAGAGAGATGAATACAGTTAGAGAGAGAGAGAGAACACATGAAGTATATGAAGCAATTTAAAAAGAAACCTAAATATAAATGAGAACAGGGACACAGGAGCAGGTACGTCCTTTGTCAGAAGTCAACTCTACACAATATTTATTTAGCACAGGGGTTGCCAATGTGAGTAGCCCGCGGACCAGTCCAAAATATAGCACCTCACCAGTGAGCAACATCTAACATGTAATTTTATCCTGTTGCTATTCTTCTTAATCGCATTTGCATTTATATCTATCTACAAATGACAATAACAAAAAAAAAACATTTAAAACATTATCATACGTGAAGTTTAGGTCAACTCTGCACTAGTATATACTAGTAGCCCCTCGATGGCTCAGTACCCATGATGTAGCTCTCAGTTTCAGAAAGGTAGGTGACCCCTGATCTAAGATGTTCCCATACTGAACACAGATTTTTAAATGCTGAAGAATTTCTGAGTGACCTGAGGTTTTCAATCTCTTCTAATCCATTTAAAAACAAAGATGAGTAATTCTTAGGATATCTGTGGCTGCAATCTAACAAAATGCCACTTGAACCAAACATTCCATTTTCTATATCCAGTATTCCTCTGTATACAGATCATCATAATGCTTCCTTATGGATTTGAGGATACACTAAGAACAAATTAAACATCATAAATGTTTAATACCTAAATTGTGCGTGTTGGCTCACAAGCCTTTTAGACCTACCTGCCCATGGTTTTCTTCTTCCAGTCTGAGAAGTAGCACTTTTTCCTATAAATAAGGAAAACAAACGCTTGGAAATGATGTACAGATACAGGGAGATTTATATACGATTATAATAGTCGCATAAAGGGAAGTGTAGTTAGTCAATTATAGTAGTCCATTAGTTCTGTATATCCTCTAGCTACTAATGTGTGTGTGTGTGTGTGTTTAGTGTACGTTCACAGAACACAGATGAGTTAATGTGTGTCCAAGTGAGTGGGACAGAGATGAAAAGTGGGAGTGAGAGAGAGTATATGGGAGAGAGAGAGTAAGAGAGATAGTAAGAGAGACAGAGAAAGTAAGAGAGAGAGAGAGAGAAAAAGACAGAGAGAGAGAGAGACAGAGAGAGAGAGAGAAAGAGAGAGAGGGAGAGCATCACTGACCTGAAAGGCATCCTGATATTCATTTGCTCTGCATATTTACACAAAGTGTCCCATGGAGCATGTATCTTCACAAACATGATGTCATTGTTGGTGAGAGAGGGCTGGAGAAGGATGAGAGAGTAATGCAGTTCTTTTAAAATGTGCATCCCAGAGGAATCAACCACCCCTAAACCTTCATTGCAGTCATTTTGGTTTTTGATATAATCATTACGGTTATTGTTACTTTATACCATAGCTATTCAGAGAGGAGCACTGATTTAACACTCAATGATTTAAAATTCCTTTAAAGAAAAGCAGGAAAGCTCTCTCTCTCCAGAGAGAGTGAGCATGAATATTCTGTGTAGATGTGGGCTGTCCTATATTTTCAACTAACTCTCTCTGTAAAAATAGAACACTTTGGTGCAGTTAATTCACTACCCTTTCCGGTGTGTGTAGCTTCTAAAATAAGATTTCACTCTTACTTTTCTCCCAAACCCCGAAAGAATCCCCCTGGTTTTCACTCAGTTGTGGCATATCTCATTATCTCTTTCTCTCTCTCTCTCTCTATTTCAGTCTCTTTGACGAACATAAGCACACACACACACACACACACACACACACACACACACACACACACACACACACACACACACACACACACACACACTGCATGGTCTGGGTTTGATTCTGATTTTTAATCGGAGAGCAGTGAAGCGGAATCCCTGTGTGTGTTTGTCTCAGATCTGATCTAAATGAGGCTCTGATGACCTGCATTTCTTCCTCTGCCATCTTATTAGTTCAGGACCAGCAGTCACAAGCTCTGCAATTCAGTCTGAAACATCTTACACCACTTTTAATTACCAGAACAAAACACTTTACAATACCCTGCAATAAATACTGAACATGACTTAGAACTAATTGCACTTCCCAGCAAACTATGTGCCAGGACAGACTGAGAGGTCAAATAAATTACATTAGAAGTTTCATCAAGTTGTGAAGTCACAGCAAGTTATTCAGTTCAAAATGTGAAGACCCAGTTTCCTGCAGCTGTTTGGGAACACAGTGTCACTAAATAAAGCACAAAATAAGATACTTAGAATGCCGGTATGCATGAAGGTTAGGAACATATATAGAATATAAACTTACTGCTAAACATATTTTTTAACAATGAATTATTTTAACAAGTATTTAAAAACCTGCCAACCCCATCATTTATTTTCATCTAGTTTCCATTACCTTTTATCTCTAATTGGATTACAGTAGTCTCTCCTTCTTACAGTACATAACATCCAGAATAATTTGAGCTTGTAAAATCAATCTTTTTTTAGTTTTAGTGTCTCTAATGTCTAAAAATGCCATAAATCTTTTACATTTTCTAGAGACTGTGATTGACTGGCAACCTACACAAGGTTTTTCTTCTTCTTTCTTATTGTGAGAGCCAGGATAGGCTCCAGCACCCTCAGTGGCCCTGGTTAGGATGACGGGCGGATAGGTGGATGTTATCCAAAGATAAATCATCCTTTAAAAAGCATATCAGCTGCAGCTATGCATTTAGCCCCATTTTCCCTTCATCTAGGAAGCAGCATAGTCTTGAGTCAACCTCCTCTTCAGCGCATCCCAAAGGTTCTTAATGGGCTCTAGGTCACGACACTAAAAGCTTTGTGGCCACATTAACATAAATCTATTTGTATTTTAATGTTAGTAGAATTTGGTAGTTCACAATGCAGTGCTTCACATCAATGACACTTGTTTGCTCAACTTATTTATGTTTCTCTGTTTTTTAAGAGTCACTCTCCTCTGAACAGCCTCATTGAATTGTTTGATTCCTCTCATAATTTCCATTGTGCTAAAATTTGATATTGTGCATCAACAGTGCTAGCGAACAGGACTTTGCAGCTCACCAGTGGGCTTCAGCACTGAAAACACAAATAACTCTCTGACTCACTCTCTGTCAACAGAATGAAAAAAATCATTCTGAATTATTTCATGAAATATCCAATCATCTGCACTCCTAGGACGCATGCGATTCTGGCCAGTACCTCTTTCTCAAGCATCAGTCCCTCGGCGCGCAGGTTCCTCTCAAAAGTGCATCTCTTCTCGACCTGAGGGCTGGACTTCTTATACACCAAGATATAGTCAATTCGCTTCTTCCCATCCCGAAACGTAAGTCCAGAAGGGATTGGTACATTATTCCCCTGGGAAATGATCACATGCATTAGCCCTAGAGAAACATCTTTCACCAGTATTATGTTCTTCAGTGAAGATACAGGAGTCTTTGAACATGTCAGATAAAGCCCTGCAAAATTACTGAAGCATTTGGGAGTGCTCTACTTCAGATTCCAGGGCAAAGAAATGCAGCAAAGCAGAATATATTCTAGACTGAGCCCACAAAAGACAAATGACTCTCCTATAATAACAGAAAGCTCAGGAAAACCACTCTAGCACATGTGCTGCTGAGTAAGAGGGCATTGAGTGTTAAGTAGAGTGCTGTACCCGGATAGAGTCTGCACGGGCCTCCAGCTTGCCTCTGGACACAGGCTTCTGCTGGATGAGGAGAGATTCGTCCATTCTGGACTCATACGCTCCTGTCTCCATCTCCTCAACATACTGATCCTTAGTTGCATCTGCTACAGAGACACACAGAGAGAAATAAAACAAGGCGTCTGCAATTCATTGTAAAAAGATTTCTCATTTCCTGCAAACTGTCATTGTCAGCTCAAAATCAAAATATTTTCATTTCAAATATAGAATATTTTTTATTAAAGAACTTTGTGTGAATATTTTTTTCTGAATGGAAAGACAACATTATTTTGTTTTTCAGAATTTCAGATATGCATTTTGTTCATAAGTAAGAAGTGAAGGAGCTGCTGAAAGCTCATTTTGGAATATAGGCAATAAGAGTCTCTCTTGTTTCTCCTTATGTTTTTCTTATTTGAACACTGCTTTCAAGCAACTAGCCCAACCTGATAACTGGCCCATATGACAATCTGGCCCTGTAACTAACGCTCAGCACTATTCAATCTTCATCATTAAAAAATAGACGGGCTGCATGGTCAGAACTGACAAAACTTCACAGCTGAACGATTTTTGTTTAAAGCATGAAATCTTTTCAACTTGTTTTGATTTTGGCTGATCAAATTTGGAATTCTAGCCCCTTTAATGCACACTTTTATCCAGAGAAAACACTGAAGAAAGAACACACATGACCCCACTGAAGTGAAAAATCTCCAGTTTTTGTAAGAGAAAAAGGGGCCACTGAAAATCAGTTTGTTTTCCATGTTAAGGACATCACAGGTGTAGTGGGATTTACAGAAGGCAACATCTTAATGATTTTCAACCAATATATAAATGTTTAGTACACAATCTATTAACCAGCCCAGCTGTCAGACATAAGAATCATTAAGAGGAAGCTGATGATGGGAATTTTCCAGCTTGATGTTGTGCGCTTTGGTAATATAAATACAAACCCAAACACACACACATACACACACACACACGATTGTGTAACACATGCTCACACACATGCACACACGAATACACACAAACGCTCACAAAGAGCTCTGATGTAAGTTCAAAGGCAAATCAACCTCCTTTGTCCCCTGCTGTCTTTGGCCTGTTCTGTGTCTTTTAGCATTATCTCTCCTCTGGACTCCAGAGAGACGCTAACAGAGCACTCATTAACTGAAGCACAGCCTCACATCCAGCAGCATCCCTGCTGAAAGTAACAACCTGCTTCTGATCATGATGAAGTAAGAAGAGGCTTGATTTTCTTAATTGATATGCAACTCAGAGCTTCTAGCACAACACCTTGCAAGAAGAAAAGAGGGTTCTGAGACGGTGATGAGAATGACAATGATATCAAGACCATAAAGCTCATGATGCTGGTGGTAATGACGCTGCAGAAAAGGATGACAAAAAAATCTATATCTTTATATAAATATGTTATGATTCTGTTCAGTATTCAGAAATTTCACACATTTACAAAAAAAGACTAAAAGCACACCCACTAGAAGAATTTAATTGAGTATGTAATGCTGTAACCATTAAAATGACTCAGTAATGTGTGTTAATGCCATCAGCATGCAGTCAGCATTAATGGAACAGCATCATTCAGCTGTTTTATTAAGTGTCCTCGCACTGCCCTATGCACAATTGACTCTGGTTTGATCGATTTATCTCTTCCTGCTAACTAACTTCATCAATATGCACTTCCTGCTGTATAAAAGTCAACTCCCCCAAAAGCAACAGGAGCATTTCTTCAGTGTAAACACAAGGAACAGAAATGGTGGACTGTAGGAACCGAATCAGCAGTTTTTAGCTCTAAAAATCCAATCTGGCTGATTTGTTATTTCGATTTTTGCTGATCTGTGTTGCAGGTAAAGGCACTCATGCTGTATTTGAATTCTATTGCTACATCTGTATCAAAATGTCAAAGGATAAATCCGCTCTATTGTACTAAACAACCAATTACCCCTGGCTTTCCATAGAGCACTGCGGATGAAAGCCCAAACACTATGAGCTTTACAAAACAAAAAAATCAACCACAAAAATACCAGCCATCGGCCAATTTAGTTGCCAAGAAAAAAAGAACCTACAAAACTTGTATATTAAAGCAATGAGAAATCGTAGTAGTGCACCCTTAGACAACAGAATATTTTATAATATATGCTTCATGTTTTAAAGAAGACTTTTGAACAGTAGGGCTGCTAGTGCAGAGAGTGAATGTGCAGATGAATATAAATGTTCACACTGACAGAAAACAATGAGGATGAGTTCCCAAACCCTTCTGGCAACACAGCTTTGGCACTGACTTGTTATTCCATCTTAAATGACAAAGGCAGTTAACTCCCTAGCCAACGTTCTGGATCCACCCCATGCAGAGCTCTTTGCTTAGGAGACATTTACACCCTTACTCACTCGATATGCTGGAGAGAATGAAAAGTTACACCAGTGTTTATGTATCAAAAAATCTATAAAAGTATCAAGTAAACAGTCCTCAGAACTGCTCCTTCGATTACCAGCCTCGAGTCCAAACTCCTCACTCTCAGCTGCTTTGATATGAGATTCCCAACACACCCCCATAAACTCCATCTCTCACTATTTTTGTCCTAGCCATGTCCTGACCAATATATTCATTAAATCCCAACTGCTAACATGTACTACAGCAATAAAGGCTGGATTGGTAAATCAGAACACAAAACACCAAGATGGTTAAAATGACAAAAACATGTAAATCAATTCAAATCTAAGCTTGGAGATTTTATTAGAAAAATTAAACCATTACACCAGAAATAAGAA
The DNA here is from genome assembly GCA_037832545.1 of Rhabdalestes septentrionalis. Classification (NCBI taxonomy): domain Eukaryota; kingdom Metazoa; phylum Chordata; class Actinopteri; order Characiformes; family Alestidae; genus Rhabdalestes; species Rhabdalestes septentrionalis. The sequence goes on from JBBMFX010000122.1 coordinate 7,703,986, forward strand.
AGCTGAGACTGAATTTGATAGAACAAATTAAAAATAAGTGTGAAAATCTGTCTCCATTTTACAATATTTATATTACTTAGGAGTTTCTGCTGTTTATTTGAATTGGGACATTTGACAACCACCGATCCTACCAATAAATAAGACCCCCATTAAAGCTGGTTTTCCAAACAGATGTCAAGCCTAGCCTATATTTTCCTCTCAGTGGAAAACCTTCTTTCATAGTGCTGTGTAGTCCAGGACCTACCATCTTTGCACTTAAACAAAATGCTTATTACAGCTGCAAAATGACAACAAACTGCTTACATATGTTCTAATTATACAAATATAATAAAAGCAAAAGGCTCAGCCTGTCTAACTACTCAGGTCTGATCACTCTATATTCTTTGGTTTAGGCCAAACAGTGAACATTATTTACATTTTTGTTTCTTATTAAAACACTTTTTGACCAAAGATTACCTTAATAATAAATACAAAGAACAAAAATATGAAAGACCTGCTACCTTTGTACTGATCCAGTTATTGATCCAGTTTTGGATTACAATCTACTAGGATGTAAACTGAGGTATGTACACACAGTATCATTCTCAAACATCTCAAACAGTATATAACCCTACAGGAAGAACAGATTAAAATAAACAGTGCTGTGGTCTGGTTCAAGCTTGATTCTGAAGCAGGATCTGGACCAGGATTGTGCAGTTTCTGCCACCTGTGGAATGAATGTGTGTTTGAAGCAGTCAGCAGCACTCTCAGCAGTGTGTGTGTGTGTGTGTGTGTGTGTGTGAGAGAGAGAGAGATAGAGAGAGGCTCCACTGGGAGCAGAAGGTATAATGGAACAGGGGCACTTACTGACGATGCTGTAAGTGGAGAATTCGTTGGCGTGAGGGTGGGCTGAATTTCAGGAAGGTGATTTAGCTAGCTAATTTTCTAGCCAGCACTGCATTGTGGGCAATAATGTGAAATCGCTATTGATCACTGAAATTCCAAACACAGCACTTAAAAACCTTCCTGAAATTATTATATTTTTACATTAATATCACTGCTGTCTGTGCCAAAGAGGTTTTGAACTCTAATTATACAGACAATTTGTGGTCAGTAAAATCACAGCAGTTGGAAATTATGCAAACAGGCAGAACAATACTGTGTGTGTGAGTGTGGGTGTTTGTGTGCATGTGTGTGGGTGTGTGTGCATGTGTGTATGTGTATGTGTGTGTGTTTGTGTGTGTGTGTGTGTGTGTGTGTGTGTTCCTGTACCTGTAGGTGGAGTGGTGATTTGTGTGCAGGAGGCACTGACGCTGTGGGTGTTAGTGTTTGCTTTGGGCTCCGGACTCAGAGGCACAGAGAGGAAGTGGTTGAGGTTGTGAGGATGTGTCTGGCTCTGAGCCAGACACGGCAGACTGCGACGAGACGGCTTCAGGGTCTTCTCCTTTAGTATCTCACTAATACTGGTGTGCATGCCTGTAGAGAGAGAGAGGGAGGGAAAGACAAGCACAAACAAAAGGAAAGAATGGGAGGGCATGAAGGAGTGAAAGAGAGAGAAAAGGGGAAGCAAAAATAGAAAGGACAAGACAAATGGAAAGAGAAGAGCGAGAGAGGGCAAGAGACAAAAACAAAAGCAAAAAGAAAGAGAGAAAGAAGGAAAGAAACACAGTTAGAGTACTACACTTAAATGAACTAAACAGAGCACATTACTTTAGTTACATCTCATAGCAAGGGCTGGAGGTATATGTTCATACTACGTTCAAATGCAGCATCAATTTATGCTTGCTAACACTCTCTTCTTATTATAATGATTAAAAAATAAATAATTTACTGACTGTTGTACATTAAAACCATAACAAGGATGTTGTGAGAAAGCTCTCAATCATGGCTAAATCCCTCATGTGTCAAATCTTAATACTCTAGAGAAGGACTGGCAGCATCTGCTAGCTGGTGTCCCATCTGGCAAAATAATGCAAGACTAATAGCCTCGGCCGCAATTAAAAATTATTTCTTAACACAGTATGCAGAAAGGCAAAAGTCCCCTTCAATGTCATTTCAAGTGTGAAGGATGAGGGAGTTTGTTTTTAAAAGCAAGTCTAAAGATGCTGAAAGAGAAGTGGTTGTTGTAAGGCGATGGGTAACACCAATGTCTGCGATGCAGCAGGCTGGAGTCTGGCCTCCCTCTGAGCAAGCCCATGACCAATAAGAATCATTGGACAACATTCCTCCTAATGCCTTGGAGACACTGCAGGACTTCCAAAATTGTCAGATTGCTGTCCAGTTCACGATACATAACTTGCTGTCTTGTAATCAGGAACCTTGAAGTCGCTGCGGTTTGCAACTTGATCAGGAACAGGGTGTCATATCATCAGAACTTTTTCCGACTACTTTCTGTGGACTCCAAACATGTGAGAAGTAACAGGAAAATAAAGCGATACCATGCACAATACAATTTTTTTTCTTCTAAAATGAAAGTCAGCAAGAAGTGAGTGAACTTGTGTAGATTTGCACTGAAAAAACAAAAAACAAAAAAACAAAACAAAAAAAAGACTATCAAAAATAGTATACAAGAGTAAGAATTTCTCTGCCAGGCTTCCACACAAACCATGGCTTACCCTCTCACTGCACTTACTACAAGTCACAACAATTTCACACTACAAGATCTGGAATCACCAGCAGGTTCAGATTTTTGGCGCACTAGATATCTGTCAAGAGTCCGTGAGACATTGGCTCGACTCTCGGAACAAACATGGATTTGACTCAGGTCTGGGCTTTTGTTGAGATTTTCCACAAACTCTTGATGAGAGGATAACAAGAGTTAAAATCAAACAGTGTGAACTTAAATGTTCACCTACACCTGTAACACGATTAAACTGTAAGACACTCAGTACAAGAGTGTCTTTCAAATGCAGTATCGTCTATACTTAGCCTTATAGTTCCACGAAACATGGATGCTCAGAGTCTTTTGACTGGGTTTTGTGGTTCTGTCCTTGTTGCTTTGGTAACAGAATAATTCTGTCCTGGTTAAAATTAGAGGGGGTTAACTTAGAACACACGAAAAAACAAGAGAAAAAACAACACTTAAAAAGACTACTAGTAGAAGACTAAGAGAACAATAAAGGAGAACACTAGAGTTAAACACTAATGAGGAACACTAAATGAGAACACTAGAAGAGAATATATGAACAAACACTAGACAACTCTAAAGGAAAACAGCAAAGAACACTAGAGAACAATGCAGGAGAAAACAAGTTGGAAGCACTAGAGGAGAACACTTTATAAAATACTAGTTATACCACTGCAGAATACAAGAAGAAAGCCGTAAAAAAGAACAGCAGTGGAGAGCTGAGCTTCTCTTAGGCTTTACCTACTACTGTTTGAATTCTACTCATGATGACCTTCCAGAGAACTACTGCATTGATCTCACTCTCATTTCTGTATTTCACACAGGCAGTGAGGCAGAGAGGGTCTCAGCTTTCTCCCTGTTCTAATGGGGGAAAGACCCTCTCAAAATTCATTGTCATGCAAGTCTGCTGCTGGTGTAGAGAGAGAGAGAATGAGAAAGAGAACGAGAGAGAGAAATGAAAACGAGGGAGCCTGAGTGCTTCTATTTTTAAATTATGAAACATAATGGTTGCTAAGAAGCAAAACATAATGAGTAAAAATTAACACGTCTGCAGAGCAGTTTCTATGACGATGACAGTGACACTCCTGATTACCCTTTCATGGGGTGAGTGGTGTGTACAGCATGTTCAGTTGTGTGTGTTTTCAGTATTAGAATCAGGCCCCATTGAGTCTTCACTTACAGTTTCATCAACACAATGTGGCCGTAATCAATAACACTTCTCACCTAAGGGGTTACAGGAGTCACAAGCTGGCTGCTCATGAAGAGGAGCCGAGCCAAACAGCCAATTACGGCTCGCAAAAAAAAAAGCACTTGGATACTGTTCAGAATTCATTTGCATAGACGTGTAATTGATGTTTCCACATAGGAGAGAAATGAGAGAGGACAATCTAATATGCCGCTGTGTATATCTCCAACGAAATACACAGTGGGGTGACCATAACAGCTCCATAAATCCAGTATATGGGAGTTCCTCCCCATACTTCTTTTGGCTCCACAGTAAATAGCCCCTATCAGCTATTCAGATCCTCCACTGAAACTCAGTTTCAATTGAATCAGCTTTCTGCCAGGTCGAGTCTCCTCTCAAAGAACTGACTGCACTGTCCTTTTCATTAAGCCTTCCAATAAGACGAGTCCACTACAAGTTTTAAACAAGGTTTACTCAGAAGAAAGACAGTCATTCTCATTCTAATTCAAAGCAATTTAACAACAAAGCACAAATGATTTGCCCTGTTATTTCAGTATAGATCTCCCAGCAAGTTTAAGGCTGCCATAATTACTCAATTAAACTTAATTACACATTTTTTTTAAAAAGTCATAGAAAATGTACCTGCTCCATGATCCAGTGTTGATTAGCATTTTACATGAATTGACATCCTACTGGCTTCTCTTACCGTGATAAACAGTCTTATGGACTCATTTTAATGTGTCATGGACCCCAATGCAGCAATACCTGAACTATAACATGATATGTCTTTACACTTGTACTCAACTTTATCTTTGGCTATTATGACAGAAAATGTTGTGAGTTATATGCAACTCAGCTCATGTACAACAAGCAATTTAGTTTCTTTCTTTCTGTTCTTTTAAAATTTTGAAAATTTGAATTTGAATTGCCTACATTGGCTGTCAATGTTGACAAGAAATCTTCCATTTAAAATAATTAGCCTTGTAGGTCATCATCATCATGTACATTACACAGCAATATAAGCTAACATGTTTAACCAAAGTGGGCCCACAAATCAAACTCAGAAAATAAGAATTGGTGTTTCTGAGGGGTGGTGTTTGTTGTCAAAAGTGGCTCAGAGCTCAGAGAATATGAGGAATTTGCCCGGATTCAAGACTTGCCTACCATGTGCCCTAGGACCCCTCCTGAAGTGGTCTTAAATTTTAAAATACATAGTGTGTACTAATCTTGTGCTTTGTCCTGACTGTCTGAGCAGAACAAGGCACCGACTCTCCAATTTAGGATAAAAGATAAAAAATCCAGGTTAAGCTAGTTACCTTTCAAAAAGAAAGAAAGGAGCTTGGTTAAACTAGTTAATTACTTTGTGTGTAACATATTAAAAGGTAGGACATATTGAGCTGTATAATATTCAGGTACAATAGGGAAGCCTACTAGGTATTAGAAAAGAAATGACACATAAACATGAGCTTTTTTCTGCACTTATGTTGGGATGTGTATGAATATGTATGGTTTGATTAGTTCATTTTTAGTGTTTGGCCTTCAAAACTGAAAACTATCACAAAATCTGATTAATATAAATGACAGTAACAACACAAATGAAATGTATAAAATGTATGAAGGCATGATTTCTATGAAGTTGACCCAGTACAGATACATATTCTTGAATTGAAGCTGAGGCACTGACATCATTGTTGTGTTGAAAAACTGAGTTACAACTGTACGCAGTTGTAAGGCGCTGTGGGCTCTGTGTTGTGTAAGTTCATATACATAAATACATTAGATTACAAAGTATTCATCTAATGCGCAATCCTACTACTAATCTTGCTTTGGGCCAGAAAGCTGGCTAAAACTGGTTTATCGGGAGAAACCTAATCCTCTGTGTGTGTGTGTGTGTGTCTCTTCTGAAGGGCAGACAAATAGAGAAGGGGGGATTGTGTTCTCATAATACAACACAGACAAAAAAGGGAAAAGAGGGACAGAGTAAAAAATAAAAGGAGAGGAAAAAAGCAAGGAAAGAAAAAAAAGAAAGAGGTGAAATAGAGTGCGAACAAGAAAAGGCGGGTAACATACAGAAATAAACAGCACAAGCAAACATAGGAAGAGAGATGATGGAGCAGGATTTATCTCTGGTGCGAATGTTTAGGAGGGCTGCCCAAGAGTGTGTGTGTGTGTGTGTGTGTGTGTGTGTGTGTGTGTGTTTGCAATGTCCACTGGAATACATCCACACAAGCGTACAGACAGTCGACCTGGTCGAGCAGATATGTCACAGATCCACAGACTCTCCCACATATACACACACACACAGATGGATGCCAAGAGTAAGAGAAACAATCTCTCACTCTTATGTAATCCCATTACAGAGATCGGCAGCACATTTGTCTGACAGCTCCTCATATATCCACACAGCATCACTTCACAATCACATTATCTTCCATTCCTGCCTTTCTCCTCCCACAGTTTCCCTGCAATCAGACAATACTATGTTTCAACAGTGCCAGAGTCAGTATCAGGTGCAGCAAATCTGTATCAGGTTCATCAAAACACACAAATCAAAATGAATTATGGATGTGCTGATGCTAATAAGCTGCAGTGCTATTACCACATCAAAAATGAGCACAAACAGGAGCAGCACGAAAGAACTGAACAGGAATGATATGTGGTGTGTGCACACTTTGCCTGTGTATTCACATGCTTGGAGTTTAAAGTTGTACTTAAAATGGCTTAGAAAAAGACAAGCATGGAGGACCAACTATATCAACTGAGGCAAGCAATGCTTAATAACTACTTACTGGCACTTAACTTACAGATCTGTGAAAGCATAACTCAAACACACATCACGAATGAGCACTTTAATACGGAGCTCCTCTACATCTCATAATAAGGTACCAGAAGCAAAGCATGCAGTGCACCCTGGAACTTTCCCTCCTTGAGGATATGGAGTGTGTATGAAGAGAGTGAAAGGAAAATTAGGTCAGTGGGTTCCACTGCCATAACCTCTCTATGTTTCCTCCCTCCAGACCTTCTATTATTCATTTATTCACCACTCCCCACACTCTAGAGAGAGAAACAGAAACAGGAACAGAGAGAGACAAAGACATAGGGACAGACAGAGAGAGACAGGGCCAGGCAAAATGTTTGAGAGAGAGAGAGGTAAAGAGTGAGAGAGAGAGGTAAAGAGTGAGTGAGTGAGAAAGAGAGAGAGAGAGAGAGAGAGAGAGAGAGAGAAGGAGATAAAGAGAGACGACATTCTCTGTATCCTGACCAATTGGAAACAAACCCTAATTTGTTATTAGTTTTATTATTAGTTTTATCTGAACATAACCTACATGAACTGACATAAGAAATAAGTTAACAAGATGTGTTAATGTGTTTGCTAACTGGTTAATTTTATTTTATTAAGGGACTGCCCCATTGAATGGAAAGTCCCTTATTGTTATTCGTTTTTTCTTCCGTTCGCCGCTTAATGCAGGCTAAACGTGGCGCGTACCCACACAACCTATATATAAAAAAATGTGGCTTGTCACTGTAAGGGGTGCTATTACTTTTCTAAGCGTTTTGTTACTGTGGCACCGCTACATGCCCACAAAGATACCCATGCTCTATGGGGATCAAATTTGGAGTGGCGCCTCAGGCCAACTCCCCCAACACACACATGCAGTCGGTGATGACCTGCACTTGTCTTTTTCTTGTCTTTCGCTCATCCCTTTTTCCCCCATAGAGAATGAATAGGGCTCAACTTTGGAGTGATCCTGCTCGGACACGCTTTGTTTGAAACCTACCAAACTTCATGTGGTGCCTCAGGTCAACTCCCCCAACACACATATGTAGTCGGTGATGACCTGCAGTAGTCTTTTTCTTGTCTTTCGCTCATCCCTTTTTCCCCCATTCACTTGCATTCATTTTTCATCCCACTGAAATGAATGCATTTCCCACACAACCTATATGTTAAATTGTTCGGCATGTCACTGTGAGGTGTGCTATTCGTTTTATAAGTGTTTCATGTTACTGTGGCGATGCTACATGCCCACAAAGATGCCTGCAACCCCATAGAGAATGAATAGGGTTCAACTTTCGAGTCATCCTGCTCGGACACGCTTTCTCCGAAACCTACCAAACTTCACGTGGCACCTCAGGCCAACCCCTCCAACACACGCATGCAGTCAGTGATGACCTGCACTCATCTTTTCCTTGTCTTTCGCTCATCCCTTTTCCCCCCATTCACCTGCATTCATTTTTCAACCCATTGAAATGAATGCAGTTTCAGGTGATGAGACTTAGAAGCCACATACAGTGACCGAACCTTATGAAACTTCACATGAGACCTCAGCCCACACTGCCAATGACACACATGTGTAAAATGAACAATATGGACAAAACTCTTGGGACGCAGCTTCCTTAGAAAGCTATTGGAAACACACACAATCTCACTAACCACACTCACTGTTTCACTCACATAGACACACACACACACGGGCTTTGGCTGAACAATATGGACAAAAGTATTGGGACAACTCGCCCCATTGAAATGAATGCAGTTTCAGGTGATGAGACTTAGAAGCCACATACAGGGACCGAAACTTATGAAACTTCACGTGAGGCCTGAGGCCACATCCCCAATGACATACATGCTCAACCTCATCAATATGGACAAAACTCTTGGGACGTAGCTTCTTTAGAAATCTATTGGACACACACACAATCTCAATTACAACACTCACTCTTTCACTCACATATACACACACACACACACACACAATCACACATGATTTGGCTGAACAATATGGACAAAAGTCTTGGGAAGCAACTCTTATAGAATTGTATTGAACACACACACACAAACTCACTCACCCACATTCACTCACACAGACATACACACACACTCGCAATGAAATGAATGCAGTTTGAGGTTCCCGAACCTTATGAAACTTCACAAGAGGCCTGAGGCCACGCCCCCCATGACATACATGGTCAACGGGAACAATATGGACAAAAGTAGTGGGTCACGACTCGCCTATTGTAATGACATGTTAGTGATAATGTGTGTGACATGTATACGATGGTTGGGGTGGAGTCCGCAGCCGTCTCGGCGGTAGACCCTTTCACAATTTCTTCAGGAATTGTATTGCTCTAGTTCATATTTGCTGTGCCTCATTGAAACAACAGTTTCAATGGCTGATCAGATGTCAGTCAGTTGAACCTGCAGCTTATGTGTGTTTCAGTCACATTTTTCAGTGGACTTCAACATCAGGAAATTGATGGGTTTTTTTTAGCAGAAAACTGTTATTTCTTCTGTTCTCCTGCCTGATAACTGCTGTTTTGATTATTGCTGTATTTCAGGGGGTGTCCTGCTTGTTTTCTGTTGTTCGCTTTTGGATTTATTTGCAGTTGATACCTACTTTGTGCACACAAGTCAGCATTAACTTTATTAATGCTGATTCTACTGGGATATATTTGCAAAATAAAGACATTTCAAAAGAATTGAACTCCAAAAATACTACATAACAAGAAGAGCTTTTCATGGACTTAAAATTCTGCTACTGTTTCAGATTGGGTCAAATAGCTATCAGTCTAGACCCAGAAAAGTATGTCTGAAGAGTTCAGAAACCATCTTTCATTTTTAACACACAGCAAAGTTAGCCTTTTAAAAAAATCTGTTTAAAAGATCATGGAAGGGAGAAATATGCCAAATTAACTTTTTCAACTTAGGGTTTTAAATCAAAATTTGAAGAGCTGTTATGGTCTGTTTTTTTTTACTAATAACACTCGGAACTTTCTTAACTAATTATTACATTTTTGATAGGTGCATGTGGGCTAGACATGGGACGATAACAGGTTTCAAGGTATACCGTGGTTTTAAAAAGTCAAGGTATCAAAACCGCAAAAAAAAAGTAATACCGTTCCTACGATTTGTGCACTGTTTGTGTTGTCAAAGGAAGGATTTGTTTTTGAAATTTTTATTTGTTTCTTTATTTTGATTATAGTTGAGCTGCAGGTTTAGGCTC
>JBBMFX010000122.1:7713878-7727756 GCA_037832545.1 Rhabdalestes septentrionalis
AGGACTTAAAAACAGAGCCGTATGCTCTCCCCCCGGACTTCACTTCACACGATTTGTCTATATACCAGAGATATCACGTTTGAATTTAGCTGTTTTATTATTAAATAATATTTAAATCTTTGTAAATGCAATTTTGTTGATTTCACGTATTATCCCTTTAAGCTATTGTTTAAATGCCAGTATTCATTAGATATTGAATTTTGACATAACATTCCTGAAGTGTGTGTCTTGAACGGGGTTACAGTTAGAGACTTCCTGTAAATTAGAAACATTTTGAGCATTTTGAAGTTTGAAGTTCAGTTGGAAGTGTCTGGGTGCACCGCGGAGTTTTGCTGCTCGGAACGTCCATAGTGGTAAAAAGTAATGGGACACATCGGCAACTTGAACGGATTTTGGCTAAAACTCTGGTGATATTATGGCAAACGAGGAGTCTTTGGAAAGGTCTTACTGAGCCCTCTCCAACTGTGAACTGTGATGGGGATTGGTGCTCGTTCCGTGGAGTTATGCCGCTCGTAATGTCCTTTGACTGCCTCAGAACCATTCCACTGCTCCACTGCTATTTACTGAAACTTTGAACAGGAAAATGACCGTAATTTTGGTCTTAAATTCTTAAGTACTACATGTCTGCTAACTAGTGATAGGGATTACACACGCTATATTACATGAAATTTGTAACTACAGTCTATTTTATTAAAGATGACGTCTTGTCGCTGTTCTGTGACTTTGGGGTACATAACGAATATTACACGCATGACAAAATGTGTTAAAACAGGAACAGCTTGTTTATAATAACAATTTTACTACGTCTGTGGATCCCTGTAATCTCTTTTAAACTACTAAAACAATCGCACTAAAACTCGCTTCTGCCGTCCAGCATGGACGTCCTTATAGGCATGACGTCACATGCAGAACATCAACAGTTACGCGACTCTCGTCAGTACACAGATCGCCTTCACAATCTCATATCGTCATATCACACGCCCCTACTCACAACAGAGGAGGTGAAATTTTAAAAAGAGAGTGGTGATAATATAGTGGACAGCTTTAGCGTATGTTGATTAAATATTGATAGGAGTTGGAAACATGTTCTGTTGCAATAAGATGTCTCTGTGATCAAATTCTGGAGTTATCCAGACTGTGGTCTTCTCTGTGCTTCTTTACAGATGTGAAGGATGAGCCAATGAATAACAGGAAAAATATTAATGGTTTTGAACTTTGGTGCTCATAAAGAAATTTGAGAGTATCTTGTGTAGGAAAGAAAACAAACAAAGGGATCATTGACCAAGCTGAACAATACCTCGCTTCTCAAAGAGCTGATTACCAAACCAAAGCTGTGGACCAGCTCATTGTAATAGACAGTTATGCTCAGAACAGTTGAAGATAAAAGAAAAAGAGAACAAACAGGGATCCATTTGTTTGTTTTCTTTGTCACTCATAGCACTCTCAAACATCAGCAACAAAGACCATATAAATTAATATTATTCCCCATCCTTCTTTTTGCATAAAATATTTTGGAGAATCCATGTGATCATTAGTCCGAATTGTCAGAACAGACTTCTGTTCAGAACAGCAATTTGTTCAGTTCAGTTAGTAGGATTGTCTAGAACTGTGTTTCTCTATACTCTATACTCTGCCCTGGTGTACCCTTGTCCTTTCCAATGTAATATTTCCTCTACCCTTACACACTTTAACCCTTGAAAAGGCATGTTGATTAGTTGGTTAGTTGAGAGCAAACCCCCAAAATGTGCAGTGTAGGGGAGCCTTCAGGATTAAGGAAAAGTGGCCTAGATTACATACAAGGTAAACTTTTAACTTTAGATTTCCAAAAGTTTAACATGAAGTTATGAAATCACATAGCATTATTATCTAGAAAGACCTTTAGTTCTATCAGTTGTAGGTATCCATACTTGTAACAAACAAATAAAGAAGCTCGTGACATTACAGCCAATTGTTCCTCACAGAAGACAGTAGTTGTACAGAGGTGAGAGGTTAGCTGACATGGTCAGTGATTTCCTAAAGCCAGGCTACAATTACAGGCCTCATACATGTTTGATCAGTCTCACCATCTCCTGCACCTTCTATTATGTGAAACAAATAGAGTACAGCAGACACCCTGCCTTAATTCAACTATAAACCCCCTGAACATTCATAGATAGCATGAATTAGTAAAGCCTTGGAATTTCTTTTCACTGCTGAAATATTTATCATTATATCAGTTTTCCAATAACAAAACAGAAAAGACACCTCCAAGTTTGAACCCAGATTGTTCATTCATTAACAGCTAATCAGTACATCCTCTGAGACTCTCTGTCTGAGAGAATGAAAACATTTCTTTTACTGTGTCAAATTATTTATTCTGCTGTTAATGCTCTATTCTGCTGCTCCTTTTTAACACATTTTTTGTTTTCTTCTTTCAGCCCTCATGCCGTTGTTGTTTTTAATTAGATATTACCAAAGTAAAAGCATGTACATATACTCTAAAAACGCATAGTTCAAAGACAAAAACTCCATTGCTTTTTGGAAATATCATGGTACATTGTGGAAATTTCTACATTAATCTTCCTGTATAAATATTTCTAATTGAGTTCACTGTTTTAGTTATGCCACAAAAACGAACTAATTCACACAAACAGTTTACATACCCTGGCAAAATCTATGATCTCTTAACCATTTTTCAGAGAATGTGAATATTAATACAAAAAATGTCTTTCACTCATGGTTAGTGATTGGCTGAAGCCATTTAATGTCAAACAAATGTCTTTACACTTTAAATCATAATCATAATCACAACACAAACTACCTAAATGACCTTGATCAAAAGTTTACATAACCTGGTGAAAACATCCACACAACCTGACATAAATGGGTTTGAAAGGCTAATAAAGGTAACCATCTGTGATCTGTTTGCTTGTAACTAGTGTGTGTGTACAAAAGATTTATGTGTTTCTGGACTCCTGACAGACCCTCGGATCTTTCATCCAGTGCAGCACTGGCGGTTTTTGGATTCTAAGTCATGGGGGAAGCAAAATAATTGTTAAAGGGTCTGCGGGAAAGGTAGTTGAACTCTATATAACAGGAAAGGGATATAAGAAAATATCAAAGAAATTGAGAATGCCAACCAGCAGAGTTCAAACACTCATTAAGAAGTGGAAAATTAAGAGCACTGTTGACACCAAACCACAGTCAGGTGGACTAACTAAAATTTCAGTCACAACTGACAGGAATTTTTTTTGTGATGCAAAGAAAAACCCACAAAAACAGGAAACATGTGGCGTGGCTGTTTCAAGATGCACAATAAGGAGGCACTTGAGGAAAGATGGGCTGTAAGTGTCCCGCTTACAATACGCCAAACAGTACAGAGACAAGCCTCACAATTTTTGGCGCAAAGTCATTTGGTGTGATGAGATTTACATTGAAAATTTTGGTCACAAACATAAATGCTACATTTGGAGAGGAGTCATCAAGGCCTATGATGAAAGATACACCATTCCTGTCATTGGCTATAGCAAAATAAAGTGTAAAGGTTCTGGATTGGCCATCTCCGTCTCCTGACCTCAATATCACTGAGCCATTCTAGGGAGACCTCAAACGTGCAATTCATGCAAGACAGCCCAAGAATTTTCAGGAACTGGACTGGAGGCTTTTTGCCAGGAAGAATGGGCAGCTTTAATGTCTGAGAATGTAAAGAGCCTCATCCCCAACTACCACAAAAAACTTCAAGCCGTCATTGATGTTACAGGGAGCAATACATGGTATTAAGAACTGGGGTGTGTAAACTTTTGATCGGGGTAATTTGGGTTGTTTGTGTTGTGATTATGATTTAAAAAGCATAAACACAGTTGTTTGAAAATAAACTACTTCAGCCAACCACTTACCATGAGTGACAGAAAAGTTTTTGTGTTATCATTCATATTCTCAGAAAAATGGTTAAGGCATCATAAATTCTGCAAGGGTATATAAATTTATGAATACATTTGCATCCTCCCTTTCAGCCTACAACCATTTGCCTTGTGTTCCCTTGCAGTGTTCCTACCCAGACTATGTAATAGTATGAAAGGCACAGTATCAGGGAGCCTGTTTACGTTAAATGGATGGAAATTATCATGTCAAAATGAACTCCATAAACCCTCAGAAATCTCATAAGTAGACAGAAAAAGAAAAAAAGGCCGCTAAATGTTTTTTGGCTTGGATTTTTGGATGGTTATGAGGTATATAACCTTTCTGTAGAGGGTCCCAAATTTCTCAAAAGTGTTATATCAGTTGATGAACACCTTTTACATCCACCTGCTGATAATTTATCAAATAGGGTCCATCATAAAATGTAACTTGTGTAATATGATTCCTTTAGACAGCTTCATAATGAAAAAGTTTAGGTTCAGAGAGTGCAGCATCAGCAGAAGCTGTGATAAATGATAACAGGCCATAATGTAACTTCTCTCTAACCTCTCTGTGACTCAGCCTGGGCTTCTGCCTGCTTCCAAATAGAGAGATAGAGATGCTGTGGCTCGTGCGTGTCACAATCCTGAAACATCCCTTTGGCCTCAGCCACAAAAGCAAGCATGTTTTTATTATGTAAGTTTTTAATATTATTTTCTTACAGCCTAACCCTGTTATAATGAACGCCCTGGGCTTGAGCCATCAAAACTGGCCGACCATAAATAGCTGACATGTACATGCCTGTCAGACTGGCTGAGAGTGGACAGCATACCACTGATGCCCACATCTGCATCTGGAATCCCGCTCTCATCAACCAGAGCCCAGTCAAGATCAACAAATAAATGAATGCAAATGCAGAGGCCTCTTTCTTTTTTTTTTGCATTACAGCTAAATTTAATTAAGTTCAGTGTCCTAATACACTACGCTATTTTAGATGTCCTCATTAAGATAATCCTATAAATAAACAAAGAATAACAGGCAAGGCTCACTGAAGTCAAAACTGAGATAACGAGGAAACTCCTTGCACTCATAAAGCGTGATGCTACAGCACATCCCCTGCATTAGGCTGGTCGATGGACTCTCACATCTCTTGACACATCGATTATTTAATACACATAATCTCCATCCACTCAGCTCTTCACCAAAACACACCTGCATTTCACCTCTTCACATCCTTGATCAAGCCCGGACCAATGAAGGAAAATGTGCTTTGTCAGAAAAAGGCGGGTTTATTATTATCAAACAAAAAAATAAATGATAAATGGTATTTGATTGTCCAAGCTATAAAATACAGCTCTGGAAAAAATAAGAGACCACTCTCAGCAACTGTGTGACAACTATTCTATGCCAGTGTCTGTTACATTCCTACACAAGCACCTCAGTCTGCTTTATGAGGCACTGATTAGTGATCAACTGAATCACATCTTATTTAAAAAACACTGCTGTAATCAACATTCTCTTCTTGCAATGTGACCAGTTGGATGGCAAAACACTGCAAGAAGTATGAAAGGTAATTACTATCATTTTGTTAGGAGTGAATAAGAGATTTGTTTTCTTTGTATAATTCAAGTAAACACTGTGTAATTTCTCTTATTTTGTACTGTCATTTCCTTTAAAATGCTTTAAAGGAGAATATTTTTATTTGGAAATTCTGAGAAATATCGTCAGCAAACTGTTCTGTTCAAATAAATGCACCTTTACAAGATAAAACCTGATAAACTGAACATTTTTGCAGTGGTCTGAATTTTTTTTCCTCTGAGCTATAGTTGCTTAAGTTGCTGTTGTTGTTATATTATTGTTATTGTCATTAGTATTAACAATAGCATCAACAACAATAATAATGTATTGTTATTGCTATTATTACTATAACAATGTCACCAAAGGGGCAGTTCACAAAGTCTTAATACAAACACAGACTCCATCTGTTCTTGATTTATAGGAAGCATGTAAAGGAGCACTCTCCTTTACGCTTAACAGACAACGTTTTGGAGACAAAAATACACTCGCTCTTGTCTGAGCTAACAGGACTTCCCCTTGTCTGGTAAATGCCAAAACAAAACACATAACAAATGTACACGTTTATGCTGGATGAACACAGTGTATGCATCCCTTATATATTATGTAAGGCATACAGCATTAAGAATCATGCAGTATGTGATCTTTAACCCATGGAGTGTTTCACAAGTTCGTTCACTGATACTTTTCAATGCCTCTTCTACAGCTGAATTATCAGTTATCATTCATCTTCTCCCCATCTCCAGCAAATGATTCACCATAATATTTCACACCATTTTCCCCTTACTGCAAATATTCTAAATTAACAATGTTTTGCTTTGGAAATTTGCTTATTATAGTCTCTCGGTGGAGCTAGGAGCCTAATATAATACATATCTATGTCAAATTAAATATATATATATTTTACACCTGTAGAACTGGTGCAGACTTGAACAAGTCCGAGCCCCAAGGGAGCCAAAGGCAAAAGCGGTGAGATAAAACTCTCGAAGCTGGAGGAAGAAACCTGGTAAGGTATCATTAAGGGATCTCATCCTAATCTGATCAACATAAGCTAATTTTAGATTGACAAACATTCAGAGTGAGAACTTGAGAGCACAGGAATAGTGAGTAAATTTGTACATCTAGCATAGAATAGTATACAGTAGTTGGTTAACTAAAAAATGTTTTTTGTATTGGAGCCCAAAAATAGCCTAGTCACACTACTGACGTGAAATATACTTTACTTAATGTTTCTGTTGAATCATCAGTTATTACAGTCATTTCTACTAAATGGTCAATTATTTGCTGCCTGTACCTGCATTACCAGTTGTCTTGGCAAGCCAGGAACGTAACATTACACTTTATTTAATTTCCTTTAAGAAAGTTTCAGATCTTTACCACCATCCCATTACCAGATGTGTATTACACAAACATGTTATCATCCCCAACCTCTTTACTCTTTACATTGAGTTTGAAAGCAGATGTTGAACAAAACATGACATGTTTTACTACCTTTTAAAATGTGACATAACACAAAACAGCACAGAAATGTCACTGGTATTATGTGATATTGCTTAATTTTTGTCCATATGCTCCCTATCTAATTTCCATTAACCACAAACGCTCAAGACAAATTTGTTTTTTAGTTTCAAACTGGAGCTATGAGCCTAATGTACATGCCTAGGACATTCCCCTAGAAAAAGTACTTTCCATTACTCTTTATCCCTCTAGCGCTGGTGCAAAGCTGAAGAAGCAGACTGCAGACATCAAACATGTCTTGGCTGAGTGACTGTGTTTGGGGGGACAGGGAAAATTGTATAAATCTGATTTGTCAGTGGCGTTCATTTAAATGAATCACAGTGTGGGATCTGTCAAGAAAAACAGAATCTGGTGAGTGATCATTTTTTTATTTGCACTTTCGTGTCTCAGACATTTGCGTGAACTGTGAATTATGAAGCTTTAGCGGCCCTTCTCTGGGACGCTGTCTGTGAGGCGTTGATTGGGCCACAAGTTTACAGCATGACATGGCCCTGAGTCATAAAATGCCATGATGATAGGAATAGCTGAACACTGCACAACATCATGCAGCGCAGGATTATGAGAGCAGAGATGTTAATGCATAGTGCCAGGACCCACTCCATCACATTAACTCAAATGAAAGTCCAGATTTACCAGCAGTTCTTATCAGGTCCCACAATAGAAAGACCAAACCTTTATAAGAAAGCTGTCCTATACTTTTAAGCAGGACAAAAGCCAACTTAATCAATTTAAATGAAATATTTTTCATTGTCATCTATATTGACTGGTCATCTTATTTTTCTGTTCACTACAACCCCCACAAAAACACTTAACATCCAACAGAGATATAAATCAGTTAAGTAACAAACAGATGGTAACTTTGTTCAGTACGATAAATTATGGAAATGATAAATAACTGGAAACTAGTAGACATCATTATTTCTCTGCTATTGTCTCAGCTCAAAGTTTGCCAGTCCATTGCTACACTGGGCTTAACACTGAGTGTGTTCAGTAAACATAACAAATTCTAAAAATGTATTATAAAACACACTGTATTGTGAAAAATATTTATAGTAATAATTATGTAATTTCCCTTAGGATTCCTGTAAGAGTCAGTTTGCAACAGGACATTCTGCAATTATTATACATTATTATGGGACTATATTACAGGGATATATTATGGAGCAGTATATGTGACTAGAAATATTATACAGCACTTTAATTTGTAATAGCATCAGTATGCCTCGTTTTAACACATCACAGCCGAAGATACATTTATTTTCCTACCAGCATCTTGTGGGTTAGATGTGTGCCCAAGTCCGTTGTGGGACCCGGGGGGGCAGCCCGCGCGCGGAGGAAGAGGTTGCAGCTCCATCACAGCCGGAGAGACGGACTTGGACCAGGAGTTGTGAAGGTCTGCAGCGGCACAGCCCCACACACTCTCAGCACACACAATTGGGGTGGGGTTACATGGCTAAAGTTTTCACTCAACGCACGGCTCGTATTGATCTTAAGTTGTCCTGTTAATAATGCATCCGGTGAAGGGTTTTAAAGGCGTCCTGAAACGGCACGGAGGGAGCGCGCGTCTGGCTGGACTTAGTCCTGGCGTCTGGTCTGATACTCCAACAGAGAACGGAGATCAGCACGGCTCTCTGAATTTACTCATAAACTACAGTCCTGCACGCCAACGTACATGAACTACTGGCGTAATTACGTGGGGGAGGGTGATAGGGGGGTGATAGCACAGGCGAGCGGGTCTTTATTGGAGATTCTGAGACAACTGCACACCCACTACATACTCTGATGTCTCTTTAAACGTTTTATACTCAGATTATCAAAATATGCATTTTAGCCATACCACAGCAAGGGTTCTGTGAGTATTATGTAACTTCGTCTTTCGCAGCGGCATGTTAGAAAGCTAAATATGACATAGTTACTTCAGTTCAAAAAGGTAGTTTTCAACATCTTATCTTATGGCAAATTGGCTTCACAGTCTGAGCCCCCAGTGAGCAAAACAAAGGCAACAAAGGCATAGAACAACTCCCTATTTTTCTAGTACTACTTATAAACTTTCTAGTAAACTTATTTTTAAAAAGCTGAAGTTATTTTTGCACTGGGGCCAAAATTTCCCTGACACACAACTGACATGAAATATACCTCCCTTACTCTTATGAATCATCAGTTACTACAATAAGGTCTGTTAAAGGATCATTTACCTCTTGACTGTACATGCATCAACCGTTGTTTTGCTCACCAATATAGCAATCCAGGAATTTGAAATGAAGTTTTACAATCCATTTTATTTTATTATATTTGAATCTGTATCACCATTACCAGTTATAACACAATCAGACTATCATAATTGACCTCTTTACATTGAGGTTGATGTAAATAAAACAAGGTCAGTTTTCACTAACTTAGAGAGGATGTGTATCATAATCAGAAATAGCTCAGACATGCAGAAATGTCATTGGCATTATGTGATGTTCATTTTACCATTTTAGTCCTTCGGCTGCATTGTAAATATGAATAGTGCACGTTTTAGGGTTTTCTGTGGTGTATTTTCTTCTGGTGCTGGTTCAAGTTATCTTTAATCTTAAAAGTTCTGCAACAGTCATTGCATTTGAAAGGCCTTGCTTCTGAATGGAGAACCACATGTTTGGAGAGTGTGCGGCTGTGCCGGAAGCCCTTCCTGCACACAGGGCACAGGAATGGCCTCTCTCCAGTGTGAATGTTGCGGTGCTCCCGTAAGCCTCGCTCCTGTGCGAATGACGAGCCGCAGTCGGCGCAGATATGAGGACGCTCACCTGTAGGAGCCAACAAGCAGGAGTTAGGGTGCTGATAATGTGTCTACAATGCATAAAATAGCCTCAATATTTATTATCGAATCAAAGCCGTAGATCCACCTCTCAGTTGTCCAAAATGGTGAAGGAAGGGGTTGATGGCAGTTAAGGTATTCTCACCAAAATAAGAGTTAAAATATATTTTAGTGAAGTCTCATTCTCTCCCCTTGGGGAGATCCTTTATGCCATGGAAGTCGAGGGCCTGTGTGACTGCAGGTGTTCGTTGAAACAAGAAGGAGCTCACCTCATGTTACTTGTCCAATCAATTGTTCTTAGTGGTCTGATCAATAGATCATATGCTTTGCTGAGGTAAAAACTTCACATCTGCAATATTGGCCCTTTGTGGAAAAGATGGACAGCCGTTCTATACTACTATAAGGGCAACTCGTTTATGATTACATTTGGTTAGAGGGCTCTCTTGGAGGGGTGAGAAATAAATGCAGTCTTGACACAAAGCCCTTTTCACACCAAGAAAATAAAAACAAAACTGTTTGTAAAACTATACATTATTTTAAATTGCACCTCACCACAGTTCTCATTCTAATGCTAAAGCTTGAGCCACACAAAGCATTTTTAATGTATGTGCTTCCCACACTTTCACACCCCATTAGTAATGCAGTGGCTCACCTTCATCTGCTTGAACAATCTGACATATGACACAACTGCTACTTGAGCATAATCTCCAAGATGCATCGTGCATTTCCGCACTGCTAAATTGTGTGCAGTCTCAGGGGGGTTTTAAGCACATGTTTTTAGGCCATTAATGATGCATTGCCTAATATCACTTTAGTATAACACTGGCCAGTGCGATGCTATTGAATGTGATAACATAAGCCACAATATGACAAACATATTGTGAATATGGTCAGGACTGAAAGAGTATTATGTCATTAAGTTTCATTGCAAATGAAATTTTCCCCCTAATTTTTCACATACTAAACAAAGGTCCAGACGTACAGAGCAGTGCGTGTACTGATTTTCCCTCCCGGACAACTGCCGAGTGTCAGGGCAGGGCTGACAATTATGTAGGAGGCCGCTAGAGGCCGTCCTTTTTCTGTTTTTGAGTTGTGTGTTTGTGTGACTTTTATTTTGACATCCTGAGAACACCGGTATTGAGTTAGTCTTGTTATGAGTTTCAGCTGCCAGTGTACTCGGGAGTAATTGTATGTGTATCCTAATTTGGTAATGTAGGATGTATTTAGTTTGTGGATCGACCCTCATTCTTGGTTTTTGTTGTGTTGCATCTTAGCTTAAAGTCTTGGTGAAACACTATTGTTTTGAGTTCCTGGCTCTCATACCAGTTTTGGTTTCATATTTGGTTAAATAAAGAATAATACATTTCAATGACCCCTGGTGTGTGCGTGCCTGTCCCTTGTGCCTGGAGAAGGAGAGGTAGAAGAAAAGCTGACATGACTCCAAGACATAAAGCCCTGTCTACCCCCCACATTGAAAATGTATCAGGCTCCTATGGTAGAAGTCCTGTGATATGTTTTTCATACCACCCTCCTGTACTGGCAGTTATTCTGTAGCATGATTGCAAATTGCTAGTAGAACTTGCCTCTCTATCATACCTGTGTGTGTGCGCTGGTGGCAGCGGAGGTTGAAGCGGTCCCGGAAGGTTTTATTGCACACAGGACAGCGAAGCATTTTCCGATGGACGCGGAGGTGGTTGGTCAGCTGGGAGAGAGAGGGGAAGCGGAGATCACAGTGCTTACAGCCCAGACTCTGCCCAGGAGTGCATCTGTGCCTCTGCAAGTAGTCAAACCTCTTAAACTTGCTTCCACAGGCTGGACACTCAAATAAACATTTCAGCTCTGCTTCTGCCTTGTCTGGCTGGATGGTCTGGTCACGGTTCTTATAGGCTGACCTAAATGAAGGAGCAGCTGATTTACTACTATAGCATGTACCCGGGAGTGAAATTTGAATGGAGTCGTTTATAAATGGCTGCACCTCTTCTGGATTCAGGACAGGCTTTGTGTCAATGAACGACGGGTTAAACACAACCTCCGAAAACTCTTCCTCTTCAAATTGCTCATTCCCACCACAGACTTCTAAGTTGAGACCATCAGAGTGGAAGATTGTTTCTGAATCCCGCCTCTTCAGACGGAGCTCATTTAAACTGATTTGATGCTCACTGAAAAGGAATGAATTCAAAGGGTCATAAAACAATAACAATCACCAAACACACATAGTCATTTCACATTTAACTGAGTAATCAGATTTTTTTAAAAGGCAAAACAATGGACAATGGAACAATAAAATACTATGGACAACTTTTCAAATATAAAAAAGTTCTCAAAGGATAAATTAGTAAGACTTAACCTCTAAAAGTTAGAGTAAACATTAGACTAATTTTTTGGCCACTCCAACTCTGACAAAGTGGCCAAAAAATGAATATGGACAGGTGTGTCTGTCTATCTGGCTGTCTCTTAATTTGACTTAACTCTACATGCTTCTAGGGAGTCTGGTATCTTGTTCGTTTTCTAATGCAGTCAACTGGTGACACTGCAAGAAACTGCTGTTCCGTTATCTTCAGGTCAACAAACATAGTAACAAGGAGAATACTAGTGATTCTCTTGGACAACTGCAGTGTTTTTAACATTACATTTAAGACCTACTCAGCATGCTTGCTTAAACTTATACCAGCATCAGACAGGAGTTTCACTGTGGCCCACACTTTGTGATGTATCTACAGTACATTAGAAGAATCTAGTATGGAAAAAAGTAGCAGATCTTGTAGGCACTGCCAGGCTAGTACACATTTCTGCATTTGTAACCGTACAAAAATGAAACTTCTACTTCTCTGGAATGCTAATAGATCTTTTGACAGATCTTTTGATTTCTGTAGTTTTACAAATATTCACATACTTACAATGGCACTGACAGGTTTATACATGAACAATACTGGATTTCTGCATCGGTCCCAAGTGCAGTCTTACCCAGAGTATCCATGACCAGGCCCTGTCTGTGTATCACAGTCTCTCTCTCTGCCTTGATCAACGCGGTTATCCTCCAAGAAGCATGCAGCCATGATTACAGCCTCCTCTATGTTCTGTGGCTGCTGTCTGCTTGTCTTCTCTCTAGCATCTGGTGGAAGAAGAGAAAGGAATTTCTGCAAGGTCACTCTTCTCACTACCTCCTCAGAGCTGCATCTTTCAGGCTGGAGCCACTTTCTGGCTGCCTCTTCAACAACCAGCTTTAGCTTACGAACCCCCACGCAGGGTTCATACTGTACTTCATTAAAGGCCCTGCACCTCTGAAGCTCCAAGGCCCATGCCTGCTTCCTCACGTCTGCTTTCAGAGCTTCATAACTGACGTGGCTGTATGGTTCATGATCCTCTTCCTGTAACATCTTCATGGAGAGGAGTTGCGCAAGCCGTGATCCCCACAGCTCCTTCGGCAGTTCGCTGCTGTGCAGGGCCCGTTCGAACACGGACAGAGAGAGCTCCAGATCGTCACCTCTCATGTCAAATAATGGCAGAGGAAGCTGCTGCAGGCTGGCATGGTCTGGCTGCAAAAGCTGAGCAAGAAACTCTGCTTGGATTTCTCCCTGAAGAGCTACAGCTTTCTGGAGCTGAACATGGAGGTCCAGCAGAGATCTTAAACACTGGATGACATCCATAACTTCTTCACTTGGCCTCTGAGTGCAGAAAAAGAAGGAAACAAAATCAATTTTGAAGTAGATTTTTAGAAAACTGATGTTAAATTATGAACATAATTAGCAACGATGCATGTACTTGCAGAGTACTTTTTAAATATTTTGTTTAATTCAGACAATTACAACAGCTTATTTCACAACTTTCACTGGAGGTTTCCTATGTTTTATAATAGATGTGTCATAACAAAAACTGTCAACTAGTTAAGGAAGACAAAGCTTGCTTGTCATCTTAAACAAGAGAACCAAAGGTTCCTCCTACCTCAGCCAGAAGATGGGCATGAACCCACAGTGGCACGAATGAAGAGATGCTGAGAGAAACAGCTCCAGATGTTCGAGCACAGCTGTGGATATTCTGCGGCTCGTGTTTCCAGAAGATGTGCAGCTTGGAATGCGACGTTTATCAGGCGGTTTTATTCACCATAACACCTC
>JBBMFX010000122.1:7727856-7738838 GCA_037832545.1 Rhabdalestes septentrionalis
GCATATTTTCAGGGGTAAATTAAGGTAGAATTAAGCACATTTTAAGTACAGTTTGTTTCATAGTGATACATCTACCCAAAGACATCTTTAAAATGAATGAGACTTGAAAACAGTGGTAATGTGACATTTTAATTACTACAAAATTTAACAAAACTACTTTTGTATATAATGTTTAAAACACCTATGCAATCCCTAAACAACAGAAGTGATGATATAATAAATGAATGGATGAATGAACGTGAACCTCAGGTCTGGGAGAATTTTTTTTTCACTTTACATAGTCCCATTTCCGTTTTATGAATTATTTCTCTTCCACAGCACTGCGTGGCGCTGAAGTGTCGTGGTCCTCTTCTGCAACGGGACCACCACCCAGCAGCAACAGTCTGTTCAGGGACGGTTTGTTTACATTCTCAGACCAGCTGTCTTATTATTCAGCTTCACTAACTGCAGCATTTGGAAACGTATTGCAGTTGAGAGGTCAAAACACTGTTCCAGATGCCAGGTCGTATTCAGAAAAGGTCTGCCCTGAGTTTTAGTCGTGTTATTACTTTGTTAGAGCCTGTCTCCTAG
Source organism: Rhabdalestes septentrionalis (assembly GCA_037832545.1). NCBI lineage: Eukaryota > Metazoa > Chordata > Actinopteri > Characiformes > Alestidae > Rhabdalestes > Rhabdalestes septentrionalis. The sequence goes on from JBBMFX010000122.1 coordinate 7,728,427, forward strand.
TGGGTAATAGTAGTGGACAGTTAGAGGAGTGTTTACTTAGCTAGCTAATCCAGTAGCAGCAGGCGTAGTTGCTTTCGTAGCTCCTTTTTATTCGCCTTTTTCGCACCGTACATGTGTTTTCAGTGACAGTCGCGCCCTGCTGTAGTTAGGAGCAAATGTTTTTTATCTGAGTGTCATCACTAACTTTGGTTGCTGTTTGGAACTTGGCTGGCCTGTCTGTCAGAGCTACCAGTATGGGGATGTGTCTGCCCTGTCTGGGGGGAGCAGCAGACGACGTTGTTGTAACCCCAGACCCTGTAAGTACTTACGTTTTCATTCTCATTCATCTTTTACTTTTAACATATTTACCTGAAACGTCGCTGTGGTTCGTATACAGGATGCACGTCCAGTGAAATGTCTTCTTTTGTATATTCTTGTATTTATCTGTACTGCATCTTAGTGATGAGATAAGATAACGCTTGAGAAATTTTCGGTGTTACAGCAGCAACGTGGATAGAATGTAGGAACAAAGAAATAGCAAAAACAATAAAAGTGGACTGCATTTCCGAATTGAGCAAAGTGTCTAGTTAGTCTACCTACCTATCTACCTACCTGCCTACCTACCAACGCTTCTCTCCCTCACACTCACCCAATCACCAAATCACCAAAACTCTACCCTGTTATTCCCTAATATATGCCACAATTTCTGCTTGTGTACTTATCTCTCTCTCACCACATCACACATCCACACACACTGTACAACACTATCATGCTTTTAAAAGGCTTTGGTTTATAGTACTCTGGCTTTCACTGCCTCAATGTCCCCTATATATATTGTAACTTATTTCAGTGGATTCACGTGGTTTAAATGTGGATTTTAACTGTGAAATCACAGTTTACACTGGCTTTTCTGCTGCTGTCACTCTAACAGCTAGTGTGGATAACATCATCGCTCCAGTTGTTCTTTAATTTCAATAATCTTCTAATGACAGTCGGTCTTCACTCGGATGTCACTCTCTCTCTCTCTCTGTCCTTAAAAACAGGGGCCCCAAATGCCTTCTAATGATTAGCAAGCTCCTCCTGTGTAGTTCTGGGCTGATCCCTCACCTTTCTCCTGATCATCCAGCAAGACCAGAATGAGGGCTAATGATAGTCATTTTATATTTCTTCATTTTCCAAATCATCACACCAACAATTGTCACCCTCTCAGCAAGCTTCTTGCTGATGGTCTTGTAAACCATTCCAGTCTTATGCAGGTCTACAATTTTGTCTCTGACCACCTTTGACAGCTCTTTGGTCTTGCTTGGTGGAGAGAGTGGAATTGAAGAAACTGATTCTGTGGCCAAGACAAGTGTGCTTTATACACTTATGGAGTTAAGAGGAGGATCTGTAATTGATAGACTGATTGTAATCTGTGTGCAACGTGGGCACACAGCCATTCTGTGGGAGCCAAAATTTGGGTTGAAGGGGATCAAATACTTATTTCACTCAATTACATGCAAATCAATGTATACCTTATATGTAACGTGATTTTTTTGTATTCTGTCTCTCTCCATAAAAATGAAACTACCTTATGAATTAGAGACTGTTCATTTTATTGTGAGCAGGCATTAAAAGAAACAGTAATAGGCATTATAGACCCTAGTGTTTACATACAACTGTTGTCTAATATTGAATGAGATTAAGCTTTAGACTATTTAACTTTAAGAAAATGTGCCTCCTACTAGACTCTGGCCTCGCCCACAACATTTTCAATTATGAATTAGTCTTTTACTGCACAGGCCTCACATAAAACACCAGGGTGTGGTCTTGATGGGGAATGAGCATTTGAGCAAGTCACGGTTAAAAGTTGTTCATAGTATTTCTGAGCCATATTCTGTCTCCCTTCTGTTACAGGAAACCAGAAGACGACAGTTAGCAGAGGCTGCAGAGAAGAGACAGAAAGAGGTATTTTTACATTTAAATCAAATGTGCAAGCAGATTGACACCTGTATGCTTAGTTGAAGTGAGCTTACAGGCTGGGATGCCCGTTATTGGTTGGATCATAATCCTTGTTCACATTTATTTACAACTGTGAATGATGTTTTTGGGTTTCTTTTGAGTTTGTTGGTTGTTCCTGTTGAAATTTGCTGAACAGTGCAAAATATCCAGCGTGGTCTCCAAGAAGCACTAAGAAAGAATGTTTTTCATCCAGTATTTCTCAAAACAGTCCTCAGGGACCCAGGAAGATTAATCTGCCTACCTCTGTAATGTGATTTAGTTGTAAGTGGCTCTGGATATGAGGCCTGCAGAAATGGAAAAATGCAAATGTAAACAGTGAAGTGTGTTAGGAGGTCAGTTAGAACCAAAGTGTACCCCATGTAAGTGTCCCTGAGGACTGGGCTGGGAAACAATGCTTTAAATATTACTGACTTCAGTACTCACAGACTTACATGATAAAAAAAAGGGAACAAACAAACCTGCACAGCCCCCATCCCCTGTCCCATGGTTACATTTATCCAGATTATAGTTCAACATTTTAAAATCCAAAACATTTGGATATTAGAGAGCCTGAGAGATTGATTTTGCCCCTCATATACACTGTGGACCCTTTAGAGACTTGCATCAGCGCACGCTGCTCGTCAAGCTGCTAAGGCACAACGGTAAGTAGAGCACCATCTTTTAAACTCACTGCACTTTGGACTCTGCACCTTCAGGGGGCAACTTCACATTGCAGTGCCTAAAATGAACCTTGCTGCTTCTGTGAGATTGTAATTCTAATGCTTGTTTTGCCTTGTATTTTGACAACGCCATGGATGTCCTTGCTATGATGAAGATAAAAGAATGGACATTTAAATTGTCATTCAAACTTACAGTAGACAGTAAGTTTCCAACATGCCACAAAATTATGTAATGACCAAAGACGAACAACGCAGCTGTCGTGTGATAATATAACAGAGCAACTGCATTTTACCACATATCTTCCCTCGGCTTTTCCCTGCACACAGAATAAATGCTCACTTTATGACTCATCCTCTCAGCTTGCGTCTGCTGAGCACAAGCAGTTCTGAATGGCTCACAAGGCACACGTTAGAAACTGTTTTGCAATAGGCATTTATTGAAAAATCTCAATCTCTTTGTTTTGAAGATCCTTCTGTGTACACAGTACATGGTAATGTTTTGAGCATGTCATCATCTTGTATTCTGTACAAACCTGTTACATCTTACCAAGCACTGTACTATGTTTGGTACTTGCAGAGCACATACAGAGGCATTAAAAACCCAGAAGCTGTGGAAAGGAAAAAAAAGAAACAAGAAGAGATGGAAAAACAGGCGATGAGCCCATCACCCTCAGGAGGCGGGGGGCTCAAGGTACATCATGACAGAAACCGTATTTCATAAAACCATTCTCTGTATGAGCTATATGTGATTATTTATGCTTCTTCTGTCACTCTTTATTTAGTGGCAGGTTGGCTAACACAAGAAGACGAGAAGACCACTTTGTGAGCGGAGAATCTTTCAAAATGAAGAGCTTTTTTTCATTAAAATGCAGGCTAGTCAAGGGACTGTGTGTAGCATTTAGAAGTTTTTGCCAAGATTCTTGCAAGATGCATCGTTTCAGGCCTCATGGCTGGCCGGAACTCTTTGCAGGACACGCCTCCTTGTAACATGCCAAGATGTGCTAGCCAATGGAATATGAGATAACTAAGGGCAGTTATGCGTGGCTTTTAAAACAGTACATTTTTGTATCACTACTGAGAGACATGGCATTCAGTCACAAAGGCTCTACAGTTCTGCCGTTAAAGCTCATGTACCTCTCACGCACCTCTGTACTTTATTAACGTATAGAATGTTCTCTTATATATATTTTTTTCAAAACAATGGTTCTAGATTAATGTAATTATAAAATACATTTATACCACCTAACAATCACATTTTGTAATGAACTCATGACGTTTTAATGAGTGTTTGGCACATTCAGGTATTTTAGGTTTAAGTTGTGTTCTGCAGTGATTAGTTTGAAGCATGATAGTGCAATATAAGTTACTTGTGTCAGTTCCATACAGCATGCTAAGGAAAGTGTGTTGATTTTATGATTTAACAGTGTGAAGTGAGTTGTGTGGGTACTAATGATTTCAATTTTTTTTTCCGTGATAGTGTTAAATGATCACTGAATGGCTCTTCTTGTTTACTTTGAAGGTTTTTTTGTTGAACGTAGGGCAGGGGGAAGCATTTTATGAACCAACAGTCATGTCTCAATCTGATTTCTCCTGAGTGTGGAATAAGAGCGTCTTAGTAGATCTAGCTGAGCTCCACAGTGCTTGGCATGGTTAACAGCCTTACCGTGTAATTGCAAGCCAGGCACTCAACAGAGATTAGTCCGTTCCAGCAGTGTGGAATATTGTTCTTAATGAGAAATCATTCCTTGACTCTTTCAATAAACAAATGCCTAGGGTTTCACCGATACCAATTCCAGTATCAGGTATCGGGCCGATACTTCATTAAAAACTCGTACTCATATTTGGATGTGAATTGTCAATACCATGCACCGATAACACTAAACAATCCTATTTCACTTCATCAGCTGTTCACACTGGGCAAATGTGATTTGTTATCCTACCTGACTTCAATATCTAGGGGGAGACAACAAGCTGGAAAATTGGCGTCAGACCTTCTATCCACAGGCTAGTGAGAAAGTGTCAAGGCCATTGACAAGTAGATGTTTTTCAATAGGAGGAGTAAGCAATGTCAGTGATTTGGAAACATTTTTAAATAAAAGCCGACAGGAGTAAGGTAGACTGTAAGATATGTACTGCTATGGTGTCAAAGGGCGGAAAGGAAAGTACATCATTTAACACTAGCAATTTGATTAAACATCTGAAGATGCATCACAGTGCTAAGTAAACAGAGTTGCTAATGCTAGTGCTGGACTGCAGCCACTACAAATTACTTGCGCTTGCATGGACAGCATTTTAATGAATATTGGTATCAGCAAGTACAAAAATAAAAATACTTGTACTTGTATCGGTTTATAAAAAAAGTGGTATCGGTGCATCTCTAGGTTTTTCCCTCAACCCCCAAACTGTTGTCAATGCTTAGATAGGCTCTGACCCCGTAAAGGTGATGATGTTGCTGTGCCACTTTAATGGGTCTAAATAAATTCATATTCTTATTTTAAGCATCTTCTCTCAACAATCATGTTTTGCTTATTCACACCAATGCAAAAAGAAAATTGCTATATTCCTTTCAGCCAGTTGAGGTCACTGTAGGATAAATCTGTAAGTAGTGCCTCTTCCCAGGCTGTTTCTCCCAGGCACCGTGCATCATTTCACAAGATTATCAGAAAGTACAAATGAAAACAATGTTCTACATTTATTCCCAGTATTTGTTGTACAGTGGGTAGAAAAAAAAACGTGACAAGTTTAATTTAAGATATTGTACCTCAGATCAGACACAAACTGAATCATGTTAACATGTATAGTTGATTGTCCTTGCAGCACAGGAATGATCACTTTACATTACCATTCTGTCCTTATAACAAACACATCCTGTAAATCAGTAAAGTCTTAACAAGAAAATCACTTGCTAAGAAGTAAACAACTTCAAGAAAAAAATGACTTTGCATAATGTTGATAACATAGGACATCATAACACCCAAAATATATAAAAACATTGTCATTAATATTGCTTATTACAGAAGTTCTAATAGAAATGTAAATACACCCATCAAGGGAGACATTACAACTTGAATTCTCCTTTCAATTTCTCTCAGCTCAGTCCTAAAGATGAGATGACGAACTTAAAGCACTTGTTATATAAAATGTCAGCTAGCTAAAGTAAACGTTTGTTGAAAGCCTAAAAAAGGAACAAAAAATCACCACAATCTACGCTAAATATATCAAAAGCAATCCCAGGCTAGAAGTGATCGTCAACGAGTCAATGCATAGCATTCTGAGATGAATAATAATATACATGTTTTGGATTCCAGTCCATACTCCCACTCTGCAGTTCAGAGCTTCTGTACCTTAGATTGTGTTGTGCATTGTGTTAAATTAGCTAAATAAGCCAAGAAGCTAATATAAATACAAGAAGTCTATGTAATGTATTCATTTTTTAAATGAGTAAAAATCTCAAATATGTTTAGTCTATGAGCACTTCGTTTGAAGAACCTGCTGCTTTTGCACCAAATGTGGATGACAGTGTTCCACAATTTCATCATTTATATGGTTAAAGGCCAAATTCCATGGAAAGCTAATTGGATAAAGGGACTTGTGATACTGTGCTTTACATATCAGTGACTGCATGAAAGATAAAGGTCCACTTCATCACTCATTCTTTATCTTTCTCACCTGCCACTGGCCTCTACTGCTTCTTACTTTTGTAGTGGGCAGCTACCACCAGGTAGCTGTCTGGGCTGAGGTCTTTAATGCTGGGGGATTTACTGGAGATGGGTGAAGTCTTGCCCTCCACACGGGAGATCTGGAGCATTCTGCAGGGGTCATGCTTCAGGAGGTAACTCTCAAAGGTCTCCCAGCCACCACCAACCCGCACCATCACATGTTTATTGTGCAGCATCTACAGAGGAGGATAGAGCACACAGAATCCTTATGAGCAAAGAAACATCAGTCACTTCCAAAGTTTTTGAATGATTTAACAACTCTCACCCTAACAATAAGATATTGATGAGGGATGAGATCAACATGTTCATGATGTCTTTTAAACTAATTATTCCAGTGCACACACACATATATGCATATATATATAAAAATCAATGAAAGAGTGACAGCATGTGTAATAATATGACTTCAAGACAAATCAAATATATAATATAATACAAATTAACATTTCCAAAAACATAAGGTGTTAAACCTTTGGGTATGGAAGGGTTAGCCAATGTAGTTAAGGTGAACTAGGATCCCTCAGAATCTCTATTTATGTGGCAAGAATTTGTCTATAGAGGAAAATCATTCCGAGAACACCAAAATAGAAGTACTCACCTGAAACCTCCCTGTCCTCAATTCACACAAGCATAACATCCCCGAATTCCCTTTTATTCTCTCAACACCTCCACTCGTTTCTTCACACCCCTATATTGGCTTACTGTCACCTGCCGATCCCCCTGAGGCACATTCCCAAGTGTCATGGCAATCTCTCTTCAAATCCAATAAAGTAAAGCAGGAATAAAAGGACGACCCCACATCTCACAAATTGGCTGTTCACATGTGTGCATTCCCCAGAGGCTCTGACCCAGTCGCTCATTTAAATATTACAGCCCCTCCTCCTTCATTCTTGTCCCTAACAGATGGTGGATATGCGTTTCTTAGTCCTTGTATAAGTAAAATTCATGATGAGAGGGGGATGTAAATATAACAAAATATAAAGTATAGCATTATTTAAAATGATAAATATTCATAATGTAAACAGCATCAATAATAATAATATATAAGAATAATTTTAATTAGTAGCAGTAACGTTGTCATTAATATTATTAATATTTTTATTTTTAAATGATGTTATTGTTTTTGCTGTTGTCAGTATTTGTATTAATCCAGTAAAGATAGGCAGATCACTATCAACCACTAATATCCCTGTAAAAGGTAAAAATGATATCTTTAAGTTACTATTTATATTCAGTGACATTATAAACACTGCAGCTATTCCCTAATGCTCATCTTCGTCTAATTTTTGGGTTGGCAAACCTGTTCAAAATGGTACTAAAGCCAATATTCCATCATACTTTAATATTGACAGTCCAATAATTCTATATCCACCAAACATATACGTTTTGCTAATATGGTGCACACAGCCATCGATCCACTTGATTAAACTTTCATAAAGGGGGAAAATGACAAGCTATCATTTTTGCCCTTCAGTCTAGCAAGCCCACTGAGATAAGGAGCTGACAGGGCAAAGCACTTCTATCGTACACCTTCAACTCAACAATGAAATAAAGGCATGAGGGGAGGCATGAAATAAACAAACAACAACAGGGGTGTCCTGAAGGACTTATGGACCACAGAGCATATTTTTTTATACTTTTCATACAGCCCTTCGGTGGAACAGTAACATAAAATATTTATAAAGCGCTTAACAGGATGAGGGAGAGGAGCTACCAAGAGGTCAGGAGTGAGGCTAGCCCCAAGGCTCAGCAATCACTGGCATAATAGGCTTTGGGTGTCGAGAGGAGATTTCAATCACATTTTACAGCACACAATAGAACAAAGTGGCACAATATTGAAAACCTTTGCTTTACACACACACACACACACACACACACACACACACACACACACACACACACACAAACACACACTCTCACACACACACTGAGGCAGATTGATACACTACTGTGGAATATGCATGTGCACACAGACAGAAAGGTTGGCAGTGAAGGTCAACACATTCATGGTCAGCAGTTCACATCATATTCTCTATTACTACAGAATAGTTCATTTCAAAGCATACAGTGTCCATTTGTATCCATTTGAGTTGCCTGAGGTGACCAGGATTACTGTTAAAATAGGAAGCAGTTCAATTATAATGCGCACATTAAACTTTTCCTCTCTAGGTAAGTGTCTTAGATATCTGCTGCTCTTTCCTTAAGTCCTCACTCAGTGAAAATGACCACTTGTTCACAAAGATAAGAATTTTAATTGCTCTCTGTAACAGAAGAATGCTGCATTTAAAAAATGAGCCATGGGCAGACTTGTGACCTCTCAGAAACAAAAAAACATTTTGTCCTTGGACAGGAGGCATCTGAAGGATTGGAATTTCAATTATTTGAATGGGAGAGGACGACTGCACTGCCTTAACGTCCTCTAATAGAAACTATGAATCGCTTGGCCTTGGTTGCTGGGCAACTCACAATGATGGCTGGAAGGAAACGATCTGTAATATATTAACGGGGAAGGTTCTCTAGTTATGAATATTTGAGAACAAAGATTAAAAGTCTGGCGTCATTTAATGCTAGATGATCCTGAGGTCAAATGCTCATGCACCCAGTTCTATTGTCAAGTGAATTTGACATATTTTTTATCCAGAGTGTTCTATGGTCTGGTATTTTCATATCATTCTGGATTCTTTTCACACAGTTGTAATGTTTTGCGGCTGTTGTATGCTGCACCATGGGCCTGAAGAATGACATTTCTTCTAAAAATAATTTACGTAGAGGGATTCCGATAAAGACCGCACAGGCCGACTACAGAACATCTGATGCAACTCAGCAATACCTGGAGAAAGAACTCACTTTCACTTTGTTTACCTGTTACACCGTGGTCTGGGCAAATAGTTTTCATAAATCTTAAATGTTTCTTTCATGTTATCCCCTTATCTGTTAGCTTCTCACAGTTATGTCTGTTGCCCACTGGTGCTTATGCAGTTGCTATTAGCAACCATAGGATGGCAGTGCTAATGCAAAATCACACCCCGCACAAATTTAATCTCCAAGTGGCAGTTTAATCTCTTAAGGGTCTGTATGTGGGAGTATACCCTCAAAAATACTAGCCCTGCACAGTATACACTTAACTCTATATTGTGAATATATCGGTTGATATTTCAAATTTGATGTAAACACTGATGAATTATGCATTCTGTATGCTTCACTATTGGCTTGCCTTATTCTGCCAAAGATTTTTGACTTGCATTATTCTGCCGTACACATTGGATTACGTCAGGGGTGCCTAACTGGTCCTGGAGGGCTCAGCACAGTTTGGTGATTCATCTGCTCAAGCATCTGATTAAACTCAATCTGTTCATTTTTGGGTCAGGTGGTTGATATGCTGGTGTAATTTTTCTGTTTTCAGTAATGCTACCAAAAAGCAGTTTTTGCTAACATGTTAAAATGTCATTTGCCTCTTTATGAAATCAATAGAATAAATGCCACTGGACTACATGTTAACAAACGCAAAGTCTATAAGTTTCATAATCTCCAAATAACGTATAGTTAATTTATATTCATTACAGGACAAAAAATATATTTTATGAGTAATAAAGGTTTGTTTTATGAATAATAAAACTGCGGTTTAAGGGGTTAAAACTGCACTGCCACCTTCCGCCCTCCCTCCAAACTCATTTCATCTGCAAGTGTGTTAACATGATGCATTACCATTGTCACAATCCTGAATTAAAGGAGAAGAAATAATGCATCTGCCTCAGAGAATAAAATCATCTTAATTTCTTCATTATGACCAAGCGGGAATTCACACACACACACACACACACACACACACACACACACACACACACACACACACACACACCCCCACACACACACACACACACACACACAAACACACACACAAACACACACACACAAACACACACAAACACAAAAAGAGATCTGAGTGGAACTGATGGAGGTAAGTGGTGTTCGGACTGTGTTGACTGTCTCAAACACTGCCTAATGTGATTTAGAGGTGTGATTTTGTCAGCCATGCTGAGAGGTGAGTGTGTTA
>JBBMFX010000122.1:7748060-7759329 GCA_037832545.1 Rhabdalestes septentrionalis
GCAATGACAGCAACCACCAATCAGTATCCTCCAATGTGTACACGTCATCATATGGTGCTTTTCCACTGCCTGGTAGCAGCAGTTGCACTTTGAACGCGCTAATATCATGCTTTAGCATTTTCTGTCATTTGGAAGTGAATGCGCTTTGGTATACCTCGAGGCACAAGATCAGGTTGTTCTCACGTTGCTTTGATGTCGTACACTGACTGCGCAGCCCCTGACTGAGTAACTTTTTTTTTGCAACTAACCGACTAATGAAAATGTATTCGACCAAGCCTTCTTCATATCGACTAACATTTAGTCGACTATTTGGGGGCAGCACTACAGAAAATTAATTATTAAGGCAAAAGCTCATATTCATACTTGGAAAGAGCTGATCTTAAAAGTCCAGACATTTACAAACCCTTAAAAGGAGGCTCTTCTAATAATATATAAAAAGTTTTTTTCTCTATAAAGGATACAGAATATCTGCTGTATATGGTTCTTATATAAACCTTTAAAACATGGTTCTCTAAAGCCCCAAAATTGGTTCAATGGTTGATAAGTCAAAGAACCCTTTGCTATCATTATTCAAAACAAACCCAGTTATGAGGAGTGTACACTGACATTCTTTTGGCACTGCAAAGCAACAGTCTAGAATGACAATAAAACTGCCGTCAAACTGTCCCTGAAACAGGTGAAAATAATGATCTGCCATGTCTGACCAACACAATAAATGTAAACATGATCTCACGAGTTTTCATGCAGCCATCAGGATATACAATGGAATCATATGTGCTGCGATCACACTTTAGGGCTTTTTTTCATGCTAGGACATTGATTCATAGAACTATATATTTTAATGTGCAATGCATAAGGTTTTAGGGTTAGGGTTAGAGGTAGGGTTTAGGGTTTAGGGTTAGGAGTTAGGGACTTTTCTCATCTCACGGCATTTCAACCTGTTTCAACTGCATTTCAAACAAAAACAATAAGGAATCAACACATAATTTCTCTCCTACTGTCCCTCAGTCACCAGTTACCGCTAATACTGGCGATGTCATACAGTGCACATTAAAACACATAGAAAATAGGCGAAAAAATGCCTATAATGTGATCACAGGACATATTTTATTTACATTGTATATCGTATTGTATTGTATTTTAATTTGAAATTGTGGTACCATTTTTTGAGTGAATGTTTAATATCAGTGTTCTATGTTTAAGTTTCATTCAAATTTCATTCACATTTTTAAGGTCTGGATACTAACATAAAACTTCTTATTTATTCAGTAGACCAAACTCATGGATACAGTGGATGGGATGTGGCTGTTGAAAAAGACAGTAAAAAACAAACAAACAATGAGATACTAACAGGTAGATTGACAGAGCAAACTTCAACATCAAGGGTCATTAGAGATGAATTTCTTACCTCCACTGTTATACTCTAGCTGGGCAAACGTGCACATGAATAGCTTTTCGTGTACTTGTTTGCAGTTAACTACAGCTTTACATATATACATATTTCTGCTTCCAAACAACATTCCAACAGAGTATTAAATATTATAGCCAGGCTATTAAGCTTGTTAAGGGCGCTACAGTAACTACATAAAATTATTGACCACAATGAGTCATGGTGCACATGGAGCAGAAGGAAATTAAATATGACATGAGCACGTATGAAATCTCTCATTACATAATAAACAGTTCAGCTGGAGAAGGCAGAGACAAGAGGAGCACTGTACTGGACTGATGAGTGCCTTCTGAAGTTTTGTCATGAGTTCAGGTTAGAGCAGCATTTTCCACAGCCCTCTTACAATCACAGAGGAGGATAAACAGTGCAAACTTTGAAACCTTAGATCATATTTTTGTGTATCACACATACACAAGCATGCACACATACATGGACACCTATGTCCTTTCCCATTTTGTAGATTTTGTCTCTCATTCTCCTGTGCTCTGTGTGATCAAGAGTCTAGCATTCCGTCCTTCTTAGTCCCGTTTCTCTCTCATTCTGTCCCTCAGGAGGCATGACTTCAGATATTTCCACATATCTGTCCTCTCCATGCCCCCAAAAAGCATCAGACTCAGTAACTCTGACCTGTTGATCCCTTTAAGCCAGAGCTATCATGATTGAACTCGGTGACTATTTAATTTAAAAACACCAATTAAAGTTTATCTTCTTGATGTTCACTTCCATGATGAATAATGCATTACTGAACTCCTAAAAACTTCACCAAACATTCATTTGTCCATTTATGAGTCCATGTTCATCTGTACTGAAGTTCAGATCTGGATAGTTATGAATGTAAGTTCTTCATTAATGAGTAATAATGATTAAAGGGTTTTAAAGACCACAATTACTATCCACTAGGGTAGTCTTACTCTAAGTGTTCCAAAATGTCATTATATTCATTTTTTTATCTTCATAAATTGATTAATTATTGACACAGCCATCATTATTTGTTTTATAGTTACAACATAACGTCATGCCTTCCGTGATCAATCAAGGTAATATAAATAATAGTCCTCCCTGTCAACACTGGACACACACTTGGATTTTTCAGTTACAGTTAACGTCATTGGTAATAAAATTACTACTAACCACCCAAGAATAATATTTAAAGTAAGCCCAGTGCAAACTTACATTATTATACTACAATGCCTAGCATCTCCATTTTGTTGTTATTTACATAATTAGATAACAGCAGCTGCTGTTTACATTGTGTTAAATTATCATGACAAATAGATCAACAGAATTTATTGCATGGATTTAATAATCAATTGTTTACTATTATTATTATTAACTGAAAGTTGATTCATTTGAAATGTAATCTTGTCCCTCAGGGCTGTACTGGTTACATTTCTCATAACTGAAAGATCCATGTGGATCCATGAGGCACATCCTTCAGTATCTATGTTATTTTTCACTAATGAAGTATTACCTTACTTTCAATTTAATGACAGCAAAATAAAGTGAACTAAGACTTTGATAACAGGGTGCATCGGGATATGGCTTTCTGAAGGTCGAGTAAAAGTGATATAATTCAGCATAGTAATGACTTGCATAGTGTTGTTCCTTTGCACTGTTATTCTTTAGGGGCTCTATTAGCTGAGCTGTAGGGAGTCATAACCAGCAAAAAAATCCCATTATGTAGACTCTGAAGAAGCTGGGCTTCCGCCAACAAAAGCAGAAATATTTTCTTAATTTACCACCAGAAATCTCTCGCTCTTAATGCCTTTTCCATCTGGGGGAGTTTTGAGAAAAAAGTTAACGACTCCTCGCTATCGTTAGCCGGCTCTGTATAAATCAGCACGCTCAGCATTTTTCCGAAGTTCTCCATCCCACAATGGCACGTTTTTAGGAGGAGATGGCAAGTGGCCATGACTTCAGACAAAAGTCTTTGTGTGAGAGAGCGCAGTACAACAATGTCCAAGTGCTACACACACACGTCTCATGTCAGGCACCTAGACTGAGATGTTGGGATCTGTCCAGTCTCCTTAAGGTTGACAAACACACAAGTCTGGGGCAATGAATCCATAAATTCTGCAGTTGTTAGATGTATAAAATCCATCACTGGACTGTATCTTGGCATGTGATAAGTTGAATTTCCATAAAAGGTCTTGGAGTAAAACCTTGGATTTTCGGAGCCATGAATATGTAATGTCAGACATCTATGTATGAATGTAGGATTATAAATTAAATTAATTTATCCAAGAGTATGCAGAAAACCAAAATGTAAACCCTATGGAAAAGTAAAACAATGCATTTGTTCCATTTGCATCTGTCACTCTAGGTGAATTGAAATCTATACAAATTTGAATGGTCCCATTATCTCTCCAGGGCAGTTAGATATTCGTAAGTGATTTTAAAAAGACTTTACATGGTTTGAGCAATAAATGAATACAATAGAAATAAAAGTGTCAGTGTCCTCTGGGGTTTGTGTGTCAGGATCTTGGTCAGGATGTGGAATGATGAGGCCAAGGATTGTGCAGACACTGAATAACACTGATATCTTACATTTTTAGCCAAAATGATCTACATGACTTTTATACACTCTTGTGTATATGGAAAGTAGTTGCAAAAATGGGTTCATCAAAGTGATGCCATAGAATTGGGGTGGTGAATTCTGGCTGCAGAAGAAGCCCCTTTGAAACAGAGCGGTGGGTAAATTGCATGTATTCTGCTCTGAACCTGAGCTATCCCAAGCAAGGATGCTGAATTTGAGGTGCATATACTGGAACAAATGGAGATGAGTGTCAGAGAGAGGTTACCTTGCGAGATGGTGATGATTCCCCACTGCCTTGTCTGAATTTCTCCTGCAGAGTCTCAGCCAGCTGACATAACAGGAAGCCATTATCTAGCCTGTCCATGAAGGTATCTGCTGTGATCTCCACACCTGGGAGGATGAGAGAAAACGGGAAAGGCAGAGAAATATTTGAAAAACAAAACTCAGTAGAGAAACATGCTCTTAAATACTTTGCCTAATTTCTCAGAATTCTTTAATTAAACAGAGTCCAACAATTTCCTGAATTCAAGGGCCATGGAGAAATCTTTGGTGTTGAACCTAAGCATTATTTCTAAAGTTGCACTTTTCATTACCCCATCCATATGGTCAATAAAAATGGGGGACAATCTATAAGAAAACAAATAAATGAAAACACTTAATTTTATATGTAAGGTTTTGGTGACATAACAAAAATAGTACATGTTCATGCTACATGTTAATAATGATTCAGTCCAAACTTCCTTCACTGATTATTTTCTCTCTAATGTACAGCAGTTCCACTAACATACTAGAACTATCCCAGTCACACATTCTCCTTTAAAAAAAACCCAAAAAAACGAACAAACCCAAAAAAAAATATATATATATATATACCTGTATACATAGATCAATCTTAAAGGGAAATATATAACACAGTCAGTGATTGACATCAGCGGTTTCAGTTTTCACAGCACTTTTGAGCACTTAATTTGAGTAACTTCATACTGGACCTCCAAGGACTATCACTCAGGAAAGGGAATTCCGAAAAAGAAAAATAATAATGACATTTTAAAATATGGTTCCTGCCGGTCTGCAGAGCCTTGCTTCTGCACCAATCAAAGTTCAGTCAGATCAGAACTAATTCCAGCGCTTCTGTCAGTACGTGCCCCGCTCCGCCCCCTCGACTTTAAGGCCCACCCCGGTACGAGACCCGTTTGTCAGTCCAGAGGGGAGTGATCTGCCTCAGTGGTCCAGGATAAACTTTTGGAGATCCCGTGCGATGATGGGCCACTGTCGAGATCCAAGTTCTCTCTGCCATGCTGCGAGAAAGATCCCCCAGCTGAGTGAGATGTAGTTTAAACCATCTTGCTTTTCTATTCCGCGTATCTGAGTGAGACGCTTTTTCTCACTTGGCAGCCACGAAAACAAGTACAGAAACAGGCGGAACTCAGAAACCCGCCCAGAGTGGCTCTGTGCATTCCTCATTTCGACCAGTTAGTGGCGAGAATCATAATAGAATATTGATTTTAAAAAGTTTGTGTCAAATAATCCCTGTGGGTGACTAGACAAATAATTTAATTTAGGTTAAAAGTCAGTTTGCACTTTCAGCAACATTTGGCAGTGTTCAAAATATAATTGCAAGAAAATCTATCAATGTACATGCGCGATCGGGTGATGCAGGATTTAGTAGTTATGTTCCAGCGCCCATGATAAGGTGAAAATGTTTGAATTTGGGTGTAGACCAATTTATTATTGTAGGTACTCATTAGAGTACAAGTGCAAAAAAAAGTCAACCCCTGAACATAGTTAATGTTAAGCAGGGCTTAGCATTAAACAAAAAATATACAACAAACAACCATTGGCTGTTTTATTGTTCACATCTTTTATGATTTTTGAGCTGTCAAAAGAGCTTTAAGACACAAACCTAAAACACAGATTTGTGGCATAAGTTCGTTTACTACTCACACATTAGAAAAATGTCATTAATCAACTTTGAGAAGAAAGCTTGGTCACTTGGTTACACTTTTGTCTTTTTTAGGGGGGTTCTGATCAGCTTATCCAACATCATTGCATAACCTCATCATTTGCAAATGTAACCCTGATTCTAGGAGACAAGGATATGGTAATGTAAAAATCAATTACATCTATTTTTCTTACACAAAAACACACAAACTTCATTAGTAGACCTAAAAGGAAAAGAAAAAAGGAGATAAAATATTTGAGCCTGGAATATATAGATGAATAGCTGAGACGAGTCAAAATGAGGAGTCACTGACAGGCTGTAAATTTTTACAGCCGAAAAGGAGCCAAGCACTGATAAACACGTGTTTCAGTAATGAGCAATGAGCACAAACAGCAATGCTGATGCTTAACCAGGAAACAGCTGATTGCTTTTTGCATAGTAGTCCAGATAACACACATCATACACACACACAAACATACCCACATGTGGACACACATACACACACACACACACACACACACACACACAGATACTACACTGATCAACATGTGGCTGCTGCTTTTGACTGGCTTCCAGACGACCATTCCTTCTCAGTTAGATCACCCTGAAACAGGAGGTGGTGGCAGGGGGTTGGGGGTGTCTGTGGAAAGAGAATATTTTTTCATCTATTCTTTTTCTGAAAGAGGGGGCGCATTAGCGGTAGAGGGGGTTTAGATGTTTTAATGAGTTCCAAATGTGGTAAACGAGGCCAGTGAAGGGAGCGACTGAGAGAATCCCCTACGTCCACCTCCTTCCTCCCCTCCTTCTCCGCTACACTCCTTCTCCATATAGTGAAGCAAAAATAAACTCCATCCCACAAAGAGTGGCCCAGAACAGCAAAAACCTCCTCTGATGGTCTCACACAAAAATAAACATTTCTGGCTCATACCAACATTTTGCATACCTAAAATCTAATGAAATATTCCATAAAACATCCTTCTGAAGTACAAGGTCAACTACTGGAATGAAAAAGGATATCATTCAAGAGGAATGCCACAGGTTTTCATATAATTACATAAATATGTAAGACATTTATCCTTACCATGTTTAAAATGATTACATAACAATGTTCAAAGGTTCTCTGGTGGATTATGAAAAAAAATATATATAGGTTAGATTTGTGTTCTAGACACTGCGACTCCTGGGTCCTATTACCACTACAGTCAAAAATCAGACTTTGGAATCTTTCCACCAATTTTAATGACCACATTTACATCTCAACCACTGACTTATGGAGAATGTTGAAAAATGCCCCTTTAAAAGCTTTGCAGTATTGTGCAAATACAATTTTAATTACATTTTAAGGCACACAGGACAACCATTTTTTCTGAAGTTTGTGAACAGGTTGGACTGTAGTGCTAAAAAAGGCTATGAAAAAAAATACAAAGATTATTTTTACATGATAAACTATTTAAAAAGAAACAATTTCTATATTTATATCTATCAGTATCATTAGCAGACATCTAATCAGATACGTCTTTATTCAGTTTATTTTCAAACTGGAACCTGAATGCACTAAAGCTCACAATAAATATATGCTCACTATAATTATTTAAAAATACACAGTTGTCATTCAGTGTTTAACATAGTGTTCAAAATTGATATCATGATTTAATTTAACCCAATAATGAACTATATATATTATAGAACTTGACAATGAATTAACCTAATTTCTACATGAACTAAATATATATCCCCTTGGTTCATTCAGTTTTGTTTAATATAATATATTATATTCTATTAATGTAGAAATCACAACTTTACAACTTTAAAGATGTAAATATAAAGCCTGAATGCAGAGTCAAACAGGGTATCTGCCACTTCTGCACAGCAGCCTCCCCAACGCGGTGGGAGCTGTCCCAGCTGTGCTCACATATCACACTCCTTACACACATCTGAGGAGAGATATCTGCCTTCATGTCCTATTAGAATCAGCCACAAATGAGCTTAAAGGTTCAGGAGAGCACTTGCAGTCCAGATGAGTGGTTTGTGTGGTCCGCTGCGGCTCCAGGCTGACCAGAGTCGCTGCTTCTGCCTCTGCTGGCTGTGCACGGACTGCCTGCTGCCAGACATTCCATTGACGTCCCACTCCACTCCACACACACACACACACACTGAACACGGGCAAGTGCACTAAAACAGCCCAGGCCAGAACCATGACACACCACCATTCTTCTTCTCGTAATTTGTGTCTTACTTCTGAATCACCGCTGGGTTTGAGTACAGACCAAATATTTAGTAAATACTAGAAAATGTGTGGAAATAAAGTCGTACATACACAAAGAATCTATATTTAACAAAAAAAGCAGACCAAGGATTCTCAAGGAACTGCTATATGCTCAATTATGATTGCCCTGAACCAGAACACCCTGCAAAAGTTAATCACTGCGGGAAGAAGCAAATGCAAATTAATTATTTTTCAGCAGTTCCTCCTTGAATCGCCTTGCACCACAGGCACTTACTTCTTTGTTGATCTGCTACTTATGACATGATTTATCTTTGCAGTTAAGCATAAAAGCCCAAACCACCCATTCCCTGGGCCATGCTAAATTTGATGATCAATATCGACAAAAAATTGGACAATCAAATTTGTCTAGAGCACTGGAATGATCAGAAATGCCACAAAGACGTACACTTTAGATGCTTACAGACACACTGAAATAATCAGTTCACCTATATATACAGCCCAAAATAAGACAACTCATTATTTTACAGCATTGTGAAAGAGTACCAACACAGTGGCCAAGAAGCCATGTGCCACTACAGAACAACTATCTAGGCCTCTAAAATGTAATTTGCGTTTTTTAGAGGTTAACATCAGCTATTAATCAAATAAAATCTATCACAGCCGTTTGACCTTTGCTTACCCAATATACTGGTGAGCCAGAGTGCCAGATCCTCTTTCATAGGTAGCAGGCTGGCCTCATGTCTGCTTGCCAGCCACTGGCTGTACTGCTGCAGGTCAGTCAGGCCGGGACCAGCCGGCTGCTGCTTGGGGCTCAGAGAGCTACACATGCTGCTCTTTCCTTATTGACCTAGAGAAGAGGAAAGAAAAGGAGAGGGAATTAAAAACTAGAAATTCCATAATATAGATCACGCATACTACAAGACAGTCTCAACAGGCTTTTCAGATCACATCACTGGTACTTAAAGAACACTGAACACTCGCATACTCATAACAGAAAGAGAATAATGAGGCCTATTTTACCAGATTGATTTTTTAATATGTGGTACCACAGATTCGTCTTGCCCATCCCAAATGAACATTGTGACATATCATGTATCATGAATATTTTGTTAGGTATCGTGGTATTACAGTTTTTTTTTACAGTTGCTTAGTCACAAGTCTCAATCCTGAAGTCCCATTTTTAAAACACTGCACAGTTTGCAGTCCCAGTGCACGGTATGGCTACACAATACATCTCAATGCACTTGCACTTGCACTAAAACAACCAATACATGAGCACATTTACCTTTTCAAAAAAACATTCTAACCACAACCAAATGAATAAACAAAAACAGGTTACATTACAAATAAGAAGATACTGATCATGACTATTCCCTGATTTTATAGAACACACACACACAATTTAAGTTAAAAGCCAGAGATATAACATATACAATATTTTTCACTGTAATATTACTTGCATCTTACTCATGTCCTCTGAATCTTGTAAAATTGTGTGAAGCATTTTGAAAAAGTGGAGCATTTTGAAAAACTTTTACCCACTGTACCTACCCACAACTAATATCTTGCATGATTACAAACCCTACATAATCCACATAGCACAAATAGCTATGGAGAAAGAGAAAAAGAGAAAGAATCAGAGATCTTCCAATATCAGAGATCTCTCTCAAAAAGAAACTGGACTCTGAAACTGAAATGTTGACCACACCGGGCACTTGGCAGGTCAGTAGCGCTCTGGCACACAGGGGTGTATCCTAAAACCATGAAGGCTTTCTCAGCGCTCTCTGCTGACAGCAATTCGGTGCCACTAGAACAATGTGATGCCTTTCAGACCAAACCCTTTTAACCAGGTGACCTGCTTTATATCCAATGAAGAGCCAGCACTCTGCACACCAGAACAGTGGAGAGAAGCTTCTGAAGGCCATTAACTAACACAATGTTGCACCATAGTTACTTTGCCTTGTTCAGAGAAGTACTGTGATATTGCATTTTTCCATCTGGCCTATGACTAGAATCGACAGCAATTAATCTGTCATAATTAACAACTGCCTTACAAAATCAGCACAGTATATATAACTGTGATTTATGTTCATAGTACTTCATTTTTCCTGTCTAAACAGAATGTAAGATACATCATGACCGCACAGCTCACAGATCTCAGTGTTAACTTCACTGAGGGGTCTCCGTTGAACCATTTCCACTTTCCCATCATCACAGCTTTCGTTCCTCAGATCATCCTCCCTTCCCATTTCTCTCATCATGTTCCAGGATAAGTCTCACTTTCTTTCTTTTTTTCATGTTTTTTTCCCTTTCATTCTGAAGAGTGGATCCAACAATGGACCCTCTCAAGGTATGTGCAATCCACTCCTAACTCAAAGGGTCCTGGCACAGTCACACTTTTGTGTGATTAACCAGAGGTGAACATCTTCTCACAAGCAATTTCAAAGATAGTTGCGATTTTAAGTCAGTGACCTTCTGTGTCACTCTGAGTGCTCACACCAGTCAAAACAGCACAAAGAGGACTCAGAAGAGCTGAAGGCAGCTAAATGGCTGTTCGTTTGTCCCTGTGAACTGAAGGACTGTAGCAGCATTGCTGTTGTTCACCCGCTTGAGGCTTCACACTTGGGTGTTTTACGCCCAGCTGGAGCATTTTTGCCCTGTACCACTGCTTGGCCTTTTTCACACAACCTCTTCATACACAGGAGATCTTTTATACATGGCATGAATTGATAGAGAGAGAAAGATATAGAAAGCATATGAGTAAGAAATAAGAAAGAAGGAAGAATGAGGGAATTTGAGAAAGAGCGAGATAGACAGAAAGCTAGAGAGAGAGAGAGAGCATATGTTTTAACAAAGAAAGAAAGAAAGAAAGGGTATGAGTGCATGAGAGAGATGGAGAAAATGAGAGAGAGAGAGATAGAGAGAGAGAGAGAGAGAGAGAGAGAGAGAGAGAGAGAGCTCGGCTTACCTGCTCTGAGGTAAACGTTATCTGAGAAACAAACAGACAGGAATACAGGTGACTAACATATACACAGAGACTGAACACACACACACACACACACACACACACACACACACACACACACACACACACACACACACACACACACACAC
>JBBMFX010000122.1:7775175-7787239 GCA_037832545.1 Rhabdalestes septentrionalis
CTCTCTCTCTCTCTCTCTCTCTCTCTCTCTCTCTCTCTCTCTCTCTCTCTCTCTCTCTCTCTCTCTCTCCCTCACTTCTTGATCACTGTTAGACAGAGAGAGGCAGGAGGGCTTAAGCCACACCTGAGACCTCCAGCACAAGACTGCAAATGACTCTAATCAAATCCATGTCATTTCAGACATGGAGGTTATTTATATGTAACACCTTAAAGGGGCAATCTCCAATATGTTTCCCCCTAAAGGCTATTTATAATGCTTTTTTGTGTTTGTTTACCAAAACCAGACATTTTCATTTTGCCTGACGATTTTCCAACGTCTCTTACAATTAAACAGACTGTTTTTGCTTTGGTGACTTTAATGCTAATGTACAAAAACGTCCTCTTTTCTGCCCTATATTGTATACTGAGCTGAAACATTCTTTAGAACTTCAACAAGAATAGGTGGTCTAACCTACTGTAGCCTGAATACTGTTTTTTGACATCACAACAAGTTTATTGCTGTACTTGAGAGAACATTCCAACCTTTGCACATTTAATAAGCTCACATTTGTCATCAAAAAATCTTCAATGACATAGGCCCTTTGAATGATATTTCAGAGTCATTTTGTTGACTCTGTCTGAAAAGTGACAGGTTGGGAATGTTATGAGGGTATTTATTGCTCAGCAAGCCTCAACAAAATAGGCTAACACAGCTGCTTAGTCCTGTTAGCGAAAGAAAACTGCACTGTCAGAGTCCAGCAGCTTACCGCTGCTGCAGGGAGTTCACTATTTTGGGCAAGTGTGAACAAGATGGGGAAAGGGAGAAGTAGTTCCTGCTTGCAAGAGGGGTGTTAATAAGTGATGAAATATTCATTTTAGCTCAGTCAGTGAGAACAAAGAGTTCTGGATGGCCAAGTTATGCAGATATGAAAACACTATGAAGCAGAGCCACTTTAAAGTCTAACTGCAGTAAGATTAAATGTGTGTCTTTAAGATTTTATTTTTGCTAATAAGTAACGTTTAAAACCCCTTTAGTTCACCACCAAGGGCAGAAACTTGTGAAGGTGTAGGAGTATACGAAATAAAGAATGGAATACAGATATAACCTCTGAAGTAAGTTATCCTGTGAGAATATTTGAGCAAGTTATTTCTAGGTCATCACTGCATTTATGATTCATACCTGAGCTACATCAAATCTGCCATGGGGAAAAGAGAGAGCATAAAAGAAAACTAAATAAACATCTACATGAATGCCCCGTGTATGACATTTAACAAACAAACAAACCAGTAAATAAGCAAAATAACAATGAGGCCATGGCTGATGTCTGCTCTATGAATTGAGGAACTATTTTGGTAATGGATACATAGACAGGAACTATAACAAAACCTCTCCAAATTGGTAACTAAATAAATATTTAATGTAGGCTAAAATAAAATAATGGGTTTTTATTTTTGAAACCTGTCTGAGAAATGTTCACAGAATATAAAGGCCTGTTATTTTAAACTGTTGCAAATAACTGAGCCACTGCAACTGTTGCAAGCTGTCAGAGGTTGTCCTTCTCTGTTTTGTTTTGTTGGTTTGTTTGGTCTTTTATTATGAAATCCTGAGCACACGGGCTTGAGTTTGTTTATTATGTGTTTCTGCTGGCCAGTGTTCTCAGGAGAAAAAGCTTGGTGTTTCTATCGGTTTATAGTGTTTTGGGTTTAGTATTTAACCTTGCTATTGTCCACTGCCATACTATGCTGCTTTGGGTTTCTCCTGAATCCTTTTGTTTAAAGATTGCATTTTGGTTTCTGGCCCTCGTGCTTTAAAAAAAAAAAAAAAAACACATAGAAATGAAGGTCTGCCAAAGCGCCTGCCCTCATTTGGGAGAAAGGGAAAGACGAGACAGTAACAAAATGTTGTTATGATTGCAATGATTTTCTAAACCACTGCAGTAAGAGAACATGTAAATATTCATTATCTGAACATAAGAATGATCATATGTACACAATGAAACCAAAAATGGGAGAGTTTTTCAGAGGAAGCGGGTGAAATTGAGAACTTTCATTTAAAGGAAAAGCTTGACTAAGGCCCAATGCCAGAATATATCACCTTTTTTTTCTATTGCTGTCGCCACTTAAATGCCTAAAGCGCTGTTAATATTGGTGGGTGTATTGCTGTGTGTAAGACTGGATTTATTAAAACAGGTAGTGGTTGTGCTGGTGAAGGGGGTGCATTTGGCCAGAAGGATAATCATGTTCAGGCCACACTGAGCCCTGCTGAGCTCTCGTCATTAAATAGTCATTCTGGATCTTGATTAGAATGCTCAGTCCCCTGGAGATCCATGGAGACCCCTTAATGCCTGTGCCCAAAGCCTAGCTTTAACAAAACACACTACAGATACACACACATGTATGCTCAAACAATGACATTCTATCCCATCAAGAAGGAAGCTCCAAAAATAGGAGGTTAATGCCTACCTGTACTGGAGACCCGTTATATAATATACAGCTCATTTACAATGAGGCCGACCAGTGGCATCATCAGCTGGTGGATTTGTCAGCAGGGCAATTGCCGTGACTTGTGTGGTTGGTTAGCTGTGGGGAAACATGTTCAGGTTGGCTGGTGATTGGTTTGTGCATGCTGTCACATCAACACACACGCAATTATGAACCAGGCTGGGTCATTAGTGTGCTTGTACCATTCAAACCTGTGTAATAAGCTGGGGAGGATTTTTTATATCACTATAAAAAACAATTTTGGGTGTAAATTGAGCATTTAAACACAGTCACTTTATATCTACAATAAACATATTTGATATTTTTTTAATTACAGTATAGATAAACACAGTATAGCTGTAGGTTCAGTAAAGCTGTAGGTTCATGTTCCTGGTGTGTGTGGAGTCCAGCATTTTATGCTATATTTACATACACACACAACACACACACATAAATTTATATATATATATATATATAAACTAATTACAGGAGCACAGGAGAACCTCACTGTAATATCTCTGCCAGAAGAGCCCGCTGTTGTTTAGTTTAGGTTATAGAAGCTTTTATTTTGGGGATGTTTCTGTCATTTGTCACATTGTCAGCTGTCCTGTGTTTTAGTTAAATGTTTATGTCAAATGATTGGTTAATATTCTTTATAGATTTTGTATTTAAGTTCCTAGAGTTGAATATTCAGTTGGTGTTAACCCTCACAATTACCCTCATGACAACTATTCCTCTTGTGTTCTTGCTTAAGGTCTACTTTAAATTTAAATTCCCTCAAACCTTTTGTAAAGTGTAGAGTCTGTGACTTTTGTGAATAAAAAAACATCTACGGAACCGGGGCGCCTCGCCTCACTAACCCTCAGCCACAGACCCGAAACCCACAAGACCTGCTAATCACAATTTGGCCGACATCCCTCTTTGTAATACATATACTGGTGCCTCTGGACACATTATCAGTGATGTTCCTGGAATCATAGTGTGTTTCGGGTCTTTCAACATCATACACCCTCATGCAGGTGACCTGGCCGTGGGTTTTTCAGACCCCAGCTTGTGTCCAGATGGTGAACTTGCTACCACTAGTTCGACTCTGTGGTATATGTACACCAGCCTTTATAAATATACACACACCACACAAACACACATATTGTATTCTATACTAAAATGTAATATGAAAAACAATTTAAAGTAAATACATAGTTAATATCAGAAAGTCATTCATGCCCACTGTTTCCTATCACAACTTAAAGTGGAGGCCATTCAGCGCTCTCTTGCAGAGTGTTTAAAGCATATTGATTGGTCATTTGTTTAAATTTAATTAGCTAGAGGTGATTTGTCTTTTTTGTGAGAAAATTGTGGTCAATAACCCCGGTGTGGTCCTGTGTGGGGACTGAGAAGGAGCTATTGACTTTACTCTGTCTGTAAGTGGTTGTAACAGACAACACATTATAGGCATTAAGAAGAGAGCTGAGAAGAAAAAAAATCTGAACCTGAAGTGCACACAGTCAAAGAAACCACATCACACTGCCTGTAGTTCAGTGCAGGGGCAGACTGGCAATCTCCACATTCTGGAAAAGTCCAGAACAGCTGTGTCGGCTCGAGATGCAGATGAGATAAACATACCACCACCATGACACCCTGAGCACTCCCTCCCACCCCCATCCCCGAACAAATGAAGACAGCACAAGCATTTTAAATCAAAACCAAGAGGTTTTAATGACTAGATCATGCAAAACTGCCAATACATTCTGTAAAGAATATCAACATATATGTATAAAATGTGTTTCTATATTTGGTCCCTCTCGAAATCTTAAAAATTAAAAGAAGGAGAGTCTTAATTAGGCTTGTTTTTGTCCATTTCTTTATATAAAATGATAAAGCGCAATTATACAGTACATTATAACACCTTTTTGACATCAATAAAGCACTCTTTGACACAACAATAGAAGATAATCACATATACTCCAGTCTTCACTGAGGAACTAGTATTAGACTTTTTGTTTTGTGATAAGTATCTGCATATATGTTCTGAATATTTTCTCTGAAATATATAACAATACGTTAGTGCTTTTTCTTTTAGTAACTGCAGAACGTTGTACACCATATTTAAACCAAAGCGATGTATAGAGGGGCTTTGGCTATTTCATTGTGCCACACAAACTGACCAGCTAGCTTGTTTATAGAGAAGGAAACAATGGCTCTTGTTCCAAAAACTGCAACAGATTCCCACAAATTGTTGTAGGACCTGTCCCCTGAAGGTAGAAAGCTGGATTTACACCATTCCTTTATATTCCTGCATCTCCTACACACCACTCTGAGAGTAACTAGTAAGACATGAGTATAAATCACATTATGCTAAATGTGGAATGACAGTTACCATTACCATAGAGTTATTGCAATGCCTTTTTTCACTTAATTTTTTCTTCTTAGACTTGTGCTGGGTAGCATGACAAGTAAACATATTTGACTATAAGCCCATCATTGTTAGAAAGTCAAACATATTAAACCAAGTCTGAATGATGGTTGAAAAACATTAAGTTACAAATTCCTCCTGATGAAGGTTTCAGTGGGTTTTTCCACACATTTTCATTCAACAACATATAGCATGCTCTGTGTGACATGTCATTACACTTCAAAATTCTACAGCACCCTTGATATGGTGCTGCCTATGAAACTGATGGCCTTTGTATAACAATAAGCATACACATCACCAACCCAACTTCACAACAGCCTCACAGAAACAGCAGGTCTATATAAACGCGCACAAGGAATGATTTTTTTTTTCAAGAAATACTCATTAGTGCATTCAATAGATCTTTGAAGATTGCAAAATAAACTGTTTATGATGGTCAGAATATGTCTTAAAGACTGTATTGGGAAGGCAGCACTGGACTGATATCACATACTTGTCCTTGTAGTACATGTATGATGTCAATGGAATTAGCAAGTTTGTGCCACAACATTTACAAGATTGCACTTCAAAAATGTCAACAAAAAATGGTTGGCCATATAAACATTCACAGCTCCTTCATTATATTCCACTGCTTCTTGATTTACAGACATTCAGGTACATCAACATTTTCTGGAAATTTGTGCTCTCGTACTTTTCTGAAACAGTATGAATTCAACTTTATTCCAAACTACATTCACCGTATAAATATGCCACATGATGCTCATCTTTCCCTTTTAAGATTAGGTCCTAAAAAAGTGGACCAAGATATAGTGTACCACTTTTGTTAATAGTGATACACAGTGCTTAATTGAATGTATTTTATGCTTGTATATGCTTGTCTAAGGAACCAACTGTGGCCTGTAAATTCAAAGGCAACTGCTCTGAATCAGAGCCTGAAAGACCTAGGATGCCAAAAAGCACACCATCATGTATACAACTACTACAATGTAATAACCTGAAATAAACAGACTAAAGAAACAGACAAGACCAGTGCAAGATCAAATATACAGCAGATATGAGTTCTATACAGATATTCTCTGAACTTGCAATTGGAAGTTATACTATGTAACATTTTGTAAGATTTAATATATATATATATATATATTGCTATATTGGTAGTAATCACACCTCTGTTTAATAATCTAGGTGTTATTGCATTTAAAATACCAGTATGTACGCCAGACCTATTATATATAACACCTAGGTTTGGAAAAGTCTGCCTGGAGCTTAGATCTACAGAATTGAATTTAGAATCACTGGATTTATGTATTGTACAGTACTTCAATAGAAATTATTTCATTAGATATCAGTCTGTCTTTCCAATATATTCATTTCCAATATATTTTTTGCTTAAAATCTTTACAAAATGTTAAATAGTAAATTAACATATAATAATCTCTGTATCTTTAACTGAACAGCTTCTGGGAACTTTCAGACTCTTTTATGAGTGTTTCCTCATTTAATAATTCAGCATAGAGTTATCTGTGATAATTTCTCATCTATTTCACCTTATTTAATATATTTTATATTTAAATTTATTATTTGATTTTTTTTTTTTTTTGATAAATGTTTTCTATCTACTTATGTAACATATACATATTATACTCCTGTTTGTTCAGTTCTGAATTTCTGTTCTGGACAAGCCCCCACTCCCAACATTTAACTGTATGTCCCTTGTCCCTGCACCCTAGATGCAGATACATTTTCAGATTTGTCACCACAGCTGATCAATTTCTTTATGTTTCTGCAACTCTTCTGTTTTGCTGTGTCCATCTTCCTTTATGTAAACTTCTCCTGTGCATTATGAGTATCCGTCTCCACGATGAGAGTAGGCCTGCTCAGCTCCCTCCTGGATGTATTCCTCTCTCTTCTCCCACCCTTCTGCCCACCCTCCATTAAGCTGAGTTGTTGCACCATATGTTTTCGGGGCCCCCCCGAAGGCACCCTGGGACCCTAGTGGAGCATGACTGAGCGTGATGTCACCGGTCTCCTCTGCGAGCTCGTCCTCATCGATAAAGCCACACTTCTCCTCGCTAGTCTCCTCTGGATCCGCCCAAGGCTGCTTCTCTCCTGACGCAAAAATGCCGTAAAAGACCACACCTCCGTAATGTACCAGTGAGGCGATCAGAAACACGTTCTGCCACTCTTCCCGAGTCTAAGGAGTGTAAAGAGAGAGGAGCACTTACACAATATATTCGGGTTCACTCTTGGTTACACTACATAATGAACTATGTAGTGTGTCATTTTTGTGATGTTAAATGAATCTTTCATTAAATAGTCAGTTCTCTTTCAGGAGATCTTTGTTTCAAAGTCAGTAAACATGTATCAGGTGTGCTAGAAGAGCAAAAACATAAAAATGCAACGAGGTCTTCAGAACGGGAGATTAAGACCCCTGTTTTTGTGAATAGATCATAGAGATATGGCTTGTATATTACAGCGTTAGGGTTCTATGTTAGGAATTAACACACTTTCTATAAACAATTAAATGAACAGTTTGTTAAAAGATACTGTTACAGATGACAGAGCCCTGTATGCAATTCTCGGGTTACCTTGTTTTTGGTCATGGCACCCACTATGAGAGGGCAGACCATACCGGACAGTGTACCAACGCCATTAGAAATGCCCATCAGTATGCTGGCATATCTGGGTGCAATGTCCAAGTGATTCACATTGAAACCTTGAAGAAGAAAAGAAACAAATAAAGATAAAAAACAAATGAGTAAATTAGTACATTTTACAAACACTTCCTTATGAGTGTGTGTGTGAATGCACGAATCTATGTGTGTGTGTGTGTGTGTGTGTGTGTGTGTATGTGTGCAGGTAATAGGTAATCGCTGGAATTCTTTACCTGATATTGCAAAACCACTGAAACCCACTGCCAGCACCAGGAATGAAATGGCTACACCTTTACTGTGGGAGAAACCAACGACGAGTAACAGTGTAGCCTCCATACCAAACCCTATGGGAGTACAAACGCAAAGATCAAATAACAACTGAAAGGCATCACACTTTCAGTGCAGACACACACACACATAGCAGTAATCAGCCTTACCTCCACAATTCATAATTTTCCTGACAGTGGTGGTGGACAAGATGTTCCTGGTGCGCAGAAAGTCAGCTAACTGGCCCCCTATAGGCACGATGATGGTCATGACCAGGTGAGGCAGAGCAGACAGAGCACCAACCTTTAAACAAAAATCTCATTTAGAAGCCATAGTATTCACATAAATTTGGTAGACCAAATCTGAGGTAGAAAATTGTGATTTTTTTTGTGAATATCAAATTCTTTTTCCTTCAAAGATTTATGAATGTGGTCTATTCAATTTAGATAACAAAGCACGATAGATATCTTCATTCAGACAATGTGTGTGAGACAGTGGCACTCAAGAAAGTATCACAACTCCAGAGGCATTTGTCTTTAGTGTTCAGGGTAGGCAATAACTCAGAGCCGGTTATGGCCAGAGAAATCAATCCGGTTGTTACATTATTCTAGTCAGCCAAATCATATTTATATCACTCGTTTTGCCTGGGTGCCAGAAATCAATGGCAATGTCATATTTATTTATGCTTTGCATTTAAAGATAATATTTCTAAATGTCTAACATGGGAAATACAATCAAATTAGGACAGTTAAATACGTTAGTAGAGACAATGACTTTAACTCGCAATTGCGAGATTGTTCAGTATCAATCAAAAATAAAAACACAGTTCCCACTTCTGGGAACCAATTATGCCATCAAAAAACTATCAAACCTGAACATTTACAATATAAGGAAATTATGTGTTAATATGAAGTTTTGCTGTAGTCTATGCAGCCTCTGCCCATCTCATCTAGATGTTAGAACTTTGTTGTGAGGGTTTGATTGTACTGAGCCCCAAGAACATTAGTGAGGTCCTGGTCCTGGTGTTGAATGATTAGTTCTGGACCATTATCACCATTTTTATTCATCTCAAAGGTAGCCATCACTCCAAAGAACAAATTTCTGGTGCTTCACTGCCCTATGCTGAGGGTGTTTATACTCCTCAAGCCGATGATTTGCATTGGGCACGGTGACCTGAGCTGCTGCTCTTAAGTGTCCAATTCTACCAGCATGTATTTGCTATGGAGATTAAACATTCAATTTGATTCACAAGCACAGCAATCTCTGATTATATAGAGAATAAAAATACTGCAAACAGGTTAACCAAATAATCCTCACCTAGTAAATAATAGGGTTTTTTTCCACTGACTGGTACCAGCTCAATTCAGTTCAACTCTACTCACGTTTTTTGCTTTTCCATGACTAAAATCTGGTACCTGGTACCCAGTACCATTCTTGGTACCACCTTGGCAAAGGTTCCAAGTGTGCTCAACCGATACTAAATATTGACATGTACATATTGGAGTTCACTGATTGGTGGTCGTAATAGCAACAAGTTACATGAAGGCAATAATTTAACTGAAGTGGAAAACTGTAGCTCCAAAACAAAACTGAACTGATTAGAACCAAACTGAACCGAACCGAGCTGGTACCAGTCAGTGGAAAACCCCCACAAGAATTGTGCCAGGTACCAGGTACCAAATTTTAGTAATGCAAAAGCAAAAAAGCGAGTAGAGTTGAACCGAACCAAGCTGGTACCAGTCAGTGGAAACCCCCCTTAACTGATTCACTTTAAAGAATCAGGACTTCCTAATTAGGCTTTGGACATTTTTGGAAATATTCACCCTTATTATCCTTGTCTTTGTAAACTCAACACACCTTACTGATCTCAAAGCCAAACACCTCCTCAAAGTACGCAGGCTGGCTAATGAGCAGGAGATAGAAGGTCCAGCTCCTGCAGAAGTTGGCCACAATAATTGCATAGACAGGCATGGAGGTAAAGAACTTCCTCCAGGGTGTCTTGAATTTCTGCAATGAAAATAAGATTTTTATTACTTTATTTATGAACATAATCAGTATGAACTATACTTCCTCTTCAGTTTACATAATTTAAATGCATTGAAATAAAGCTTTAATTTAATTTCTTAAAGAGGGTCTCCTCAAAAGTTTTTCCATACATGCACATGTCTTTTATTTTTACAAAAAAATCTAAAAATAATCCACTAAAATGTTCTTTGGGGAGTCAAAGGTAGTTCTTCTTTCGCATCATTATGATATCACCTTTATTCTTAAGTGAGCATAGATGAGAATGGTCAGACTTTTTGCTCTGTCACATTTGATGATAAATGATCTCTTCATGGTGGAATTGCTTTGTTGTTTCATGGAGACACCGTTACCTACAGCAAGCATTTTTTTAGCCTGTTCAGTGCTGAAATTTTGACGGTGTAAGCTACTTCAAAAGAAACAAGAATCATTTCTTAGAATGTAGCAGACTCGCCTCAGTGGCACCAATCAGGTTAGCTCCTTCTCCGATGCTCTCTTCTATGTAGAGTCGCTCTTCGTCTGTGATAGTCGGGTGATCTGCAGGACTCTCGTAAGACACCAGGATCCAGAACATGTACCACACAATACCAAAACTTCCTATAGAGAACATTTTTTGGGGTTAGGCATGATGTAATATGTTCCATCACATTCATAGCACATATAACCCAATTTCATATTTTGCTCACATCACTGATTAATTATAAATGAACTCACCATAAATATAGAAGACAGAGGACCAGCCTGAATACTGCACGAGAATCCCAGCCAAAGGCATGGCCACCACAGCCCCGGCATAGGAACCTGAGGGGTTTATTTGTAGAAAACTACTGTTTTGTTCGTGTGTATATATATATTTTTTGCAAAAGGTGCATAAAACAAGAATGATGTCATATTTACCACAAAATGAAGTGGTTGCCAAACGGCTTCTCTCTAATGGTGGAGCCCACTTGCTCCAGATTCCATGACAAGCGGGATAGGTCACACCCTGGATACAAGACTTTACAGTTACCCTGAAGCACCCACAGCCAGACAAGATTGCATGTAATGTAATCAACTATCATGTCCAAATATATTCATATTAATCACATTTTTTGAATGATGTACAATGAAAATTATATGCTGCCTTAATACCACTGCAGACCTACACATTAAAAAAGGTTTAAAATTGTGACCAAATGCATCCTGTGAGTCAGGTAAGACAAATAAAGAAATAAATAGTAAGTGTGGGAACAAACGCAGCTTCCAATCACCTTTTAAATAAGGATTAATGAGCCGTGGTGGCTGGTGCAAATCCAAGCAGACCCCAAAACATTAACGCACGCATTAAATCTTCATTAGCTACTAATCTGTGCACAATCAGTCGCTGATGGACATAAATTGCTGGGGCCAGGGAGAGGAGCAGATCTGGAGGGCTAGAGTTTAATTTGCTGCAAATATCCAGTCTACAGAACATGAGCCGGTGCAACCCAGAACACACTTATATTCATTAAACACAGCTCAGCTTCCTCAACCTGCTGCTGACATCCACAAAGGGTGTGAGGGTAGTCCAGACATTCTTGGGACTGGTGAAAGACCAACACATTGTATTGTACTTGTTCTTGTTCTTGTCATCTCTCTCCCAATCTCTCTCTCTCACACTCTCTCCCATTCTCTCTCTTTTTAAAATAGAATAGGATAACTGCCTCGGTTTATCTCAGAATCAGAAAACTTTATTGTTCCCAGGGGAAAATGCTTATAGAACAATGGCACAGACACACAAATACACAAAGACAATATAAATAATAATATAATATATTATAGAATACAGGCTTGTGCACAATTCAGAATTGATTTGAGAATGACTCCTAAATTCCAATTCAATTCTTGAATTTGAATTGAATTTGAATTAAGGTCAAAAACAGGATCAAGAATTACAATTCAAAATTTAATTAAAGGAAGCAGAATTGCATTTCAATAAAAATTCAAAGAAATTCATATACATAAGTGAAGTGTTTAACAATGAAGCTTTACAAGATATGTCAGATATTATTTCATTACTTATTAGTTTATATTATATTAGTTTGAACGTGTACAGATTACATTAACAGGAAATGTTTCCCCCCAGCAATGAATGTTAAAAGCTCTAGTCACAGAACGCATACTTAAGTTTGATTAAATGGAATTGTAATTTTTTGGAACACAATGGAACGTGACTCCATATCCCAGAATGCTTTGCTTTAACCAAGTATTTAAAATGGTTGCCAAACAAT
>JBBMFX010000122.1:7792880-7806952 GCA_037832545.1 Rhabdalestes septentrionalis
GTGTGTGTTTTTGTGTTTGTGTGTTTGTGTTTTTGTGTGTTTGTGTTTCTATTTGTATGTGTGTGTATATGACACTTGCTTTCATATAATGAGCTTACATATTTTCATAAATACATTGTTGGGTATACAAAAGATGGGTTTATTTATGGACATTATTGGTATATAAATGATATATTATGTTTAAATGAATGGGTGAAAGGTGAATTGTACCTGTACATGTGGCCCAGGGTTTTACCCGCGAGGTTCTTCAGCCCCGCCTGCCCGGGCCCGAGCACTCTCTCCCGGACGGTCTCCATCTCCGATTCACCGTCCAGCTCAAGGTTCTGCCCGGACTAATGGATATCCTCACTGAGTCGCGCCACTCATGGTCCTGTGTGCAGAAACCGTTCGTGTGGATTTTTCTTCGTCCAGGCAAAATCGGTTTTTGGTTATTTAATTCCCTCGTGAGAGTGATCCCTGCGAACGCCTACACACACACACGCACACACACTCACATACGGTCTCCTTTCACCGCCACCGACACGTCTTTTAAGTTTCCGTTCCCCTGGAGTTCAGTGGGCCTGCACCTCTCCATCCTCTCTGCGCCAGAACCTGTAAAATCCCGCATGCGAAGCGGCAGAGGCGCGCGCGACACGGTTTTTATTGCACTGATTGGTGAGACAGCGCTGTCTGAAAGTGAACCTGCTGCGCGAGGACCGCGTGAGCGCGCACCAGCCTCAATCCTGCACACACACGCACGCGCACACGCGCCCGGCGTTTTCCTTTGCGCACCTACCCCTCCCCGTTCTCGAGGTGATCTTCTGAGTTTTTATGTCATTCTGTTCCTAATTTGTGCTAATAAACTTATCTAATTAATCTGTGAATTGACTGAATGTTACCGAATCTCATCCCTCCGCCATCAGCTGCCATTTTATTGCAATATCACTTTTATAAACCATTCTGTACTACTGGTCTACTGATACAGTACTCAAAAGTTTTACACAGAGCAATGCCAGCGTTACAGTTATTTTGTTTTCAATAATGTTCTTGTTGTTGCAACATTGTTTATTGTCTATTTTTATTCTGTTATTGTATTATTTTTTATTCTTTCTTGTTGTACTGAGCATGCAAATGGTATAATAATTTCCCTCGGGATGACTAAAGTTCTTATCTAATCTTAATGAAAGACGCGTGGCTGAGACATGCGGCGCCCTGGGACCACCCTCCCAACAGTACCACCGTCCCACCTAGATTGTTTGGCGGAAGATGCGCTTCGATTCCATTATTTTAAAAGTCCATTTTTAAAGCTGCAGAGGGAGACGGTGCCATGGAAACCAGATGAGTGAGGGTCTCCAGGGTCCTCTTAGACAGGAGAGTAAGGGCAGCATTGCCGTGTGTAATTCCATTTCTCTCTAATTTTCCTCTTAAAGTAATCTGATGAGAATAAACCACAAGAAATGAAAAGACAATGCAAAAAGACCGCTAGTACTCTTGCTAAAAGTCGCTCTGAAAACTTGAGAAAAACTCACCTTTAATTGAAGGAATTTTAATCTAAAAAAGATTTCTTAGCAAAACTGTAACTAGTGCCCCCTCTATTTATGAACAAATGAAACGTTTCTGTCCAGATCAGGAACTCTTCAGTGGTCCTGCCATCCTGCTTCACTGGGTTTCAAATATGAGGTGACACAGAGGGCAAACTTTCAACATAGGCAAGGCTGGACATATAAATGGATTGAGACAAAATTTATGCTGGCCTTCATAAATCAGGCAATGACTATAAAACAAGCCACACAATTGAATATGTCTGTAGTGACTAGTAGACAATGATAAAGAAGCGTAAAACAACCAGAGCTCTAGTGCACCAACAAATACGAGAAGGCATATTTAATACAGCAAAAATTGTGTCTAGCATTTTGAGGTCACTTAGCTCATAAATGGAACAACTTGTTAGCAGATTATTTGGAAGGCATGCCAGCCACTTCAATGTCTAGAATTTGGGAGACTTCACCAGAACTGCAATCAGAGTATGCGATAAGAGGTAATAAAATCATAGCCTTTCGGAAACAAATGCTCAAATAGGTGTGTTGTAATAACAATTTATAACACATTTATAGAAAATAGAGTTAATTATGTTTGAACAAATCTTTCATGATACATGGCACCATGGACGTGAAAAAATGGCTTAAGGATCATACAATCAAACAGTAACCGTCAGTAACAGTAACCGTCAAACCTGTCGGGTGAACTGGAGAGAATGAGAAACAGGAAAATAATGGGAAAATACTAGAGCAAATTAATACCTATCTTGCACAAAGTACCATATGTTTTACACAAAACTTACTTCAGGCATTGACATTTTCTCCCCATAATTTCCAAGGGTGTCAATGAGCTGAA
Organism: Rhabdalestes septentrionalis; assembly: GCA_037832545.1. Lineage (NCBI taxonomy): Eukaryota > Metazoa > Chordata > Actinopteri > Characiformes > Alestidae > Rhabdalestes > Rhabdalestes septentrionalis. The sequence goes on from JBBMFX010000122.1 coordinate 7,795,254, forward strand.
TATATATGTGTTGCTTCACATAAAGAAGAGAATAGAAGATAAGAGAAATATAGAGAACAGAAGAGAAGGGGAAGAGAAGAGAAGAGAAGAGAAGGGGAAGGGGAAGAGGAAGAGGAAGAGGGAGAGGGAGAGGAAGAGGGAGAGGAAGAGGGAGATGAGAAGAGAGGAAAAGAGAGGAGAAGAGAAGAGAACAGAAGAGGACACATATTTAATTAACCACAAGAGGGTGCTCTATCCTCAACATTGGTGATGGGGAATGACTATGCCAGAAAAGGTCTCCATACAAAGTCTCTTTGGTAACATCTGACGGCCTTTTTCTGTCTCAGTTTGCAAAGATAATACATGCATGTGTACGGTGACTGTGGTGCCCCCATGGTACGAAGTTCTATAATTTTCAACTTCTGTCTAACTCACTCCCTTTATTGTTACTGCTGAACGTGCCTCCCTCATGATCCTTTCCTTCTTTCTCTTAGTTTCAGGCTCCACCCGGTGTTTGTTCCATAACCTGGTAAGAGTGGCCCTCAGCTCCTTGCGGATGGGCCTCCCAGCAAAGCAGGTAAACAAAGGGTTGGTGCAGGAGGTAAGGCTACATACACACATTTCCAGAGAAAAGGCCAAGTTAGCTGCTTCTCTTGCTGAATCCTGGGGAGCCAGTTTCATCATGATGATGGCTGCATTTCTGCTCATGTGGTAGGGTAAATAGAAGAGTCCAAAGAGTACCATGGCAAAGCCAAGCTCCCAGGCCAGTCCTCTGAGCCGCAGGTCGGCCTGTCTGCGCAGCTGGCACACACTGCAAATGTAGCAGTAGCTGAGAGCAATGAAAGGGAGAAGGAATCCCAGACAAGAACAGAGGAGAGAAAACAACAAGCTTCCCTTCATTTCATTTGTGAATATGTAGATGACGCACACAGTCCTGTTGTTCTGCTGACACTGTGAGGTGTACGTCAATTGGACCACAGGAAGGCTCAAAACTATGGCAAACAACCAAACAATGATTGACAACAAAGCGGCCCGCCGGTGAGTGAGGAGAACAGGTGACCGAAGGGGATGGACTATGGCCAGGTAGCGGTCTATGCTAAGGCAGGTCACGAAGAATATGCTGAGGTAGAAGTAGTTGTGGTACAGAAGTCGGATGGCCTTGCAAAAAGGCTGCCCCATGGACCACTCCATCCCAGCAAAGTGGTACTGGATGAGGAACGGCAAGGCCAGCAGCCACATGGTGTCCGCTACGGCCAGGTTATGGAGGAACAGGATGCTGCGGTTGCTTTGACTCAGCCGGCGGCAGAAGACCCAGAGGGAGAAGAAGTTAAGGGGGAGGCCCAAAATCAACACTCCGAGGAAGAAGCCCGGCATCAGGGAAAGCTGAACAATACGCATGAGTCCTTCTCCAGGAGTGGTCATGTTGCAGGAAATTTTATAGGTGTTCTCCTGGATAAAGAAACGTTTGAGAGAAAAAAAGAGATAAAAAAAGAACTGGGAATGCATTGAAGGGCAATTCTACTATCAAGTAAGGCATATGCCATGGTCACAGTATTAGCGAGTGTATCACATAACCAAAGTAATAGATATGTCAATGCATGCTAATTTATATATAATTATAAATGATTGTAGTTCTGCTTATATTATAAAAAAAACAACTGTAAAATTATTTTATATAGTCTTTATATATGTAATTTTTTATTTTCATCTTCAAAACAGTGCTCACTGTATCACCCACACCTACTTCAAGCGTTATGAAATGACGAACATAATCAAAGTAGACAGGATATTGGCTCATGATGAGGTTTTAGACTCTTAGCTCGTGTAAAAACTTAAGCGATGAGAACAATAGGTGTCAATCTTTATTCTGGATGGAATGTAACATATATATATCATTGAAAATACAATGAATAAAAAAGGGACCCCCAGGCTACACCACCATACGACTTCAGGTCCTTGGACCCAACTTTGATATGCTATAAAAACCCATTCACCGAAATGTAAATTAGGGTCATTAGGTGGTCTTCATCTTTGCTTAATCCTTTACACAGGGGTAGAATAAACTTTAAGACAAATTGAAGTTGTATCTTTTGTCATTCCGCATTCATATTAAATGTTTTTAGGCCCATAGTGCACCACCCAGGAACAGTACATCACACAGCACTATGTGAAGTGCAAATTCATGACAAATACATGACAGCATGATGTGAGGGCAAAATATGCAACACAAGATAAATACAATGGGTATTAATTAGACAGGGAGAACATAAAAAGGGATAACTAATATATAGTAGTATATGAATAGAGAAGAAACTAGTGGAAGCAATCAACTGTAAACTCTGCAGAAATATTAGCTAAAATGTCCCAAAACAGCATAAAAAAAACTTCAAAGTGTAGATGTGCAGTGATGGGTTAGGGGTGTGTGGTCAGTCTATGTAGACTGTCTGAGAAGTCCTGAGGATTGATTAGAGAACCACTGCATTAGGCCACTGGCTCTCAACCCTGCTATTACAACACCCATCATGCAGATTATAGTGTTTTCTCATGCCTATGTCCTCAGGAAAGGTTAAAACAAAATCAGTGAAACACGCTCCTGGTGGTGCATCACCTTCTACTAAAACACACCTGATTTGATTTACTAACACTTACACCAGCATCTGTAAATTAACATCCCTGTCAGGTGTGTTCAAACTAAACTGTGCAAGTCAGCGTTACTAATCTACATATTCATATAAGGTATATGATATGCTAAGGAATACAGGAAAAAAAAGACCTGCTGCAGTTACCTACCAGAGTAAGGTTGCCTTCCATCTCTGCACAGACGCAATGCTGCCTCCCTGTGATGGATGGGAAGATGAATGGACATGTTCCCACCTGTCCTCCCACTCCTGCATTCTTTGATAGCAGGTAAATACAGCAAAGCAAATATCAGCCCCCTCATGCCATCTGCTACTGATGACGTGACTGTCTCTGAAAGTGTGCCATCAGAATGAGACAGCCATCATCAAAGCGGAGCATCACTCACAGTCTAACTTTGAGCCATTATACTTTTGGGAGGAAAATACATATGTATAATACTACAATATTATGTATATAATATATAATATTAGGCATTAAATGATTTGAGCAAATAATTTATTTGAATGCCTGGGAAGCAGAATGAGTACAGAATGACAGAACAAAATGATATAAAAGAAAGAAGTAAAACAAAAGACATAATTGGCATTTAGATTTTTAAGAAAAGTTTTCATTTATGTGTTGAGATCCAAAGACAACTTTACAACCAGCATTATAAAATCAACATCTGTGTTCAAACAAAGTCAAACAAAGAACCCTAAGGTTGTCGATTGTCTTAACAGATAAGGTCCAACCTGCGCCCACAGTGTCCAAAAAAAAAGGGTCAAAAACAGCATACAGGCAAGTGTTTAGTAAAGCGCTCGTGTTTATGGCTTATCGCATTCTACCTTTTTACATGCTTAGAAAACTTATGCATAGCTTGTGGCATTTTAGACATTTACTGTTTGACAAAAAAACTACATTTCTTTAAAAGATTTAACAGTTGGAACTCCTTGACAAACTGAAAATGACACCTGACACAAAAATTTAACTGGTACATAAAAATCTGATCATTCAAGTTGCAATTGTCACCAAAACCGGAAAGTGACTTTAATTTTAACCTTGTTTTCATCTTCGTATTTTTGGAAAAGTATGATTCTATGGTTAAACCAGGGTTGTTAAATGATACCAGACTATATTGTGTATAGGGGAGACACATATTAATAAAAAAAACTAGCTAAATGAGCACATTTGCTTTTTCAGGGCAAAAGTCATATGCCAGCATATCCTGGTGCCAGAATGACACCGATCTTAATATGATATATAGATTTAAGGAGAATAGAGACAGGACAATACATCCATCAATGTGATCACAGACATGTCATTACAACACTGATACTGTAGTGTAAATACATTAATCACACAACCCCTCTTCATTAAGTGCTTTGTGCAAGACAGAAACGTTACACTTTACATAACATTTATTTTATGTCCCCTGACCCGTAAAATGAACCGAAAATGAAAAGAAAAGACAAGGAACAAAGAGCCGCTCAGAGTCCCCATGACTACAGTTGGATTTTCTTTCACTGGAATAAACATGTAGAGAAATAAAGGCACGTTAAAAGCCATTAGCGTGGCTAGTCTACTCTTTCAGTCATGCATTAAACGTTGATTAACACTTTGGCTTTGAATAGTAAGATGTGGCTGGATATGGTTCACAGAGATTGAGGTGCTGATTGCTTTCAACCATATTAGCTGAGGTGTGTGTTCTTTATATAGAAAGCGAGAACGCATCAGTGACAACGTCAGGCTGAAGATCCACTGCGCTCGAGAAAAAGAGCTCATATTTGGCATAGATGTTCAGTAAATCTTAAAGAAAAAGAAAACATTCTTGTGATTGCATTTTGAAGATACATGCCAAGAAAACGGCACTTTGTAGTGATGTGGCAGCTGTACGGTGCAATAATTATGAAAATACTGCTTTACGTTTGAGTGCTCGGGATTTAAGGACTTCCATGTCTTTTTGTAAAATGTCTATGCTTTCAAATGCAAAAACATACCATGTATGTCAAATGTATTTACAGAGAAGGCTACACAGGATAGAAATCAACATACACTGAGGTGTCTCCTAAAGTCACAATCTTATCTGAAAGCTTGTTTTGTAGGCATCTTGTAGGCATCAGATACAATTACTATACTTTTTCATTTTTGCCTTGCACATAACAGCTATAGAGATAAATAAGGCATCTTGTCTTTAGTGCATAATAGGTCAGACAAACTAAGTCTGAGTCTGAATCCATAAAAATCAAATATCATAAAAACACAAGTAAAATAGGCATTAAAGGGTTGATAAACTAAGAAAAATGAACTTGGACGGAGTGAAGATATAGATAACAGCATTAAAAAATTTAAAAAGTATGATCAGGTCCACAGGTCAAAAATAAAATATGTCTTGTGTTGGGCTTTTCTGTCTCAAAACCTCTCAGAGCAAAAGTGCTGACGAGGGATCTTTACCTTCCATGTCCACATGCACACATATGTATGGCCACAAAGGAGTAGATCCGAGATCAATACTTTCACTGAGACATTGGAACAGTCATGGGGAGATCAGTTTGCCCTTAAGGTCGAGGTACATGCCTGATAAAAGCCTCTTTCAATTTCACACGTAAGGGAACAAAATGTGGCTTGGACTAGGTCAGGCATTCAGACAGCACCTCATGTTTCACAGTTGCTGCCGTTTGTGGACAGATGCACAGGTCTCCTCCTCCAGCCTGATTCAGCTGCTTTTTTAACTTGTCCACTTCATATTTGTGCAGGTACTCTGCAACCAGGAAGCGCTCGCGCTTTATACGAGCCTGCACATCAGATGGCACATCCGGAATCAGCCATGCTACGAAGAACTTCACCACAAAGACCACATGCTGCAAAAGACAGAGCTAAAGATTAGTGAAGAAGAAACAAATAAGTGCTAGCAGAGAGTCTCAGTGAACCTTCAATGTCAAGCCAAAATAAAAAATAAAATTGTATCTTCCCAATTAAAAACATATTTCAGTGCTGCACCACATTTGTCCTGGGATCATTACCACTTTGCACAAATGTACATAAAGTTGTAATATGAGTATTCATTTATAGTTATTCTGATGAACCAAATGAATAGTAAGCCTGTATGAGTGTATTTTCTGAATAAGAATATGTTATAAATGTTAAAATACGCCAGCGGTAAACATGTTTTAGAGCAGAACTTCCACATATTTTGTTATGCTCAGGATGAACATGCACCTATTAAAATTACAACAGCAGATTTTCTCAGTCAAAGAGGGTGTTAACATAGTTCTTGAATGTATCATTGGTGAGACAGGAGGTAAGATCGTGGTAAAACATATTTATGCAATGAAATCAGTGGGATACCTCCATAATGATAATGAAAGCCATTTTGGCTGCCAGGATGTGCCAGAACTGCATGTTGTGCGAGTACTCATTCTCAGTTCCTGGAGGATACCGGTAGTCACGATACCTACCCACAACAAAAATCCCAAATAATGAGTTCCACATCTATCTATTTGCAACAAAAAGCATAAATATACAAGTTTACACACACAAACAAACCTGCAGGTGGTAATCACAGAACTGTTGAACCAAGCAGGATTCTCATTGGCATCAGGTGTATTGTCCGGATGGAGCTTTGAGATTTCAAATATCGACAGGCTGTTGTTGACATAGCCAGTCATATTGCCTGGGTTTGCAGATGCGTACATATACACCAGCCGGGGAATCATATCAGAGGTGAATGCCACAATGAACGCCTGTTCAATAAAAACAAATGAGACAGAGAACATGAAGTGAAAAAAAAAAAAAAAAGCACCAAACCTCCTGTTGCACTCTATCTTGCAAACTGTATTGGTAGAGTGTAATAAAATGAACACGTTGGATGTGTTTATGCTTTTAAATGCACGAGTTAAAATTAAACCAGAATAGTAAGTTAAGGTGTGCACAGAATAGAGTGAACTCACATTGGTTACTACAGAGAAGACAGCAATCATATTGAGGATTTCCTCCCAGGCTCCAATACTGTGGGCTTTAGCGGCAACAGGTCTACGGAACTGAGTCGTCAGCTTCCACGCGTCCACCCGCACCTCCAAAATATTATTCATCAGAGCCAGGAGAGGAGCAAGTGGAAAGGAGGCAACAAAGAGTGTTATAAAACCAAACTGGATCACTAGAGAGTGAGGGGGTAGGAGGGAGAGAAAAGAGAGAGAGATAGAATTGTGTTAGTATCCATTTTCAAAATGCTAAAAAAATGCATAATATCTGCAATATCTCTAAAGGTAAGAGGGATTTTTATCTCAAAAACAGTAACTGTGCACATGTTTTACAAAAAAAAAAAAAGTTCATTCAAACAAAAGGTGGTGTGTATGTGTAAAACTCACCCATTTCCAGGTACTCGTAGAAAAGTCCAAACTGGCTAAAGTTCTGCAGGTCATAGTCTTGCTCCCAGCGGCTGTAAAGACTCTCAGGGTGACTCCGTGCACTTCGGCTGCTCCACCAGTTCTTCAGCCAGCTGCACACACAAGCACCTAACTTGAGCTTGAGTTTTTTCACCCAACATTCACTGATGCCTAGTGGGCAGAACTTGCCCCATAAAACAGCATCTTAAACTGGTATCACTGTTCAAGTGTTCGAAAACACTTACGGAACCAGAGCCTCCTGAATGTTCCCCCACACTTGTTTCCCAGCCATCACGATCACCAACTGAGTAGTCAATTCAATCAAGCAACCACCAGGATCACACTATTAAAAAAAATCACCATGTAGACAGATAGAAACCAGTTAATCAACAGCAGTCTGCACCTGTTCAAGGCAGAGTCCGGTGTCAAGCAGTTTTTATAGAAGACTTACCTCTTCATTCCTCAGTCCGGTCCCACTAAACATGTACGTGTATTTTCCAGGGTATCCCACAAACTTTCCCTTAAAGAATGCCACGTAGAAGCAGGAAGAATAGTAGTTAACAAACTGGAAGAGGAACATCTTGACAGTCAGCTTGTTCTCATACTCCACATGAGTTTTAGGGACCTCTGTAGACAGAAAGCACACTGGTTTAGTTACTTCTACACACAGTTTTGTCAATGGGTATGATAAACATGAAAAGGAAACTGATCACACATGAAGGTTTGTTAAACAGTAAGGAGCAAAAACCTGAAGAGTTTTTGTATCTATAAGACCATAAGGAATATTGGTACTGAATAATAAGGTGCTCACCCATATCTGTGATCCAAATGGCCACACGCTCATACAAGAAGTTAAGCACCATGATGATGACAAAGTTGATGCAGGAGGCAGTGACTGAGGTGGCCAGTTGTGGGGTGATGAGTGAGCCCACCAGCTCCAATTTATTGGTGGGGCTGTCCTTCATTATGCTGGCCAAAGCAGCAAACACAGCCAGTCGATATGCTATCACTCCAATTATACTCGCTATGATTAAAGAGATCTGCATGTGGAAATAAAAAGCCGACACGTCAGGGAAAATAGCACTAAGTATCCAATTACAGTATATAAAAGCCACAGTAAATAAAAAGCACATCAATAATAAGTATATGTATATTGTGGCATAGCAATGAATATTATACTGGAGGCATAAATATTTTACTGGAGGCAGCTTGAGTCTTTGAAATTAACAATATTACGTGGACAACTCACCTATAAAGTGAGTCATAATAAGTCTGTCAAATTTAATTATAACATGCAACTCAAACCATGCATCCACAAGCATAATTTATTTTTACCCAGCTTTTCACTTTCATTCCTGTACTTACGTTTACGTCAACTCAGTGCTATTTAACACTGCAAACAATATTACAATGTAGAACAATTTTATCAGGACTAATGAATTAATGACATAGTCATGCTTGTGGAATGACAATGATCATAATCTTGAAAGTGAAAACTGTTGTAAAATTATTATTTTTTGAATGAAAGTTGAGGTACCACTCCACTGCATGGACCAGTGGCACTGATGCTCACCCAGAACAAGACAGTAGCCCCGGAAAGGCATGAACGAGCACACTTGCTTGTTACAGGGAAGTAAGGCTCCATCTCCTACAGAGCAAGCAAGCAAACCAGGCAGTTAGCAACTAGCAAAACCATCAACAGCGCACACCTAGAAGCCCCAAACTCTAGGGCTTGAGTTTCTAGAGGTCGGACTGCATATATTCTATTGTTTAGCTCATTCACAACAGAGAGTTAAATATCTTGTTATAATATTGAGCGGAACCACACAGAGCAGAGTTATAAGAAGCTTAACAAACAGTGATAAAACCACTCGGCTCAATCAAACACAAAACATTGAAACACACCAAACCTAGCATCATTGCTCATCCTGCGCAAATCTTACCCACAGGACCACGATGGACCAGCACAAGCAGAGTTTACCAACTAAATCTCCAACTGTCTGGTCTATAACCCACTCCATCTTCTACAGAGAATAGGAGCACAGACAGTTTTTTTCATTCAAATGTGTACAAAATTACACAAACCCAGTTTTAAACTTCCCTTAATTCTTTATATGTAAAAGTTACATCCGCACCGGAATCTGAAAATTAATTCGATGTATTAAGTTTTCCTCTCTTAGAATAGTCTGAGATTCGGTAGCATGCCTACCTCTTTTGGATCTCTGATTTTTACTATTTCCGGTGTCCTGGAACATAACCCTTTGTGGAATAAGCTAATCTCATGCTTCTATGTGGTCACTTGTATGTTCTCATGCTTGCCATGCACAAAACAAATAAAAAAAATAAACTCTACATAAAGGAAATTTTACTCTCCCGATTCCCTTTATTCTATCTTTACACAATCCCTTAATAAAAAAAAAGAAAACAGTGTCACTTTAACCACAAGGGGGCAGACCGTTTTTCAAGGAATCAACTCTCATGAACATATTATTGTTAATCTATTACTATCACACATACATACTATTAAAATGATTACTACCACAATGACAATTGGTAATATAATGATTTACCATAAGAAATAATAATAATAATTATAATAATAACAACAATAACAACAACAACAACAACAACAACAATAATATTAATAATAATAACAATAATAATAACAATAACAATAACAATAATAATAATAATAATAATAATAATAATAATTAGCAACTGCATACATGTCACAAAAAGTTCTGGTTACCTGTGTGACGCGGTTCATGCGTCGACTGGTGCACTTGGTCTCATACTCAGGCCTGAGCTGCAGCCGCTGCTGCTCCTCCTCAAAGTCCACCAGGTCCCATTCATACTCCAGTCTGGCCTGCCGTCGCTTCCAGAACTCCAGGAACAGAGTCACTGAATAAAGCATTTTCAGCTCATTAGCTTCCATTTCCAGCTGACTGCTCCTACAGGGACTAAGGTTTTTCAACAACCACTACTAAATATCTAATAAAAACTGTTTTTGGCTTTAAGTACAAGATTTGTGATTATTAAAAAAATATGCTCTTCTGTCACTAGATGGAGACAAAACACAAGGGAAAACTAGTAACTCACCCCATATACCCATGAATATTGCAAAGAAAACTGTCGCCGTGTTGTCAAAGAGATGTGATTGCTGTTGGTAAAATTGGGAATATAGAGATGATACACCTCAATAATAATTTGGGGTCTATTTAGAAAAAATAGCTGAATAGCTATTTAGAAAAATCTGACTCACCCAGGTTGAGTTGCAGGTGCTGTTGAGTTTCCAAAAGCCACATTTCTTATCACAGAGGGGGCACATAACCATTTGCCCACCAATATTATCATCACAGATCTCCTTCCTTAGAAAAACAGAGATCATACACTTTTATTTATAGACCAGGACTTTTTACTATAAGCATAATTATTATAAGTAAGTAAAGTGACATGGTATTCTTTCTTTCTCTCCCTGTTACTCACGTCCAGGTCACATCATCATATGTCGCGAGTCCATAGATGAAGCAGATAAGTCCCACCAGAGCAGCATAGAACAGCATCTCAGTGTAGAATCCCAGCCAGGCAAAATAGATCCCAATTTTTTCACCATAGTATTTCCTGCAAGACAGACAACAGATCGTTCAAGAAGTACTGGACAGTGAATAACTGCACAAATGCACATCAACATTCTTTTCTCTCTGTCACTCTCACCGGATGAGGTTGAGCGGCTGCTCCTTGTAGAAGCGAAAGAAACGAGCCCAGTATCGGTACAGGTTATACCGCTCACTCTCACAGCTGAAATCTTGAGACTTTATCCAGTACCTGCACTAAACAAACACACATACACAAATTCCGACTCTACAAGTAAATCATTGTATCAAATGCTATTAATGCTACTTTGCCAACATATGCTAATGTCGGGGACAGGATGTGCATATCAGGCACCCTGGAAGGAATTAAAGACAGTCGAAAAATGTCTCAAAGCAAATTCATTTTAACCTTTTTGTTGTTCACAAGACACATGACCCGTTGAGTATTAAAAAAAAACATGAACCTATTTCCAACTGTTTACAAACCCCACCATTCTACACAGAGCCACTTAAAGCAGGTTATCTTGCAACACCATGTAGCTCACTTAGTAAAGTAAATACAAAATGATTCACCATGTCTGATTTTTGTTATCTTTGGAGATGTTTTTGAGAGATTGCTCTATTGCACTCACCTGAGCTATGAACAAATATTGCTACATAGCTTTGCCTACAATAGTATGTCTCCCCACAGCTCCTGCCCCAGGTGTGTTTCTCTTAGTTTGATTCTTAAAGTCTATGGATTATGGAAGCCTAAGTGTTTTGAGAGTGTCTTGAGCACTTCATCCGTTTTGTCTTTGGTTTGAATTTTGTATGCTTAGGCTCTGCATGGATCTGCATCGAATGTCACACACGCATAGATCAAGTTAGGATGGATCAAGAATCATATTCTTGTGTGGTGGCAGGATGAGGAAAAACCTGTTTCTGCTTTCATGTAGATAATAGTACAGAGATCCAGCTTTGTAGCGTAGCACATTAAACCAGAAATGCAGCACTATGTAGCAACTCAAAATGAACCGCCCATCTATTTCTTATTAGGTTGGATAACACATTTGCCAGCACGATATATCATAAACCAATTTTGCAACCATTTCTACAAACGATTACATACCTTATTTTTCGCCGTATA
>JBBMFX010000122.1:7814616-7859083 GCA_037832545.1 Rhabdalestes septentrionalis
AAATGATATTTCAATGACTGAATATGACTAAGACTAAAAAGCACATTTCGTCACAAGACTAAGACGAAATTAAAAATTGGTGACAAAATTAACACTACCTTGCAACCCTGCTGATGGGCTGATGAAGTTTATCCCACTCACCAGGGCTGTCTAGGCTCCCAATCACCACACACACTCACATGACGTCATCCACACCCGTCCAGGGCTGCATGCCACCTAAAACTCAGGTTACTAGCTGCTCAGGTTACTAAACCTTAGACCTAACAGTAGTAGAGAGAATCTTGCAGCAGAAAGTCAAGCTGTCTGGACACCTGTCTACAAAGACACAAGAGTTTTTGAACACTTTACGAAAACCTTCAGACTACAAAGATTGTAGTCAGAGGAGCACCCACTTGTGACATTGTAAAGAAGGTTGTGACAGACATTAGGACAAAGGTTGTTCATTGGTTACAAACAGGGTAAGGAAGCTTGTAATGCTCAACTTGGCCTCTGTCTTTAAGCAAAGTCCTGTTCTTGAGGAAAACAACCAATCTGCTCTCGCCATTTAAAGGAATAGGAGCCTGGTCTTGTGTGATTGGAAGCTGCCAGGGTGAAATGCCAAGATTCCCATAGATTGGACAAACTTTGCTGTGACTGTACCCTCTGATCATGTGATGGTATCAAAACTCAGTTTCTACTTCAATCTTTCAGCTTTTATAATCTAACCCCTAAAATACCTTATATCTCCTGCTTTACACTCATTTTTAAGAAAATTCTACATTATGGAAGAGAAATATTTTATACCTAAGCGCATACCAGCACATGTCTAATCAAGATAAAACGGCCTATGTGGAGAAAGGCACATACAGTCTTGTGCAGGTTTTTTCCACAATCTTGTTTTTTATTTAGCAGCAAATAGTAAACGGAGTGTTGTGTTAAATCTAGTTACTCAAGACTTATACTGAGACTAAGATAAAACATATTCTTCTTTTCCAGTGTCAGATCTAGTAGCTGGTACATTTGGATTTTGTTTATTTCAAATCCGTATCTTTCAATGCAAAAACAGTTTCAGAGAATATCTTGAGGACATTCTGTTAAAGCAGTTTCTAAAAATACGTCGATAGACTCCATGGTACTTGCTGCACTTCACAAAAAGCTTACCCAACGTACGCAATGTCAGCCGAAGCTACTCAGAGATTATTTCAGGAATTATTAATAACCAGTCAATGACAAAATGATAAAAACTGTGAACATACTTTACTTTATCAATAGTCTGCCAGGAAATATAACTGGATTCTCTAAGGATTTCAGGTGGTACTATGGTCCTGAAAAAGTATAAAAGGATACAAAATGTTAAAAAAACTGATACAGAATCTTTGTCCAAACTTTCAATCCAGTTTCATAAGTGTTTCTTCTTTTCTGTGCTTGTGTGTGTGTGTGTGTGTGTGTGTGTGTATGTGTGTGTCTATTTTTGTGTGCATGGTTGCAGACATGAAGTGTGTAAATCAGGCACAGTCATGTGCCCGCTTTGTGATGAGAAGTGCAAAGTCTGGTATCTCTCTGATACCTGCACATACGTAAAGGTATAGTACTCCTTCAAATTACTGAGCTCATTTTCCTGTGTGTCTTGCAGATGTGTTTTTATTGTTTGTGCACTTCAAAACAATGTACATTTTAATCCACGTAGTATGTGAATACAGTTCAAAACAATCATCTTTTAACAAGATTGTTGTGGTACTGGCCTGAATAGCATTTTATTCACTACATGGTGTATTTAGGTATATAGGTCTATGTTTTCTTAAAGCCCTGTATTTTTATGACTGTAAATTAAGTTAATTTATTACTGTGTTTAACTGCTTATACCAAAGAAAACAACAGCACATACCAAAGGGTGTTTGTATGTATTACAGTGCAGTCTAAACAAGGGTAAAATCTGTATTTTACATTCTAGCACTGCGACAGCAGTTCAGTGTGAACTATAAACTATGAATATAGGTTTACCTTTATTCCTCAAAACCATGTATTCAGTCTCCAGAAGCTTAGTATTGAGGGCTCAGGTGTCAAGTTGTTTTTGACTCTGTTCAGGTCAGCATACTGTTCGATAATGAAGGAACAGTTGCATTTGCCATGTTCATGGCAGTTTGGGGTAAGTTTAGTTTTTTCTCCATTTAAAATCTTGTAAAGAATCTTGTTTCCAGATTCACCAACTTTCCTGTCTTTCTTTTTCAGCTACTGTGTTTCTAGAGTTCTGGAAACGCCACAGAGCATCATACGTCTCTGAGTGGAAGGTTTTTGACTGGTGTGAAGAAGAGGTAGGATACAATGATGACATTTTTCACAGTTTCTCTCTCTCATATGTATATATATATATAAAACCGAGATTTTTTTTTTTGCATTTTTTAATGTGAGTGGGATGTAGCACTCTACTTTTTCCAGGAGAGAAAAGGTGGGGGAACATGTCCCTCCATGTTTTAAAGGATCCAGAGACCATGATTTCGTTGGTAGTTACTAGTCTCACAATTAGTGAGATTATTATATTAACAAATTGAGACTATATAATAGGATGAATAGGTAATCGAATAAAAAGTGCTCTGATAGGTTCTGAATGTGCATATGTGCAGGAGGAGCTGATTCTGGAGATTGTGAATGACCTTGATTGTGAATCAAAGAAGCACAGTCACTCATACCTGCGCAGTACACTAGTAATGGTGTTAGTGACATTAATGGTGAGTACCTCAAACTGAATTCTACAAACATAAATCTTAATTGTTCCTGGATTAAATACAAAGTTTTTGAGATTTCTATATCCTGAAGGTACTAAAGACGTTCTTCTGTGTGTTTGTTCAGTTGCTGGTAATCATTGGGTTGGCGCATGCCCTGGTGGTGTTCAGGGTAATAGCCAGTGTCCAGTTTGCTAGGTCAAAAGATTGGACGTTCCTTAAAGACAACTCCAGTACAGTGGCTTTCATGCTGGGAGCCGTGATGCACTACCTCACAATAACCGTAATGACTCGGGTAATGTATACTGCTGTCTAGGACCCTTTGGTGTTTCCTGCAAATACAGTCCTGTCTGTTAATTTTGTTATTTTATAATCAAAACTAAATGTGATATTTTTCATTCTAATTGACGTTGAACATATGGCCTTTTTATAATTCAGAAAAAAGATCTGTTTTCTATTGTCTGTTTATTTTTCCTCTGGAGCAGGTCAATCGCACAGTGGCCATGAAGCTTTGTGAATTAGGTTAGTGAAAAAGAGTTTCTGCCATTATAATTTTGAAATTGACCACTGCTGATCTAATTAGTTCATTCTCCACTTTATCACATGTAGAGAAAGCACGCTCTCCTGCAGCCATTGAGAGGAGCTTCACGGTGAAGATGTTTGTTTTCCAGTTCTTCACTCTCTTCTCATCTCTCATATACACAGCTTTCTTTCTTGGAAGGTAAAAAGTAACAGAGCTTAATTTTGTCACAATTTGTAGTTCTTGTAATAATTTGAGGACCACCAGTGTGGGTGTCTGAAGTGCACACTGTGGTCTAGTTTGTAATTGAAGGTATGAACTATAGATTTTTCTCTTCCAGAATAAATGGACACCCGGGGGGATATGTGAGGATTGCTGGCATCTGGAGACTAGAGGAGGTAATTCTATTATATATCTTAAATACAGTCTGATCATCAATTATTATGTATATTAACACCCTTCCTACATGGAATCAGCACAAGAAGCTTTATACCAGTTTTACACTGGAGGGTGCTAAAATGACTAAATATGACATGGGTGTCTTTCTTGTGTTCAGTGCCATCCAAGTGGATGTCTGACAGACCTGTTTATTCAGATGGCTATTGTTCTACTTCTCAAACAGACTATCAATAATGTGTTTGAGATCTCAGGCCCGTAAGTCATTGGCTTTAATCTGTTTACCTAGTCAAAGTTTCCTTAGTTGTCGTTATAGTTGCACCATAAATACTACCCCTGCTTTCTCCACAGCTGGTTCACACGTTGGCGGAAGAGGCAGAAGAGTCAGACAATGAGACAAAAGGTTCGTCGGTGCTCAAAGAAGGAATGTATGGGGAGCAAAGAAGATTCTGAACTGTGTGATAACTGCAAACTAAAGGATCTGCTCAGGAATTTTGATCTTGATAATGTTGACCAATTCAGCCTCTTCAATGAGTTCCTCGAAATGGGTACAGACACATTTTAAAGCAGCACTTGATTGTCCATAAGTCTTTTACTATTTGTTCATTAAAGCCTTATTTTTTTCTCTCCACTAATTTCTGGTCTACCCAGTGCTCCAGTTCAGTTTTGCCACCATCTTTGTGGCTGCATTTCCTTTAGCTCCTCTTCTAGCTCTTCTCAACAACATTGTTGAGATCAGGCTAGATGCTATAAAGATGGTGAGCCTGGAGCGCAGGCTGGTGCCCAGGAAGACTAACGACATTGGTGAGAAGAGAGGATCATGATCATTGTTGTACATACAAGCAAGAAAGTATTTGTATGGACCCCACACTTGATAGAATTATAGGTTTTAGATTAGGATAGTGTAAGATAAGATAAACCTTTATTAGTCCCACAAGTGGGAAATTTGCTAATGTATTAAGCTGCCATATATTTCAAATATGCACATTTTATATTGTAGGTATTTGGACGAATGTGCTGGAAACAATTGGTGTGTTAGCAGTCATTGCTAACGGGTTGGTCATTGGGATATCCTCTGATTTTATCCCTCGTTTGGTGTACCGTTATCGCTACGGACCATGTGCCAACTCGACTGTGGATGGTGTGGAGTAAGTAAAATATTCAAATTTGTCATTATATAAACAGCTTCAGTTATGCTGAAGTGCCACAACTTCATATTCCTTTTCTCTTTCTCTCTGTGTCTCTCACACAGTTGTATGTCAGGTTACATCAATAACACTCTGTCCATTGCCACTATCAACAATGAAAACATCAGAAAAGACTTCCAAATTTACCAGCTGACTACTCCCGATAATAAGACTGTGGCATCCTGCAGGTACTTGTGATAACTTTTGGAGAAGTGTGACTGCACATTCATTGGCAGGAATATTACAATTCATTGAGATTTTTCATTGTGTTTTTTTCTGTAGCTATAGAGACTACAGGAGTAATGAGGACTACACCTTGACCAGTCAGTTCTGGGTCATTCAGGCAATCCGCTTCGCCTTTGTTGTTCTTTTTGAGGTATTATAGCTCAGTTAGAGGAAACAATTATCCTAACATAAAGGAGATGTATCATTCATTTTATTTTTTTTTCTATCTCTCTCTCTCCCCCTCTCTCACTCTTTCCCTCTTTCTTTCTCTCTCTCTCTCTCTCTCTCTCTCTCCCCCCAACAAATTTTCCCTCGATCTGAGCAGCATGTGGTGGTACTCTGTAAGTTTATTGCAGGGTGGTTTGTTCCTGGTTGTCCCTTAGAAGTGAAAAATAATAGGAAGGAAGACAAACTTAAAAGACTGAAGGCGGAACTAAGGTAAGTGATCAACTTTAATTTAGTATACCATAACCAGAGGAAAGATCTAGAATCATGATTAAACAGTGCTGAGGATCATAAAATATGTAACCAAACCTAAATCCAAGGTCTGTGTTTAGAGACAATTATTACTAAAGGCCAGAGACTTCAAATGCAGTTCAGATGTTCTGAACAGCAAGCTGTCGTCAGTGATGTTTGTGTTAAATTAGTATTCAGTAAAGTTTGTTTGAATGATTCCACACACCATGACTGAGCAAATAAAACAAGGATAGGCTCTCATTAAGTTCGCACTGGATGCAAATTATCCCCTCAGTTGGGAGCCCTAAATGAAGAATGATTCAATTAATTGTGTTCTTTTCCCATCCAGAACTGAAAGAAACAGACACAGAATTGATGACTGCTGAATGCCCCAAATCCAGAATCATCATCAACGTAAAGTTTTGCAGTTGCACAAAGTGTCAGCATGAGATCCGATCATTCAGACGTTCATTCCCAAGATGAAGGACCCAACTTCTGGGGCTCAGAGGCAAAAGACTGAAGGAGAAACGTTAGCTGTTGTGCTCAGTTACTAACTTGCTTACACTTTTTAAAGCCATATTTTGAAAATTGCATGAATGTCCTAAAACAGTCAGCACTCTGGATCTGTTATTTTTCTTTATAGTCAGTTATGCATATTTATGTAATGCTCAATT
The DNA here is from genome assembly GCA_037832545.1 of Rhabdalestes septentrionalis. Taxonomy (NCBI): domain Eukaryota; kingdom Metazoa; phylum Chordata; class Actinopteri; order Characiformes; family Alestidae; genus Rhabdalestes; species Rhabdalestes septentrionalis. Next base: position 7,820,774 of record JBBMFX010000122.1, read on the forward strand.
TTTACTGAAACCAAGTTGTTGTTTATCATAATGCTGTAACTGCCTTGTTTTTATTTGCTTGTTCATTGTCATTTACTGTTAATGCACTGTAAATATATATACATGAAATACACATTTGTTTCTCCAGATTTGTGGATGTGTCTTTAAAGATGAATGTATAAAAATGCATTGTACTGGAAATGTTTGTGAAACAGTAAAGATATATAATCTGTATATTTGTTGAGTTTCACATGTTGCTTTTTTCCTCTTCCATGGCAATGCTGTTCTGCAGACCTGTAGAATAGACAATGTCCATTTTTAATTACTTAAATTATTGTTACATGTGGTTTGCATTTCCTACATGACTACCTAACAATTACATTGTAAAATAAGATTCAAGATTCTTTATTTGTCAAATACGTAGTTACAACATGTAGTGAAAGCCCATGAATCAACCCGTAACATTGCACAATAAAGTTTACAAATAATTCAAATTCATTTAGAAGGCTCAGCTAAGCTAACAGATTATACAAAATAATATTCTAACTAAATATTACAAAGTTGGTTTAAATGTGGTTACTTCACTTATCTGTATTACAGGGCTGCCGACTTTTCCCAAAACCGTGGCGTACATCCCGAGCGTTGAGCGGGGGTGTACTTTCTTCTTTTGCGGAGGATTGCTGCGACATTCGGTGGAGAAGTGTGCACAATGGGAAAAAAAAATAGATTTTCAGGGTGAGGAATCGGAGGTGTGGCGTGAGAGCGTGTGAAGACAGTCAGATTCGTTTGTCTCACGCTCATTGCGTGAGAGTTGGCAGCCCTTGTATTAATTATGTTGAAATTATTTGCAAAAATTCAGTGGATGAAGGCAGCTAGTCACGTCAGAATATGTTTTGATGCAGCAGTACTAGTCGTTTCGCCCGGTAAAATCAAACCAGCAGTTACTCCACAGCAATGAAAGCCCCTCCCAGATGCGAACGTGCCCCGCCTCCTGTGCTACGATTGGCTAATAGTTCAAACCTAACACCGATAGGAGGACTGTTTAGTGTAGAAACCTCAGCACAGGCTGTGAGACACTCATCCAACCCCAACACAGTGCTGTGAGACACCCATCCAATAGAGGCTTAAGTGTTGGGACACTCGTAACCAATCCTCAGACAGTTGTTAGGGGGTGGTGCCGGTGGGAATACGGGTGGAAAAATATGGTAGGACAGGTAAGCGCGTCACGTGACACAGCTCTCGGTGCTCGTGTAGTTCAGGTGGCATCTGCTAAGAGGTGCTTTTCTGACCTTCACCAGCTGGAGCAGAGAATTTACCTGCTTCATCATCACCACAGTCACTGCTGTAGTACATCAGCGTCGACTTTTCTGACCTGGACAGCTGCACTGTCGTTTAATGAGGCGAGTCCTACTGTTGCTGCGATGGGGCAGAAACAAGTGCTTCTCCTCCTGTGTTTGTGTTGCCCGTTTACACTCGCAGGTAAGATTTTGACCTCTTTATACATTCGCTTTCTGTGTTTCCTACATGAGGTTAGGGTGTGTATGCTGAAATCACTCTTATTATTGGCTACCAGAGAGGCACATGTAGCCAACATGTTAAATAAAATAGCGAATATGAGAAGAAAAAAAAAGCTTAGAAGTAAAGTTTCCCGAAAAATAAAATACTGTTCAGTTATTGTGTTGCACCAAGGTACTGGGGGCATGTTGGTCTGTTTCACTGCGTGTTGTGTGTATATGGTTGATATGACAATAAAACCTGTTTGACTTGAATTCAAGAGGTTTCAAGAAGTTTATCTGTGAAGAAACTAATTTATTGACACGTCAGATCTATGTAAGGAACCCATCACGAGTTAAGCATCAAAAGGCCATATTTTTAGTTCTAAGCATTAAGATGGAAAGGCCAACACGACCTTTGGACTTGTGGAGCAATTAGAATTGTTCTGTCACTGGTCAATGATTAATGGTGCTTAAACTGCAGAGCTGCACTCTGAGAAACAAACGGATTTACACAATATAAAAAAGGAAGACATGGTGGGTTACCTTCTTCATCATAATGTTCCACTGATTTCTAAACAATAGCCTGTGTAGGTGTGATACTATTCATAATGTCCTTGTAAACTCAGTGTTATTACTCTAAAACTTTATCTAAATGAGCTCCATATACTTTAGACTTTAAGGCATGAGACTAAGAAGAATGTTTAAAAGTAGAAAGAAGTAATATTTGTCCACAATCACTGGACAGTGAACTGACGTATTGGCATCATTTTAGCGTTTAAATAACCAGTAAATTTGTCATTATTACTCTTAAACTTTATTCATACTATCACACCTCAATGTCTAAAAATTATTATCCCCATTCTGATCGTTTAAGTGTAATAATAACTGTACTGTTTATTTTTTAACAAACTAGAATGATCAATATGCATTTCACTCTACTATGAAGTGCATTAATATTCATCCACAAAGTCTGGACGGTGAACTAGCTATTGCCATCATACTAGCTGTAAATAAAAGATAAATGTGTTATTAATATTCTTAAACATTGTTCATGGTATCACACCTCAAGGTCTGCAGGTTATTGACCTTTAAATCATGTTTAAAAATAATAATAGCACATTTATGTGTTATTCACAAACTAGTGTGATGCAAATAGGTTATTTCACTCTTATGTGAAGTGTAATAGTTATCCCCAAAACCTGGACAGTGAACTGACTTGCTGGAATCATTATTATAAATAATATAAATAACTTGTTATTATTACCATTAAACCTCATGCATATTATCACACCCCATATTCTACAATTGTTGGCTTAATTTAGATGATGCTTAAGAGTAATAATAACAAGTTTACAAATGATTTATGAACTAGTATAATGCAAATAAGTCAGTTCAAATTTAATGTGAAATGCAGTAGTAGTTATCCATAAACACTGGACAGTGAACTCCTGAAAAGCCAGGGCTCCTTGAAGGACAAGAATGTGTGGTAAAGTAGTTGAGAAAGTCAACAGGCTGGTTTTAGCTAACTTTTGTCATGAGGTTTATTGTGAGTGCTATCATGGCATTTAGGTTTTACGTTTAATATGCATTTTGTTTTATGGAATTCATTTTTTTCTTCCCCATCTCCTCTCAGCTGAGACCTGCTCACAACCATTTTGAATACATGCAAATCCATGTATTGTGTGTGTACACCCTTCTCATCTTTTCAGTGCCTTATTTCCTGGTCTGCATGCGTTAATGTGCAAGATGAAATAACAATGGAAGCCCCTTTTGAATGCTAATTACACTCCCGAAGCTGCACTCCAATTATGCACCCGAAGCTGTGGGCGAGGGAAGTGCTTAGAAGTAATGTCTTGGTGAATGTTAAATAATGAAAATCGCTCCTGCCCAGCAAACACAGACACACACTCACACAAACACCTGCTCTTGCTTAAACATGTTATTGTGCCCTCAACCAGAGACAAACCAAGAAGAACCCTTAGGATTTCACCAGTGTGTTTATTACATGTTAGCTGTGCAAACACATATTTTCATTACTGCTCTATTCATCACTCCTGCACCTGTGTTCATCACCGCACTTGCAGGACACTGTTAGGACCGTACAGCCTTTGGAATAGGCTTGTATTGTAGATTTGACCACAGCAGTCATTTTGATGCTCCACGTGTGCACAGTACACAGTATAAAGTGCGCATGCTAATATTGGTTGTGTTATTTGATTGTAGTGTATGCCTTGTGTTTTGGGGCCTATTCTATTACAAGTTATTAACCGCTTGGTGTTTTTGATGTCATATTACAACTGTATAACTAATATGTACCTGCATGAATTAAATTAACCAAAATAATCTCTACTTTTCAATCTACTGGAACAAATGAATTTGGTTTGGAATATCTAGAATATGCAGCAGAACTCAGAGGGCTTCCAAAAGGGCCACCCATCTCAGATCAGTCAAATGTGAGTGAGCAGCAGGTCACAATGAAGGTGTTGTGTTTCGGAAAGGCCAAGAAGGCCCATTCAAGCCGTCCTGTTCTCCAGACCTCTTGACCTTCCCCCTGTGAGTTGGATGAACAGGTCCCCCTGCTAATAGGAGGCCCAGCCCCAAGTGGACTGTAATCACAGGACAACGGCTGGTGTTCCCAGACATACTTTAGAGAAGCACTGGAAGAGCACTAGCATAAACTACATGAGAAATGTTCTCTGCCTGCTCCTCCAAGAGCTTCACGGAGAGCATTTAAAATTCATTCATTTTCTTAATGGACACTCTAGATTCTTATGTAAGAGGTGTGCATTAACATTAACTTTTCATCAACCTACATTCACATGAATTCACACGCTGCTCTGAAATGTTCAAGAGTTTTACATTTACATTATATAAAAAGTTAAGGAGTTTGTATATGAGTTTTCAATATGTGTCATTAGTAAAACATGGCCCCAGTGCTGAAAAGAAAGAGGGAATTGAGGTAGAGGTGATGAGTATTAGCCACCACCTGTTCAGGAGAATAACGTTTCACTCTCTCCTGCTGAGATGAGATATCCTGTCCTCTCTCCTCAGCTTAGGCCTGAGCAATAAAGCCATCGTTGTTTTAACCTGAGCCTGCACCCACTCTCTTTGTACAAAACTCATTTTCCTGTACTGTACCTGCGCACAATAGACTGCAATTTATAGTTTACAATTTAGGTGTCTTCTCACCAAGTGTAGAGGTAGTGAAGTAGCCACAATATGGCATGCTCCTCTGTTAGAAAAAAAATCTTAAAGCTGTATCTTTCATTCACTTCTGCCAACATTTCATGACAGCTTTTTCGTTTTTCTGGCTTAAACACCAAAAACATGTCCAGGCACTCATTTTTGTCTTAGTTTTCAAATCTGTATAGAAGACATTCAAAGGCATGTAACAATTTGAATAATACAATCAAGGAGGCAGATTTGTATTTAAAAGCTCTTTTGCACATTTTGTTAATAAAATGGGCTCATTTCTTTCTCACAGGGGCTGTTTGCAGCATAGCTCCACAATTTAAGCCTAGTGCCACTCAAACAGAAGTGTGGGGGTCGCTTGGCTCCAGGGTTGGACTGAACTGCACTACACTAATGGTCTACAATAAGAGTAAGTCTGACTGTGAGGTCAATCTGCAGTGGAGGAAAGATGGACAGCCTCTCACCAACTTCAGTGCCTTCCCCCAGAACACCTCCACGTGGTCAGTGCTGGAAATGATCTAATGTTTTGCCTATATAAAAATGCAAACACTCTCGAGAAACACCTCAACATAAACTGCAGTCTTCATTGATATTGCTTATTATGTTGTGGTAACAGAGCCCATATTGCACATAAATGGTATTTAAGTTATTAATGCTTGTTATGTTTATCATTTTGTAATGCAAAGGCAATGTGATTTTAATGCAAAAAGGAGAATTTATATGTTTGGGAATGAGTAAATGATGTCTGGACACATTGGCTGGTATTATACAATTGTTTAATATTTGAGTGTTCTTATTTGATGTAATTGTTAGAATTTAAATAAGACATAAATCATGGAACAGTGATGAGTGAAGTTATGCCCAGTGCATATGATGATGCCACGACCTGAAAATGTAATGTGATGTGACTTAATGAGTCTTATTGTTTTGCAGGTCTGCTGGTGATGGCCAGCAGGTGGTGAGCAGTCTTCTGACTGTGAACTTAACAAAACAGGCTGATTTTGGCCTCTACTCTTGTGAAATATGGAACAGCACAGTCACTTTCAGCCTTCAAAACGCCAGTAAGACTTACATTAATTTTTTATATCTGTCATCCTAGGCCAAAATTCATGTTCTTAGAAAGATTAACCCTTAGAAGTCACACTTATAACCAGAAATGGCAATACTTGAATAATTATTCATGACTCTTACTGGAGAAATGACAGATTCTGAACAGTTTTGTGTTTGTAAGGAGAGAAGATTGTTTTTTATTATATGAATTTCATTAAAAAGCTGTATACAGTCTTGTTTTGTTAATGAAAATCAAATGCAGTTTCTTTATGTGATAGTGCTAGTAATTATTTTGATGTATAATTGAATTGATATCATGTAATTTTAATGTGTATGTGTAGCAAAGTGACAATAACACATCTGATGGTTTATAGCTGTAGAAGGTGAGTGTACAGCAAAGTCACTTTCATTATCAGCACCTAGTGTTTGGCTTGATCAGGTGACTCCTGGACTATATTTACAGATCCCTGACCAGAAAATGTGGGAAACTTTTTTTCAGCTGTTCCCACAAAAAGTGCCATTTGAACAATTCAGTGAATGTACAAGCACACGTAATAATGCAGAGACATTTTTGTCCTTACCAGCTTTCCCCAGTCACACAGGAGCAGTTGTGGCATCAGTGGTCTTGTTGCTAGTGTTAGTCCTGGCAGCTTTAATCTACTCCAAGTACCATCTCAACATCAAACTTTGGTATAAAAACAAATATGGAGATTATGAAATCAATGGTAAGACCGAGATATTCTAAACAATTGTCAACACCTTGTTTTTATTTAACTATTTTTTATCAGTGTTGTCTTCAGTTGTTGTCTCCAGTGCTACATATAGTCTAATCAATGTAATGGGTCTGGCACAAGTGTTTTAAATGTTTATCTTTCTTGCTCTTAGATGGCAAAATGTATGACGCATACATCTCATATACAAACACTGACAATGACAGGAAGTTTGTCAATTTTATCTTGAAACCTCACCTGGAGAATAAGTACGGGCACAAGTTACTCCTCAGTGAAACTGACATCCTCCCTGGAGCAGGTACATACCTCATGTGTTTAAAGACTGAGAGTAATTTTAAGTCCTGGATGCATGTCCAGACCAGTCAAGGAATTATTTAAGGGTTAATACGTAAAGATATTGACTCTTAAAAGCTAGCGTGTCTGGGTTGTGTACTCAGAGCCATCTGCAGAGCTGCTAATGGATAGTAGTCGGTGTCGGCGACTCATCGTGGTGCTGTCGCAGTCCTACCTGGAGCAGGAGTGGTGCACGACCAACTTTAGGTAGGGACAAACAACAGATTGTGGCTTCCAAACAAGTTCTCTTTTTATATTTCAAGTAATATAGAAATGGAATAGAATTATTTCATATGAATTTGTTCTTTTTAAATGAGGAAGACAGATCACTCTAATCAAATCCAGCGATCTAGTCCCAGAGTACCCCTCCTTTTTTTTGTTTTATCCTGTTCCAACATGCCCATTTACATTCGGTAAGGGCTTGTTAACTCCCCTATGATAAAGAAGTGCCAAGAATAGTTCTTTGGAGTGATGCCCTTGTAAAGCTGTTCTGTGGATGGTTCTATACAGACCTCTTCTTGTACAAAAGATGTGTGAGTGATAAGATCTTCTATCTATTTGTGGTCATCGGGTTTACAAACACGTGTTTTACCCACTAGGCTGCTGGAGCAGAGAAAACACCAAAATATCCAGGGCAGTCAAACTTGGTGACCAGTGTTGTTAGGAATGTTTATTTTATTAATTTTTTTATTGATTTTTTTATTGTTGTTTACACTATGAAAATGTTTTTTCTTTATTAGACAGGGTTTATTCCATCTACTGGAGCTCTCTCGGAAGCCCATCTTCATCATCTTCCAGGCTCAGCAGAAGCATATGAGTCTGGACGTAATCCAGCAACTCCGAGAACACCAGGCACGCATCACCACCCTAGTCTGGGGGGCACATTCTGTGGTAAGGCCTCAACAGATAGTGATATATATAATTAAATAATTCCTTCAGACTTCTCCATAGTAATACACATGGTGTCTCCTTCAGACCCCATCATCAGGCTTTTGGAAGGAACTGGCCTTGGTCATGCCACGTAAGGTCGTGTTTCACACAAAGGCAGCTGGAGACCCTCAGACTCTGCTCCAGGATGATAAGGACCCCATGCTCACATTACAGCCCGATTATCTGGACTGTAGACCAGATCCAGACCCTGCTGGAGACCTGGGTAAGAACACGTGTCTGTTTTCTTTCTTCTTTTTTTTTGAGGTGACAAACAATTGACCCTAACCACCAACATACTAATATTGGCTGTATTTAGTAAACAAAATAAACTAGTATAAACTTACAATTGACTGTTTCACAAAGAATCACTAAAAGGTAGAATCACTAAATAATAACATATGCTAAAAACCTTTAAATGAAATGTTTACACACATATTTAGTACACATTCCATCCTTATTATTTATTATTAATATGCTGTCAGCTGCTATAAATTTAGGCTTATAGACAAATAAATCTATTAACGGGTGTAGGGTGGGCAGAAGGAAGGGAGAGAGAGTGAGAGAGAATACATACTGATGTAATGATATCTCTAAATAAAAGAAATGTTTTAAAGGTGACATTACCTTAATTTTAAGTTAGCAGTTTATCTGTGTGGACTTTCCATAGGGTTAAGTGGTTGTATATGATCAGTATGATTAGACATGAAAATGTTTTATGTTTTTTGTTGGCTGCTTTTTCGTCAGGTTGTGCTTTAAATTAGGCTTTAATTCCTTTATGGACGGATGGTATTTGATAGTCGTTTATATGATTTTTTCATCTGAATTTTAAAATCCATAATTATTTTTTATCTTGTAGGCTTACGGTTGCCTATATATAAAGCCTTGTCTGCCAAAGCCCCAGCACTCCCCGCAGTTCCTGATCCAGGGACCGAGGCCAGAACTCCAGAGATAGACGTGTCTGACCTGGGTTCAAGGAGCTATGCTGCCCGAACAGATTTTTACTGTCTGGTTACTGAAGATGATATATAAGCCTCAAGCTGTTCTTTTTTAAAATCAATTGCATCCAGGGTATAATAGAGATCCTCAGTCATCGAATCAAACCATGTTTTTTGTTTTGCACATGGTCAGAAGATTGAATTTGTCCTCAACTTTATGGACATTTATCAGATCACACATCATCCATGTTACTTTCTCTGTCATTCGAAAATGTGCCAATTAGAAAATTTCTGGGTGTTAAATATAGAAAGATATCACAGTTGTGGAGATGGAGTTTGCCACATGTAGGCTTTGGACAACCCAGTACTACCCTCAAAGAAGCAATATTTTGTTACGTTTTTTGGTATCATAACGCCTCAAAAGTGCTGAAGCGCATGATGTTTTGAAAACATTTCATTTTTGGTTACTGATGTGTATTAAAGATACTAAGGACTATCAGTATAGACTAATTTTTTTTTCTGTGCCGCCCGCGGACCGGTACCACATGACCCACGGGCCGGGGGTTGGGGACGACTGCTTTATAATGACAAAGATTAACATTGTTTTCAACCTGCAGAGGGCAGCATAGTAAAAGATTTCAGGAAGGGTCCCTGTGTGAATTACTGCATCATATAGACTTCACTAAACACAACTGAACTGTCATTTTGATAGGTTATATATATATTTATATATATTTATATTTATAACAATGTAGTTATCAACAATAAAGTTATTTATAGAATATAGAATATAGAATCTTCGCAAGCAATACCGATAAATCACTACTGTTTTTCCAGGAATTTGCACCTCAAGCAAAACTTCTGATGTTTTGTGACGGCAGAAGATATATGTTGTGCCTGTAAGAGAGAGAATATGTACCCTGTAATTCAGTGAAATGTACACAGATGTGCGACCCTCTGGCCATAGGTGGAGCAAAGCAGGGCAGTGAGGCTATTGGAAGAAAAAAATAACACATTTTGCTAGCACTCACACGTACTGTGTAACGACAAAAAGCGAAAACGTTTGGAAACCCCCCTGCTGAAGGAAACTGGGGTTAGGGGAAGGTGGAGTCTTCATGTCTGAGCAGAGAGAAAGTATTTAAATAAACCTGGGCCATGAGGCACAGCACAAAGGAACGGAGGACAGACAAATAACAACAGCCTTCATTTAACGAGGTTCAGCCCCTCCCTACCTGCTTGAGTCTTGTATTCTTTTAAATAAATTGGACCAAACATTTAGTTAAAACTTTCCTTTATTAAGTTTTATATGGTATTTGTGGCACTTACTGCATTTTTCAGTGAAGCTGAGCAGAGATTATGAATGTGATAAAATTGGCGGTTTATGTATTTTGCTAAGCGACTGTATTAACTGTGCAAATCTCAGAAGAACATGTGGCTGAAATCTGAGCCACACTCATTCAAAAAAACATAATTAGATGTATACAGTTGTCTAATGTATAACAGGTAAAATATTCACACCTACACCACACAGTTTGAACCAAGTCTATGTGAATAGAAGAGACTCTTTTGCTGAGAAGGCTCTAGACAAACACCCCATTTTCATTTACAGCTATATCCTTGGATCTATATTTTATACTCAGAAATGTAAGAAATACCTGTGCATAAGGATTTCATTTGGCAAGTAAAATAATACATTCTGTATGTAGTTAATGAAAATAAAATGACATCATAGAATGCAATGCTGAATGAGCAGGGCTTTGCAACGCAGCGGTGAGCAACATTTCCATTAATACATTCAAATGAACCTTTAGATTTTTAACATAAGACTTTAAGACAATACTATGAAAGTATAGGATGGCTAAAGCTGTGCTAAATACTGTTGCCTAAGCACTAGAGCAGTATTTACGCGTGCTGCTAAAAGTATCCTATAAAGTGTTACAAATAGGTGGCATTAACAATAAGCACCAATTTCAATACAAACAAAAAGACACAAAAAAAATTTTTGTATGGTGCTATACTGAGATTATTATCATACAGTACATTAGAAAGGCAGAAACACTTTTTAAACTGCAGAGGTCAGAACATTTGTTCTTTTATCTATACCCTTCTAATCTTTCTACAATACATGCAAAATAAACAGCACTCACTTCTCCTCACTCATACAGCCCACAACCTTCTCGTCCAGACATCATCATATCTGACATTAAACAATCAAACAAACAATAAACCCGGTCACTACTTTACAAATCTAAAACGCATATGGTCCAGTGTATATGCTATTGGGAAAGTAGTAAAAAAAATCAAATTGAGTCTGCTGAGTGCAAAACTACCTGAAGAAGTTAAAAAATGAGGTCTGGAAAATGAGTCAAGGTGCAACCTCTGTGAGTAAAGTCAAGAGTCATTGTCAAATGGTTCGTTTAACTCCATGGCTGGCTTTAGATGTGCTGTCTCTGTATTCTTCAGTAGGATGTTTTTTGAGATGGCCGAAGAACACACACTGGATCACACACAAACAGCTGAATAGCAGGCAGTTGGTTGAGTTATCCAGCCCCCTGCACTGTTCTTCTTTAATCATATCACTCCTTATTTACAGCATTATCCACATTCAGGTCTCACAGCTCCTGTCCTCATTTAGATGGTCATGTCAGCAAAGTCCTGTTTCTGGTATCCTTTCTGTAAAGCACCAAACAGAGACGATACATGAGTGTAACCCAAACATAGGACAGGGAACGTCGGCACTCAGCCATCACAGCATTGTTTGCAAGTTTCAGGGCAATCATATGACTGTGCTTAGACACCAAGGCATGAAGGTCACTGTCTAACTGGTAATAAATGAGCAGTCACCAACAAACACAAGCACTAAAGAAAATGGATGCCGCAGGAACGCATTCTTTCACCTCTCACCGTATAATGGAGGCATAAAGAGAAGAGCTAAATCAAATGATAGAGAGCACTGGGACCAAAAGGTTCGAATGATCCTGACAGTTGCTAATCATTTCTCTTTTGAGCTTTGGATTTTGTTTTCTGCAAACAAAGCTGGGTATGTGAAATGGAGGCAGACTGTGGTGTTGGGACACGCTCATAAGGAAATCACCTGACAGGCCTGGAGTAATGGCTCCACCTACACGTGGCCTTTCAGAACTACACACCAGTAAGCCCTGTGTACGCTGTGTTTGAGTGTGTTTGTGTGCACGCACATCTTTTTTCCAAACAGGCTTTTTTTAAACCTGGAAAACTGCTGCAGGGAAGGGTGAGGTGCATGGCTCAAAAATGATGTACCATAACCCCAGGAGCACTGGCCCTCAGCAAACACATTAACACACAATATCTAAAGGGAGGAGCTTTCCTTTGCTTTTCAAAGGAAAGTAGTTCTTCAGAGCCCTATGGCAAGCTTATAGTTTTGCAACTTCAACAATCCTATTTTATCAAGATATCTGTTAAAAAGCCCAATGCTGTTTATAATAAACAGAGATCTACTGGGGCTTCAAAAGCATTATGACAGCACAACGAAAAAATGGTGCATTATATACTTAAAACAAAATACATGAAAATCATTACTGACAAAAGTAACTGAAAGGCAAATCTCATGTTAATGATTTCATTCTCGTAAAAAGTACACGGACATTTGAATCACAAATTCCGTGCATCATGACATTCAGTGCAACATTATGCTTGTAGAAAAAGCAATATAATATAATACTTTATAATTAATGACAATAAACTCATGCAGAATTCAACTTCACTCGAATCAATAAAAAAAAGTTATCTGATATATCAGATTGTATATTACCTTTTTGTAGTCTTTTTGTAGCTTCTTATACTGGAACATGTTGCAGAGAACCGTGGATGCTGCTCTGGCTGCCTTAAGCTTTGCGGGGCTGAACAGAATAAATTATGTTCAGGTTAGTCAACTAATCTGCGATGGATTCTTTGAATATAAACAGCTTGTTAGTAACATTGGATATTTTTTAATACAAGCTCTATTTTCTGGGCTCTTACCTGTTGTCATTAGAATTCTTGATACCTATCAGTTTGGGCAGACCATCGAAGTAAGTGATGTCCCGTGCTGCCACCTCACTGCAGGTCACGAGGTTGTTGAGAGCACCACAGATGTTTACAATGACGTCACTGGAGGGCTCCTTCTGGAAGCCATCGGTCGGCAGTTTGGTCACCAAGTTATTCACCACCTTTGAAGCTAAACGAAGAAAGGCAGAGAATTGTGTTTTTTACAAGGGATTTCATTACTTCTCATACATTTGCTCTTTTCTAACTTTTTTCCTTTTTCTGTTACCTCAGTGCAGTCAACGTGTATTTAATTATATGTTATTAATACATATTTATGATCACTATTTTAACTGACCTACTTGTAGACTCAGATAGCTGATTCAGATTTATGTCCCAATTATATTCAATCAAAATTTAGCAGCCAATGCACTCCTGTTTGAATGGCTTATGGACATTTTTTAAGATCATTTAAACTGGCATAAAAATGCAATTTCAAACACATCAGTCAGAAAATGTCACTACAACAAGTCCTGACATGATCACTCTTCAAAATGAACTTTGGATTTCAATTAAAATTCAAATGATCGCTACTTGATCCAGTTCACACATTCTACCTGGATCTTTTATCTGCCGCTTAATCTCTTTACTTCTGCAGTGGTCATATTAGGCACCACGGTTCTGTCTGTCTAGTTTAAATTGTACTCATGTAATATATTTCATTCATATGGAGATCAAGTATTCAAGTAAATTCAAAGCATCTGTTTTTAAAGTGCAGCTTCCACTGGGTGATATGGCAAAAGTATAACATCCCCAATATATTTTCTCATTAAACATTATGGAGTTATTTTAGGGATTTTGATAAACTGGGGCACAAAAGCCACATTTCCAAACACTCAAAATCTAGGAATACATTGTTTTTGCCCGAGGTTTCACATGCAAATAGATCTAGTTATCAGTCAGTGATCTTTAGGTACTGACCGTACTGTGATGTCATTTATCATAATAATATATGAGCCAGCTATAATATACTCACCCATGTCATTCTTGTCCTTAGCATGACGAGACAGGTTCCTGAGAAATCCAGTGAGGGACCGCAGTTCTTGATCATTAGTCGTCCTGAGATTATCTAAAACCACAGGCAATATGCGTTCCTGTTCCAAGGCAACACGGCTGAGAATAGATGCCCACTGTGTGCATATGAAAAAAGCGCAAGAGTTAAAAATGTAACAATAGGATTGTTATATGTTACGGTAATTTCCCCACATGGACAGTATATGATGTGACACAAACACAATGTAGAGAGAGGCTGAAAGCCCTGATGCCCATGTGGTCGTTCTTACTGCAACTACTGTGTGGAATAAAAAGACACAAACTGGAACAGTGAGTCCAGACCTTTTAATAAATACAAATGAGAACCCACTAAGTCTAACTAACGCAAAACACATCACAATATCTACATCTACTATGGCAAGTCTGATCCCAATACAGACCTAACAGTCAGAGAACAAGCTGCATAGGATTGTAACATATACTTTTCATTTCACTGAACTGAATATGGCGAGGGTATGCGTGCTCTGTTTGTTGTGCATCGGTGTCTTGAATGCTGTGATTGTTTGCAAAGCAAATGACTCTCCTAGGCATAATAAGGGTACTGAAAGTGAAGTGAACTTACCCGTTTGTCTCCAGCTGTAATGTTCTGCAGAGCTCCGGCTGCAGCCTCTCGGGTTGTGCTGTTGACTTCACAGCGCTGCAGGACGCGGTTATACAGTCCAATCACCTTCGGGTGCCACAGCCACTCAATACCCTTTGGCACTCGAGCCACCTCCGTAAATGTGTTAAGGTCCTTGTCCTGTCTCTGTGGACCATAAATGAAAGCTGTTTGTCAAAACCACATATAACAGAATCCTCTACTGAACTGATACCAATCTAATCAAATGTTTTATTTTTTTTTGCAATAAGCTTCAAATCTTACATCTTTGGCTTTCTTGCTCTGAGGAGTGAAGCAGCCGATAGCCTCTCCCCTGGACGTGTCCTGACCTCGAGTGGGGCCCTCCAAGCGCATCAGGGCTGAGGGGGGTATCTCACTGTACAGCTGATAGGACAGGTTCCTCAACACACACACACTGTTCTCCACTCCCTGCCACAGAGATAGGGGGACAGGGGACAGTCAACATTTACTCGCAAGTTCAATTACCTCAAGTGCAGGACGATTACAATCTCCTATAGCAAAATGCAACCATTAATACATTATGAATACATTTTCCAAGACTTTTCTCCATTGAAAATTGTATTTAACCCCTCTTAATGATCAGTCAGTTTCTTGTAATGATGGAATTATGATGAAGAAATTCTCTTTACTCTTTACTTTTAGAATCAAAGTAAACAAACAAAGATGTCTCTGTTAAAATACACATATTTGGATGGTAGACTGGGCAGAATGAGTTCTGGTGATGTGTGCAGAGCTGACCTTCTCCTCTACTCTGCTGTCATCCAGAGATGTGTGAATGTAGCCCACCAGAGCGTCCACTAGGCCATGAGTCTCTCTCATCTGCTGACGAGTTTTCTCATTTATTGAGCTTAAGTTCCTGCAGCAGATTAGAACATGAGCGTTAGTGAGACGGCTTTTACATTTTATTTTTCTGCATTTTCAGCCGAAAACCAAGCAACCACATAACTAAATTATAAAATACAAATGAGCAAGAGAGAGAAAGAGAGAGAGAGAGTTTTGCATGGCTTGTCAACCACACGTATGTATATTGGCACCTACGTTAGAAAGATTCTATGTGCTTCTACAACACTGCACTGTCATGATCAAAATGCATTTGCATTTGTGGGAGTAAATGCACCTGAGGCAGCCGGTGGTGTTGAAGAAGATATCTGCCTCGGAGGGGGTGTGCTCGATGATCTCTTTGTCTCCTACGCCGGAGAGAGGGACTAGTACCTCTTCAGTCAGCCTCGGCAGTGTCTCTCTCGCCAACTTTTCTTTCAGATTATCCTTGGAGGAGAGATTCCACAGAATTCCTACAGTGACAGATAACAAACAGAAGTTCAAATCTGGTCATTCTATAGAATCGTCATATAAATCTAACCCTAACCCTAACCTTAACCCAAACCCTAACCTTAACCCTAACTATCTTTCCAAGTTAACTTCCTGATATGATTGTCATAACCTTTGACCAAATGTTCTTTCCAAGTAAGAGTGATCCAAAAGAAGGTAGTGAAAGCTTAAAACATTCTTCTAGGACAAATTTAACACCTGATTAGGTGAAAGAATCACTATTTAATCTCATCAGAAGAAGTCGCATTTTGCAAGGGCTTTGAGAGATGTTTCTGATCATACACAATCATACATTTTACTCACGGAGGCATAAAGTCTAGCTATTGACTCATCACTTGCCATGAACTCAGAACACAAGTCAGGACAACACAGAAATTAGTCAACGCCTCTTTACTGAAAGAGTACAGCCAACGCCCCAGAAAACACATACCAGCACCAACTTCTTTTACCCATTTGAAAAAACCCTCCCCTCATATGTCACTGGCTGATTCAGTGGTGGATTCAGTCGCAGTATGAATGAAACATGACCTGAAATCTCCAACTTTCCAGCTGTTACTTACATTCCAGCCAAGCTATACATGTATGAAACATAAGCAGCCATGGCCTGCACATTGGACTATGATACCTAATCAAGTGCCACTCCTTTGCAGATTACACGTGGTCACAATATGCTTGTGTGTTTTTGTGATTTTAAAGCTTGCCTGTTATCAGTCTAGTCCTGAACACCACACCTATACTGGACATTTTTGCAAACGCTCCCTGGATAGTGAGTCAGGTTCGAGGTCAGTTTGGTGACTGCAGTGCTTTGTGGTGCAGGTTGGCAAACAGAGAGTTCTGTTTACTGGTTCTCACAGTGGCTGATTGATTTGCTAGTCAAAGATATCTTCAAATCCATATACATTTCAGTGCATGTTGATATTGTAGATAATTCACATGCTATGAATATGAATATGGGAGTATGTTAACAACTGTGACACAAAGTTCCGAAGCTGGTGCTTACCAGTGATGTTCTTGTGAAGCTCGTCGTCGGGCTCCTTCAGGGCCTCTATAAGCTGAGGGATTCCTCCAGCTTCAATGAGAGCCACTTTGTTCTCCATGTTCTCATAAATCAGGTTCCTGGCTGCTCCGGTGGCATAGCGTTGTACTTCCACACTGTCGCTGACAAACAAGTGAACTAGTGGGACTATTCCTTTCAGCTGGTTCACCTAGGACAGAGAAAGGAAGAATGGTTAAAAGTAGTAAAGAATACATATAGAAATTATATTTATTACATAGTATTATTAATGTGTAATGAGGGAGGTAAAGCATGTTTATAACTTTATAACAATTCATTAAACAAAGAAAGTCACTTTTGTTATGAAATCATGTTATTAGCAAATCTTACAATTTTCTTAGACTCATTGTTGTGGTAGCACTCATGCTGGATGTAGGCAGCCCCCAGAACCTGCAGTTCTACCTCAGAGGAAGACAGATTGGAAACAGCAGTTGGCATGTCCAGAGCACCGATTCTGCAAGATAGAGGAAATGACTAATCATTCCAGAATTTCATCAACCCATAAACTTATTAAACTGTTCCTCATGGAGGTGATGGCAGTAGCAGTGCACTGATATTGTTTTGTCTTGTTATAGATATTAGTTCATTCTACCGTATTTGCTTCCCATGATCGCCTGAAACTAAAGATGAAGAACAATTGAGCCAATTCGCATTTGAGGCTCTCTCTTGTTATTTCATTGTTTTGTTTATGACAATGAGTGGAGTGTGTTTAAGTTGCTGGCTCAGGAGCAAGTTTGTTTCTTTCCCAAGGTGTGTCGATTGTTATTTGGTGGGGCTGGTTAGGGTGTGTTTCACTTTTTACACACAGAACACAAGGCTGGGCGACATCAAATAGCTCTCCCACTCACAGAACAGCCAGTGGAGTGAAAGTGAATTTGTAAAATGTCTGAACAAACGTATAAAAAACCTGTCTGACAGGTTCTAAGGTAAGTCTTTCAGTCAGTGCCTATGCTTTTTCTTTTTTTCCTTTTATATCTGTGCCTTGTTTTGGTATATGTTAATGCAATGTTTCTTTAAAGAAATATTTTGCCAGACTTGTTTTCACCACACAGGCAACAAGTAAGCCTTTTGCTTTATATTTGTAAGATTTTGGCCCTCACCGAAGCATATAATGTATGAATAAATTAGCAGAACATGAAAAGTAATTTGGGTAAAGAATAAAAAATACATTTCTGGAAAAAATATGGTAAGACTAAAAGTATCACCTCTAAGATGGAGACCCAGATCGAGATACCTTGTTTATTGACCTTAAAATTTTAATTTGGTTTTGTGATTATGCAGCTTTTTATGTGTTGATCCTCATGTATCTCCATTATGTAGATTATTTCATCAAGCTGTGGAGCTACAATAATATCAGTCAAATTTGTTCCTTTCCTTGAGATTATTGAGATACAGTAAGGACATTCTTGGCTTTATAATAGCAAACTATATTACAAATACAGGCAATTTACCACAGTTGAGGTGATTGAGCTCTGTGTTAGATTCAAGGCTTTCAGAGCAGTTTGCCACTAGAATTTTACTAGTACATCATTCATGAAAATTACTGTTGCTGTTAAACTGATGCAATATTGTCATGCTGAGGTTATGCATACTTGTGCAAAGTAAATTCAACTAACTACTTTTTAGAGAGTTTCCTGAATTCATGTACTGGTAAGATTTTCGGTGTGTTTTTGTTTCGTTTTCTAAGAATTATTCAAGCTATCACGTGCAAAGTAAACAGACTGTCGGGTTTGTGCATGTGTGTTTGGACTGAATTGACTTAAATCAAATTCACTGCTGTAAAAGCTTTTCTAAATGGATTCATTTATTTGATTTATTTCATACCATCTGAGAACACCAGCTTTACTTTCCTACATTATATTGCACAACATTTCATCTAACCAAAAAAATTATCAAAGAAAGTTGTATCTGTCTCCTGTAAAATACGATTTTGACAATATATTATATTTTCGGCAGCAATTGATATACAAAAGATACAGATTTTATATATTTTTTCATGTGGAATTGTCATACACTTTTGAAAGTGACAAATCAATGTCTTCTCGGTTTTGTTGTGTGTATGGGTGTGTGTGTGTGGCTATGCATAAGTCTCACCCACTCAGGTTGCCCATGCTGCCAGCCATATCTATGTTGTCGAACACGTCTTTGCCTTTGCCTACGCTGATGACGCTCCTCATCGAGGCGGCCCGGGACAGCCTACCCTGCTGCATCATGGCCAGGTTACTTTGGGAGCCACCACCACCAACTATAAAGCCCCCTCCGCCACCTTGGACACTCCCTCCATATACAGAGCCGCGATTTTTGTTATAGGCGATTCTGCTGATGGTGCGCTGTGAGGGGCCTTTGAAGGACTGGCGGACAGAGGCCTCCTCTTCCATGACTCCACCTCCGCTGCGGGCCAGAGTGCTACTCAGAGAGCGTCTCATGGCTGGCAACGTCATGGAGGTCTGCACAGTCCCGGAGCTGAAGCCATTGCTTGCTGCAGAGTACATGGCCTGCCGAGGGTACGTAGAAGCAAAACCATTGCTCATGCCAAAACCCGAGTCCTGCCGCATGTAGGTGGCATCATGATCTGACACCAGGCTTCCCTCACTGCCATCTTGCGTCATCCACGTCCCCACAGGATTTGGCTGTTGAGGAAGAGACTGTATGCGCAAGGAGCGTAGTGAGGCCACCTCTGGGTCAGGACCTGATTGTCGACTCATTGTGCGAGATAATGTGGTGAATTGCTGGCGCTGAGACTGGCCACCCTGGTATCCGCCACCGCTCATGCCCATCAACATGCTGTCTTCATTGCCATATCTCAGTCCCACACCCCCAACTTGGCTCATCTGAATCCTGGGGGCGAAGTCCACAGCCGAGTGAGACGAGTAGCCACCACTACGTGCAGACATACGCTGTGACTGACAGAGAGTGAAATTGCGACAGATTTAGTATAATGAAATGATTAATTCATCAGAAAGCCCCTTAAAACACAAATCTCACAGTCACTGCCAGCATTAAATTCCTCCATTCTTCATTCTAAGGACTTCATACCTCACATTTCACACAGTACTTACTGAATACTGAAGAAAGAGGGGAAACACAACTAATTCTTTCATGTTTGAGGTTGTGAGGTCATTATTCAATTTTTAATATTTTACACATTAAAACTGAACAAAGCTCTAGTTGTTTTGAGTGGTTTTTCAGTTTCTACAGAATCAACTCGATGACAAACAAGCCCTAAAAAATCACATCCGCTGAACAATTTTTAACCCACTGTAAAAAAACTTATTTCATTTGAGCTGGAATGTGTGCTTAGAATAAACCCTCCTTCGCTTTCCTCCTGATTCTGATAGGATGCCAAGTGAGTGATGGACAGTGGTGACAAGGGTAGAACAACTGCATTGCTATTTGCAATACTCTTATGTTTTTATCATATTTTGTGTAAATGATATGTCAATGAATTCATGATAAATTAATTCAGTCTGAAAAACCAGGAAGAGTACTTACTTATACGAACCGTCGAAGACTATAATAATTTCATATTTCTTATTGTTAGCTTGCCTTTATAAGATCACCATTCATAGTTTTTGAGAATGACATCAAATGACAGACCCCTGGAAAGATGAATAATAAGCCCTTGCTGAGTCTTATAACTAATGGCTGTGTAATAAGTCAGGTATGAGGGCTCCATGATCTTCAGCATGGGCAATGTTACAAATACATGGCATTAAGTAAAAGCATTATTTTTGAATACGTTGCACCACGGTACGCTGGTATGTCAGTTTGCTTAGAGCTGAGGAGGTCTTGTGAAATATCACACAATCACCCATCAGCCACTGCCAAAATGTCTAGCTCAACAAGATCTCTCTCTCTCTACACATACACACCAAACTGTCGAGCTCATTGAGATCTTTCCAAACACAAGCACTTCCACACCCACAGCCACCCCCACACAAACCCACCCTTGCAATTCCTCACACCCCTCTGAGAAAATGATGAATATTCTCTCAAACAAGAGAGGGTTGGATGCATATCTCATTTTTATCAGTTCAAAATGTTAAATGTATCAACCAAAATATAACATTTAACCTAAAATAATACAAAGAGCTTCTCATTCCTTAAAAAGGTTCATTCTCACCATCATAGGTCTGCTGGCTGTGGAATACATGTAGGACTTTGAGCTGAAGCCAGGATTGTAGGTCTGGTATTTTGTCATTGTTGACGAATCTCCGTACTCTGTAAGAGGAGGAAAATACAATATTACAGTTGAAGACAATATATGCCTTCCCATGGAGCACACATTGATAAAAATGAACTTCACAACACTGTTAATCCCTCTTAACTAAATAACAATGTTTTGTTTCACTACGCAATGTTTGTGGCATTCATTAGAGTATGTCAGTGTATTTTTTGGCAGCTGACAAAACCTACATTAGCATGTGTAAAAATGTAAGTATCACTTGTCTGTTACCCCAAGAAACCGTAATGACATTGGGCACTTAGAAAAAGGCTTTATAAATGTTTATACTGGTAAACGTCAACTGTCATTAATGACTCATGTAAAGGTCATGTATATACTGCCCTACTGCAAGATGTCATCAATGAAACATCAAAATTAAAATTTTAAATCTTATTTTTGTTTATATGTTGAGTCTATGTAGGAGAGTCTGTGTGTGTTTGCGTGCGTGTGTGTGTGTGTGTGTGTTTCAGTTGGGCGAGGTACAGGCTAGGTTGTTAATAACAGAGTGACAGACAGAGCCAAGGGGAGAGGGGCAGAAAACCGGTCTGTTGCCTATGGGCCACTCCCTCTTACCCAGCCCAAAACACCTAGAACCAAATACACCCAACGCAAAGTTCCACCCCATGCCACACCTTTCTTTTTCCACATCTTTATTTTTGAGAGTACACACTGTTGTAAATGTGAACATAGCTAGCTGTTGTTGATATAGTAAAACGTGACTGCAATAACAATATCTGGTTTTTTTGTCAGGGTTTGTTTATTTGTTTGTATTTTTCTTGACCTGCACAACACGTATAAATTATTTTCCAACAGTTTTCTGTCTCACTCGAGACACACTTGGTATTTCATCTATGTGAGATTGGCCAGGCTTTGACTGCAACGACAACTCGTTTGAAGATGAGCAATGTGTTTTTGATGCTGGCAATGGCCCAAGAAATGTGAGACTGTTCTGACTTGTCAAGCTGAGCTTGGGAAGCCTGCGGGTCACAGGAGCTCACCTTCTCTGGCTGCTAAGACTGGAGGGGAAACTCAGAGTAGTTTCAGCGGACATTCATTAAAAGCAGGAATTCCAGAGCTGGCCATCTCTGCTATTCAGACATTGTTAACTATGCAGCAGCTGAAGGGAACTGCTCGGTAGCGTTGTTAAAAAAAAAAAGATTATTGTAGACATGCTGTTGTGTGATATTTTACCCTCTGAGATGTTATGCAGTGGGTTTTTTTTGTTGTTGTCGGTCTAAACATTTACCTGGTTTGTGAAAATAAGTTTTTTATTACATAAAGTTACATTAACTTACAGAATATAGAAGGTATATAATAGTCTGACTCATTCCTTGTAGAAAACGTACAGTCCAAAAAGAAACCCGCTTTGCATTAGGGGTGCCTCAGGAATTGTAATTGACAGAGTCCCTCAATTGCGCTTTGCTAAGCACTTTGTTCAGCTTTCTCACACGGTAGTTCTGTGTGGGTCGGGTCCTTTGAGAGTTGACAAAGAGCAGTAACTCAATCACACACAGTCAGCTTTCACTCACTTCCCCACTCTTTCTCTCCCTCTCTATCTCTCTCTCTTTCTCTCTCTCTCTCTCTCTCTCTCTCTCTCACACACACACACACATACTCACACAAGTTCAAAAGCACCTAAGGGTAGAGAAGAACCCTGCCTGTTGCAGCCTGTTAAACATTAATGCCTTATGCGTTTGGTGTGCGTGTATATGTGTGAGGCCAACACAGCAGACACAAGGATGTTCTCTATAATTAAAGGGAGTGGACCGACTCATGTTTTCTGTTCAGCTTGACATGGATGGCATTTTTGGAAGTTTCATAGAACAGCAGTTGCTTCACAAGTAAGAGATCTGGTCTTAGAACAACACTTGTTTTCACTGATGGTCTAAGGAAAAGTGAAACTGAGACCCTTCCTAAAAGTCCTTTATGTCTTGCAGTTTGAGTCAATAAATAAAAAATCCTTTTCCTGGCTGTTTGACAGTACTGGACAGTCAGTCTAAATGGGACCAACAGTTCAGACATACTAAGCGCAGATAGAAAATCCTGCTTTACACATTTAAAACAAATTGTGTATGACACAGACAACATTTACCTCCTCAATTACATAGTTGTACACCCTATATGACTTCATTCACTGCTGAGCCCAGTAAGAAAAGAGAGGCAGAGGACAAATTTAACATGGT
Source organism: Rhabdalestes septentrionalis (assembly GCA_037832545.1). Lineage (NCBI taxonomy): Eukaryota > Metazoa > Chordata > Actinopteri > Characiformes > Alestidae > Rhabdalestes > Rhabdalestes septentrionalis. The sequence goes on from JBBMFX010000122.1 coordinate 7,843,945, forward strand.
TATGAGGATGGACCCTTACAAAAAGCAATCAGAGCAGACCACAAGCAGATAAACATAACAAGAAGAGGATCACTCGTGAGATCTAACAGCTGTTCTAGCACTGACTTACTGTAGAACACCGAGGCAGATACATACACACCAACCCACACAACACCCAGACGTAAAGGGGTCGATCTATGTGCTCTAACACCGAACAAACAAGAAAACAGAATGCAAGATGCTGATTACTATTCCAATAAGTTGCCAATGATTACAACACTAAATCTAGTACACACACACACACACACACAAACACACTCACATACACGCGCGCGCGCACACACCTGAGGTGGCGTAGTGCCCCGCAGATCCGTTTTCGCGCCTGATCGTGTTGCTCTTCTCCGCGAGCCTCATGGCCACCTGCGCCTGCACACGCTTCTGTTTGGACATAGCGTCCGACGAGACGCCGCCATGACCCAGTTGAGTCTCAGACGGCACGGCGTAGGTGCTGACGGAAGAGTTGGGCTGGAAAGTCGTGAAGAGGAGGCCTTCAGAAACCGAGCTCATGGCCACAGCTAGGGTCCGCGGCTAACGAGGGGAACGGTGGCGCGCGCTCGGTCCGGACGGGTAGGTGGGATAGCGCGAGGTGGATCAATGAGGAGGATAAACGTGGAGGAGTGTGTTCACGGGCGAGGATCTCCTGTAGAGCTAAAAGGAGTTTAGGAGCACGGCTCCTCAGGTAGAAGCGGGTGGGGCGGAGGGCGGGCGTGGCCTAGTTACCTGAGTCAGGTGAGCTCATCAAAGAGAAGCAGACGGATCTCTGCCTGTGACTTTACGATAAACGACAACCCGTCGAGAAAGTCGGAACTGCGTGTTCCTTGAGCGTGTGAATAAATGTGTTATAACGTCATCGACCGGAGTAGTGTAGTGTGAAGTGGACATCCAACATCTATGAGCATAGAACCAGATTTTTGGGATCTATTTGGAACATTATGGCCAATATTGGAATGAATGGAAACGTTGATTGACTTCACATGTTGATGTTTATATAACACATCTGACAGTTTTTCATGTGCTTAAGTACACGAAACTGAGTAAATCCGGGCCATTTTAAAGTGGTGAAATAAGAGTGTGTGCGTGTGTGTGTACGCAGAGCTGAATGCATTTATTTACCAAGGTAGCTGTCTGTCTACACGTTGCCTTTTATTTGTACCTCCATGTTTACTGAATCTAGTTCCCACATACTTAAATCTAGATTCCACACATTTAAACCTAGAGGCCACGCGCCCTTGTGAATCATTTTTAAAGTCCTACTTTCTTTATGGGAAATATGAATTATTGACATATTTCACCACAAGAAACCTTGCTTATTGACCGAGTTGTCCCTTTAGATGTGTCCAGGTAACTGATAATCTCATGTGGGCTGCACTGGAGCAAGAATTTTGGAATCACTATCGTTATCATTCGCATCTGTGCAGTCTATCAGAAAAGTTGTGGCGGCACACAGAGAGACAAAAAGAGAAATCCAGACAGAAATGCATCATCTATTACTCACGAAGGGTGTGGCGTTCTGTCATGCCCCGTCTCCATTTACAGTAGTTGCCGTATTTGTTGTGCTTAGTAACGGAAATGAGAATGTTGTGTTTGTATCAGGTCTAATCCTGACCAGGTTTAATTCTTACTGCCATAGCAACTGAATTATACCTACTAAACTCGACTGATTATTTCGGTTTTTTTCAGGTATCATAGAAACTATATTTTTATCCCATCCGCAAGAACAACAACAACAACAACTACTACTACTACTGCAACAATAACAGCAGCAGCAACAACAACAACAATAGTAATAATAATAATAATAACTTTCATAATAATAATGAAAGAATATTGATAATAATAATAAAAATACTACTACTACTTCTACTAATACATAGAAGAAAAAAAGAACAACAACAACAATAATAATAATAATAACAAAAATAATTAAAAAAAATTAATAATAATAAAATGAACAATAAAAAGAAGAACAAGAACAATAATGTACATTTGCATGTAACATTTATTTCAGGTACTTTGCAGGGTTTCATAAAGTTTGTGCTATGAAATTTTTGGACAGAACCCAAAATTATGTTCTAAAATTGACCTTAAGTCCTGCCATGCACATCCAGCACATATCGTGAACCAACAATTTGAAATCTAATTGACCATTTGAGAGCATATCTGTTTTATTCTGTAAGATATTTTATTCATTTGCATTGGTTAAATAAAATTGGTAATTAGAAATCAACATACAAACAACTGAAAATAGAGAATATTTATACTCACTTTTAAAGACACAGAATTGTCCGTTAAATCATAAGTTCCAAAAAGAGAAAACAGCTTCCTCCTCAGTGTTGAAAGAAAAGTCCTTCTCAAAATGTTAGCTGGTCTGACAAAGATTCTAGATGTGACCAGTTATCGTATGCGTCCACCCTTGCAACACCCCAATGAAAGCTCAAATGTTTTCTCTTTAATAATGAGTTTTATAGAGGGAGTGATAGAGAGATAGGGAGGGAGACAGAGAGAGAGAGAGAGGAGAGAGAGTCAGAGAGATGAGTCAACGTGGTGTGAATTAGCAACAGTTTTGGGAGTGTCAGAGCAGTACCACCAACTTCTGCATGAGATTCTCATCGCACCTTTTGTCTGACAACATCAAATCAGTCCAATCTAACAGGTGTTCAGGCAGTGTGGAGTCATTAGGTGTACAGAATGCAGCTGAAAGTTGCCAACCTGTAAACATGCCGTGTGATGTTTAGTTCTGGCTTGGTCCACCTGATGTTCCTCTGTATGAGTGAATCATGTGAATAAAGTCATATTTGGGACTGTAGAAAATAGAAGGTGTGGCTGTATGTAACAGGTGATAGAGGAGAGGCACCTGAGTTGGGCAACTTTGTGCCTGCAGGGAAAGGAGGGACCAGCCTCTAAGGGAGAAGCCTTTTTCACAGGGTATTTGGCCCACCTTAATAAATTTGTAGTTTAGTAATAACTTATGATTCATGTCTATAGCTGAATATCCACTTAAAAAAATTCCCTTCAGGAGCTTAATGAAATGGCTGCTAGAATACCTAGTATCCTGTAACACTGTGTGTTTGCTCATATGTTCCCTTGCACTTTTTCTCTCTTTGGGTATTCCTGTCCTACCTGCACTCATGTAGTCTTGCGTTTTTCTGGTTTTGTTCTTGTGTATTAGTGTGTCTTGGAGGAATGTTGGCTGAACATTCATTAAACTCCTTTTTGACTACTTGACTACTATTGTCTGTAAGCTGCTAATTTGTTGTTTTTCTTCTTCTTTCTCCTCTTCTTCTTCTTCCTCCTCCTCTTCTTCTTCATTCTCCTATTCTTCTCCTCTTTCTTGTGTTGTTGTTATGTAGATTACAACATTATAAGTGGGATTATTATTATTTAGTCAGTGAACTATCAATATTCCACTTTAAAAATGCTACTGATATCCTTTTTATACATTTGATTTTGTGTTTTTGGTATTATTCTGTATTAACTATACCTTATCATTATAATAAATCAATAATTCAGTGCCAAAGGTGTGAGATGTGTGTGTGGAGGTGTGTGAGAGTCTTTAAGTCTTTAAAGTCTTTAGAACTTCTCATAACAAATTGACTAGTGCAGTATAGACCGATAACAGTGAGGAGTAGTTATAGAATATTATATTACTGCCTACAATATAACCTTTGAATGACAGGGTTTTATTGTGTTTTTCTTTGTGTGTGTGTGACCATGTGACATAAAGAGTGTCAACATTTTTTCTGTGTGCTGATATACTCTACAGGACCAAAGGTCCCTACATCTTGATCAGGATCTTTTAGGAAAACACCAATAATATGCAGCTTTTTTCTTTCCCATTATGCACCATTTTGTTTTAATATTCTTTTAAATAATTTGAAAAGCTGCCCTTTACCTTGTGTTAGCATTTAATGATTAATCTCTTCACATTTATTTACATTATATATAAGTTTATATTACAGTATTCTATTGTAAGTCTTACATTAAGTTATAAATGTTGTTCCCTTCACATGTTAAAGTATTATTTTCGAAATACATTTTTAAAGCTCTACTTTGCTGGAGGTAGATTGTGTAAACAGAGCAGGAACAAAACCAGTTGGGAGTGTTTGAACAGAATAGCTGGGTGTGGTACGTTCTGTGAAAACATTGGCAACTCAAAGTAATTTAGTGTTAATACTTTATGTGAACCTCAGCACTTCAGAAGCCATTTTCTTTTAACTTTGAATGAAATGTGTCAGATTTCTGGATGATAATGTAATGACTTCAGTGATCGTGGGAAAGAAGAGGCAATAACTGCCACTGTGTCATAAGGAATGCATTGTGAAATGTGGAAAGTAGGAGCAAAAATTATTTCCAGGATGTGTCCCTTGCACTAGTCAGAATGGGAAAAAAGAGCTGCAGTTTGCATATGGGTGATTACTTTTGAATCATATCAGCCAGCCTCTGTAACAAAGAATAGTAGTGGTAGGGATTTAGGCATATCATTTAAGGAAATTTGCCTTTTGAGATTAGGTAAGTCGGTGTGACATGACACTGCAAGAGCAATTCCAACATTTGTGAAGTTGTGCACACCAATTAGCCAAGTGAAATGTGTGTAATTTATGTGTAAGCTTCAACTGCAGCTCCAAGAATGTCACCAGAAATCCTCCCTTACAGTTGTCAAGGCAGTAACGGATGTCATGTTTCAATTATTATTAATAATATTGCAGTCCGTTTTTGATCAGTTAATGAAAATCTATGAAAATCACTGAATTTAACTGAAAGGTATAGATATAGATATTTATGGTGTGTATGTATGCATGTTCTCAGGCCAAATCACCAGGGTATGTAAACTTTTGATCAGGAACATTTGGGTGTCTTGTGTTGTGTATTAATGATACACAACACAAGACACCCAAATGTTCCTGATGTTCTCTGAAAAATGGTTAAGAAATCATAAATTCTGCCAGGGTATGTAAAATTATGAGCACAAATATATGTATATATAGATAGATATACAATGTATATCCATATCTATTTCTATATATATATATACATCTATTTCTATATCTATTTCTGTATAAATATATTTTTCTTTCTTTTTTCATATAAGTACATGTATTGAAACATTTAATATAACATGTTATTATATCATAAATATAACAACATACCTTCACATACAGCAATGTGATGATGGATCATTTATAGAATCTAAATAATCAGAGATGCCAAGAACAGGAAATAATTAGTCATCCTAATATTATCTATTTCAAGTCCCATCAAGTATAAGAAGCAGGTGTAGTTGCACAAGATCAACAAAACAGTTTTTTTAAAGAACATTTTGCAAGATTCACAGAAAGTTCATGTACTTTAAATTTTAAAAGTTGAAAATGCAAAGGGTAATGGTGGAAGTAGCAATTTTGTTTGCATTACATATTCCAAATTATCTAATTGAGTCCATGTATCTCCAAGCTGGAAATGAATGACAAATAAATACGATTAGTTACGGTGGGTGTCAATGCCTATTTTTTATTAGTATGAATTTCGGAGATCCGGGTAGATCCAGAAAACATTTTGGGCTGTAGATCCAGATGCCCGACGCGCCTGGCTCTTTACAATGAAATAAAATAATTCCTACACGCATTTCAAAAGCATTCAGTTTAGCACTCTGTGAAGTGTGCAGCTAGTGGGGAGGTGGTAGTAGCCTATTGGGTAAAACATTTGAACACTGTAAACTTGATGACCACGAAGCTGCAGGCTCAAACCCTTTTTTCTACCTTTGTTTCCTTAACTCTCAGTTGCCCCAGGGGAACTGACCTTGTAACTTATGATTGTAAGTCACTCTGGATAAGGGCAGATCATAGACCAGATAGTTCTTACCTCCATAAATGTGGCTGTTGTTGTGGGGCTCCTGAAAGGTGGAAGTGATGAGTTGAATCAGTCTTTCACAATGAACCACTGAATTTAATGTATGTACTTATTAACATAAACCTTTTGCACTGGTAGCATTGTAGATTTTTCTTTTTTCTTGTTAACCACAATATGTTAGATCAAGTACATTTTGTTTTACAAGTGAACAATGTTATCTGTAGAGGATGTGAAATGATTCTAATCTAGAAAATCAAGCTCACGTGGGATTTGGTAAGAGGCTCCTCAAGTATTACAGACAAGCATGTAATCAACAGTCCACCTGACCTGCAGTGGTCTTAGGTGCCCTCTAGTGGTATTATTTTAAAATGACCATAACTAACGCTTCCAGGCATTTCCAGTACATAAAAGTACTGGGACGCTTGACTATGACACCAACAGACACTTTTTTTGAATGAATGTCATTGCATTCAAATAAATATATGGAGTTGGTCTCCCCTTTGTAGCTATAACATCTCTTATTCTTCCGGGAAGGCTTTCCCCAACATATTGGATTTTCTGGGGGAATTTTGACCCATTCATTCTGTAGAGCATTTAAGAGATCAGGCAATGAAGCTGGACGTGGTTGAGTGTAGGATGTGGTTTAGGTCAGGACTCTCTGCAGGTCAGCCATGTCTTTATGAACCTTGCTTTTTGCATTGGGATAGAGTCATGCTGTTCTTCCCCAAACTATGTCCACAAAGTTGGAAACACTGCGTTGTCCAAAATGTCTTGGTATGCTAGATAATTAACATTGCCCTTCAGTGAAAGTAAGGGGCTGTCTACCTCGGTACAGCATTTCTGCATATGCAAATTCTGCTGCTAGAATACAGTATCTGACAAAATACTGTATTCACCCAGAATTTCGATTGCCCTAAATGTTGTCTTGTGCTGTTGTTTTGTTGCTCTTATGTCTTTTCTTGTCTCCCGTCTTGCCTTCACTTGTTTTGTTCTGTTGTTCTACTCTGTTGTTCTTATGTTGCACCCTGGTTGCACTTTGTTTTGTTTCAGAGTGTACTGAGTGTTTATGGTTAAAGAGACAATAAAACCTACTTGACCTGACATGGAAAAACAGACGTGTCCCAATACTTTTGTCCGTTTTGTGTAGATAAACACTTGATTACGCTGCAGATGTTCAGAGATCGAAGGTAAATTACTGTAGCGAAATAAGGAAGCAGCGTTTATTGCACTAATAACCTGGAACCGAATAAAAGCCTCTGTCAAAGTCAGCTGACTGCTCTTGACACAGATGTCATGTGACCTCGCAGTACGTTTTCACCTCTTCAGCATTTTCACTTTTGTGCCAACTCTACAACCAGGACGGAAGATCTCCAGGCTCTGCAGATTGTAGCGCGTTGAAGGCACCATGCGCCACACAGAAACGAGGCGCTTAGGGGTATTTCTTCTGTTTTTTCTTCTTCAGAGTCTGGTCCAGAGTGTGTGTTCAGTGTGGCCTCTGCCACAGCTGATCAGCCAATCCTCAGAGAGATACCGTCTCAACCCTCAGCTCCTAACGTTCAGCTACACCAAGGACTCAGCCGTTCAGACTGGATGTTCGGTCCTGGATGCTGCTTTCAAAAGATACTTCAGCCTCATTTTCCCAGACTTCGTGGATGGAACAGGTAAGGTTTAGTCTGTGCTTGTCCTGCTTTTATTTTGGCAGAAGAGCATCCTAGTGGCGTATTCAGGTATAGGCGATTTAGGCAGCATCCTGGGGTGGGTTGTAGGAGATAGGATACGACACATACTATATGGACAAAAGTATTGGGACACCGTGTTTTTCAGGGTTTATTTCCGTTTATTTGAATTCTTCAGCACACCAAGACATTTTGGACAACGCATGGTTTCCAACTTTGTGGACACAGTTTGGGGAAGAACATTTTCTATTCAGGCATGATCGTGCCTCAGTAGTGCCCAAGGCAAGCAACAGAAATACATGACTGGATGAGTTTTGTGAGGAAGTACTTGATTAGCCTGCCCCGAGCCCTGACCTCAACCCCATCCAACACCTTTTGGATGAACTGGAGCAGAATTTGTGAGCCAGGCCTCTTCGTCCAACTTCAGAGACTAATCTCATAAGTGCTCTACAGAATGGGCACACATGTCCACAGAAATGCTCCCGAATGTTTTGGAAAATTTTCAAAGGCTATTAAAGTCTATATAATGCACCCGTTTTACTTTTTCAGGATTCAGTAACATTTGGTTGGAGCCAAAAGGCTTTACAGTATCAGTGAGTGTCAAAACTAATGATTGTGAAGGATACCCTGATGAAGGCTCAGACGAAAGCTGTGAGTACAGAATTATTTATAATGTGTTTCCTAATGGGCACATATACATCCAGTGTTATCTTACTTGCTATGACTGGTGACAAACAACATATACCAATGTGTGTTTCTCATTTCAGACAAGCTGAGTGTTTCGGCAAGTCAAGCTGTCCTAAGAGCAGAGTCAGTGTGGGGAGCCCTGAGAGGTGTGTCTTTTTTGGCATCCTTCCACATAAGACAAATATTCTGGTATTGATGTGCTACATTCATAAAATAAGATTAAAATAGCGTCACTATATGTATGAGGCTAAAATACAGACTTGGTGCAAGATTGTTAATTTAGAAAACATTTATATAAAAATACTTACTGGTTCGGCCATGCCTAGTAAAATGAGAAAATAATGTCATAACTACAGAGGTATTTATTAACTGAAGACCTAGAAATAGACATTAAACAGTAGTAGACATAACTGTATTCCTGTTTTTAGTTTAATTTTAAACTCAACCCCCATACCTTAAAAATACAGGTCTTGAATCCTTCAGTCAGCTGGTGTACCAGGATGATTATGACTTGGTGAGTATAATATGGTGTTATAAATCTGTTTATTATAGATAGAGCGTAATCTTGAGAGTCAACATTCAAAATAATTTTAATAAAGACCAGAGTAATGGTTTAGCACTTAACAGTTAACTGTGATGCCACTCATTATCCCTCTTTTACCATTTTTATCGTTCCAGTATTTTGTCAATAAGACTGAAATTGAGGACTTTCCACGCTTTAAGTTTAGAGGGCTTTTGTTGGACACCTCAAGACATTACTTACCTGTGCATGTTATACTGAAGACACTGGTAACCAATATTTTTTCCTGATATCATTCATCGCCATGTGATTGCTTTCATGTATCAAATGAGTACAATGCATTATATGAATCCTTTCTGTTTTATCTCCTTATAGGATGCCATGGCCTATAATAAATTAAATGTGTTTCACTGGCACATTGTGGATGACCCTTCTTTCCCCTACCAGAGCTTTAAATATCCTGACCTTAGCAGCAAGGTATAAAACATACAGCTCTTCATTATACAACATTTCAAAGGATCCCTGAAAACTGTATATACACATGAGAAAATTTTATAACAAAATTGTGGCCCTTCCAATTAAAAGAAAGCAGAATCTGTGTGAAATAATATTTGGGATCGCAACAACTAATCATACAGACCTGTGCATTTTATATCAATGCTATGTATGTGTGCTGTGTAGTGAGTCTTCTGTACAGCCCTGTGTTATGTTTCAGGGAGCCTATCACCCAGTGACCCATATTTACACACAGACAGATGTGAGGAGGGTTATTTCTCATGCGAGAATCAGAGGAATCAGAGTGTTGCCAGAGTTTGATTCTCCAGGACACACTCAGTCATGGGGCAGAGGTTGGATAAACAAGCACACGCAAATTACACAGTTACCTATATTTATTTATTTTTTATTCCTGACTATAAACCTAACATTCACCCTGCATTAAATTACCAAAAAAGAGATGTCATTTCCATTTAAGGAAAAATAAAACATGTAGGGTTGGTTAAAAATACACATTCAGGATAATTTTTTGCATTGTTTTTGTCTGGTTTTCCTACAAAGTCAGGACAGTTTTGTCCTTAAACTACATGAAAACAACATTTCTTTTCTTTTTTCCATCCTATGTGTGTTCTTAGGGCAGCCAAACCTGCTGATTCCCTGCTACAAGGGAGAAGTTCCCTCTGGGGTGTTCGGCCCTGTGGACCCAACCCTGAACTCCACCTATGAGTTCATGAGGGTCTTCTTTGAAGAGGTGACCTCAGTCTTTCCTGACTCATATTTGCACCTGGGAGGAGATGAGGTTGATTTCACCTGCTGGTAATAATGCTTTTAATTAATGTTATTCTAAAATATATATGCTAAATATAAACTGTCCAGTGTCTGAGGTGTCATTGCATGCAATTTTGGCTTTTGATAGGAAGTCAAACCCCAATGTACGGGCTTTCATGACAAAGATGGGTTTTGGAAGTGATTACACCAAACTGGAATCATACTACATGGAAAAGTACGTGAATATATGAGAGAACATTTCTGAGGAAGCAGATTTTTTATGTTGTCTTGTTTTGCCTTTGCTGATACATCAAACATGCAACATTTCTACACATTTGCTGCTACAATAACGTGTGGAAGGTTTGTTTGGTCCTGGAACACAGGAGTCCGGCACAGTTTGGTGGTCTTCCTGCTCAAACACATCTGAGTCAACCCAGCATTACATTACCAGGTTTAGATTTAGGAAAATCACCAAACTGTGCAGGACACTGGTCCTTCAGGACCACACCTCTGTAAGTAAAACCCCTGAGAGCAATAGCCTGGGGCTAAACGCATAACAAGCTGAACAGAGTAAGTTCGACCACTTAATCTTATTAAAATTAGCAAGTTGTCAGAGAGTCGACAAGCACAGCATGCAGAGTTTCATTCCCAACACTGTCCTGAGGGTTTCAGCAGTGTGAATTCCACTGTCAGCATAGAAAGTTGAAGCTGACATTCAAGTGAAAGGAGTTAGAATGAGAACTCTTTTAAATCAAATCCAGTCCATAGAGTCCAGTCAGATATAATTTTATGGCTTTTTTCACAGTGACAGTGGTCACAAAGCAAGGAAAAACTCTCTACAAAAAAGATAAAGAAACTGTGACAGACTCAAAGAGGGGGACCTATCGTCCCCAGGTCACCATCAGACAGCAATTCATATCATTGGCACCGTTTATTCACATTGGGTTCATGTGTGTGATAATCTAAAAAAAAAAAAGAAAAATCATCTTACCGTTTTTTTTTGTTGTTGTTTTTTTTTTTAGGATTGTGAACATTACTGCTGCCCTCAAAAAGACCTCAGTTGTTTGGCAGGATGTGTTTGACTATCGTGAACGAGTAAGTGCAAATCTCCCTATTTTTCTCCTGTACGCTTCAGCTATCTCCTCCCATGAAACACCTGTATGTGTATAGTTTAAAATCATCCTGTCCTTGATGGTGCTTTCTAACAGGTATGGATGACATGTGTTCTAGCACAGGGCTCGCTATGTGGTGGAGGTGTGGAAGGGGGGCTGTTACATGTGCGAGGTGTACAGGGTGACTAAGGCAGGCCTGAAGGTCATCCTGGCAGCGCCCTTCTACCTGGACCTGCCTGGACCCACGCACAACTGGGCCCGGTACTACACTGTGCGGCCTCTCGCATTTAAGGGTTAGGCTCCTAGTGCGAAGTGATCTGAGTGCTGTGATGTGTTGCTGTGTTTCCTGCTTCGGTCATGTGCTTAAACCGTGTTACATTATTTGCCAACTCTCTGTTTGTATCGGTTCTTTGTGGTCTGTGACGTTTTCAAATGGCTATTGAGTATCTTTCCTCTGAATCCATGAAGATCAAGTTTTCCATGATCTACACTGATTCAGCGCAGTAAGGGCTTGACAAAGAAGTCAGCAAACACAAACTTCTCTCAAAAAAGTGCAGGGATAATTGTCAGGTATGCTTACCTGAAACCTATGCATTAGGTCAGTGAGTTTTAAACCAGCCCCACATGGACCTCCAAACGATCTGTTTTTTTTTTGTTTTGTTTTTTACTGTATCCTCAGTGCTGGAAGTGGGCCGCAGAACGCAGTTCCGGAACTTCTGTATTTTCGTCTTTTGGGTTCTGGTACTTACTGAAACTGATTAGACAGAGCGACAGTGGCCCGAGAATATGTCGGACAATTAGGGTTCCTGCACTTATTTTTTCCCACTTCAAGCACTGTGTATCCTTATGTATTGAGTTGACTGTGTGAAAGTTACTGTGGGGCAATTTGAGAGGCAATGTCTCAGGTGATTTGTTGATATACAGCTGATATGCAGTAACTAACTGATGCTTGTCTGATGCTACACTGTTTATTAGCCCCAGTCTACCCATCCTACCATCATAGAAAGAATCTCATCAGTGTAAAGTGACTGACAAATTGCACGTCAGGGATTGCTGATAAAACGGCATGAGTGTAGGTACCAGGTAGGTCTAGTCAAGTAGGTTTTTATTTCAAGGTCTTTTCAAATATGTGCACAGTGAAACAAAACAATCTCTAGGACCATGGTGCAGCACAAAAAAACAAAAACAAAGTGCAGACAGGACACGACAGGACTGCACAGAGTGCAAGAAATATATACCTTTTAAAATCAGAAATTACCACCAGATGTCAGCAAAGAGTCAAGCATGTAAGCTTCCTATCGTTTCTGATCTTAATAATGGCTAAATGTTCAAAATGCTGCTACAAGAAAAAGAGCTTCAAACCTTGATCATCTGGATCTGAAAATCATCTCAATCTTTATAGTTACTCATGGGTTTTTTAGTCTGTAGGACAGAGGCGTCAGACTTCTGGAGGACCTTAGCTCTGCAGTGTTTAGCATCCTGTCATTGTGCAACACATCTGATTCAGGTTATCAACTAAATGGCGTGCTTTTCACATGATGAATTCAGAGGGAAAAGAGTAGTACACACAAGGCTGTGGTACTCCAGGTTCTCTGTTTGACCCACCTGCTGTAAATCAAGAGGCATGGGGAGCTAGAGAAGTATTACTCTTCTGTGTGTACTCTCTCAGATCCCCAAGGACACAGTGCTGGAGATCTGGAAAGGAGTTCCTGCAGAGTACCAAGCTGAACTGGGCAGGATGACTCTTGCTGGGTACAGGGTACTGCTCTCGGCTCCCTGGTACATCAACCACATCAGCTACGGGCAGGACTGGCGCAATGCCTACACTGTGCAGCCCCAGAACTTCTCCGGTGTGTGGAGCTGCATGCTGGGCTGGGGACTAGAGCTAGTGGGGTCTCCAATGTCAGTCCTTTCTGGTGGCCTGTGTAGTTGTGAATCAGTTAAATCTGGAGAGGCAGGGATGCTAGAATTTGTAATTGGGGTTATTGGTTCACAGTTCGTGGTGACTGTTATAAACATTTGCATTGCAGTTTTGAATTAAGTATCCCTTTCAGATACACAAAGAAATGCTATTTGCACATAGTAGTTTATGTAATAATTCTGACTCCAGTCCACTGCAGAGTTTACATCAAATTTTATTTTGACTAGAGTAAAATCTCTGCAGTGCTGTGGTCTTAGGGTTGAATCTCCTAGTCTCTTGTGTCTGGATTTGTAATGTGTTTCTAATTACTCACCTTGCTGTCGAGTTTGCCGGGCATCATGTTGACTTGCAGTGCTTTCCATGTTTATTGTGCTCATGGGTTGTGTGTAGGCACAGAGCAGCAGAAGGAGCTGGTGATTGGTGGAGAGGTCTGCATGTGGGGAGAATATGTGGATGCAACCAATCTCAGTCCACGCCTGTGGTAAGAGGAAAAGAAAATATTTCATTATAAACAAACAGTGGCCTCAAGAATATTTATTTTAAATAATTATATTGTTGTGTATGTAGGCCAAGAGCAAGTGCAGCTGCTGAAAGGTTGTGGAGCAATGAGGAGAAGACCTCTAGTGTGGATCAAGCATTCCCACGTCTAGAGGATTTTCGCTGTAAACTGATCAGGTAAAGAGTAGCAAATATAATTTTTTTTGCCTCTTTTTGAGGCAAAAATACATATATATGTATATATTGTTTTGTTACTTACTATTGTTTGTCTGTTCCCCTGTTCCTGTAGACGTGGCATCCAGGCAGAACCTCTGTTTGTGGGCCACTGCAAACATGAGTATAGCGGCCTATAGAGTCAATGGAAGGAGGCATGAATGGACACTGAATTAACTTTGCACTAGGATTGTGCCTGAATAATTAGCACTGAGTTTTATATATTTAAAAAGAATTGTAATATGTTTTTTCCTCTAATGCTGTGAATTGGTTTATATAAAAAATAAATCATGATAAGATGTGTGCTGTGCTTTGTGTTTCACAGGCAAATATTTATTCAGATTCAGAAGTAAAATTGTGTGTTTGACAAACATGTGGCCATGTTTAGGCAGCAACCATCTCAGTTTCACTGAATGAGCTGTGAGTGTCCTGAAATATCATGATTGCAAAACGAACCATCTAAATGACCACATAGTACTTAGTTTGGGAAAACGGATGTGTGAAACAACTTTTCAGCCATTCCTTCACTGTCAAAGTATTCATTTTTTTGCAAAATAACGGTAAATAAAATGGTAAATTTGAACAACGTACAGATCCACAGCTACCATGTTATTACGTCACTTGAATCTAGACATTGAACTATTGTTTTTCTTACAGCTTTGCATATGCTGTGGGCTGAGGCCTGATCCTTTTGTGACAATTCAGCAACAAGTGCAGTTGCACATAAGCTTCCCTATCCCTTATTCAGCAGTAACGTGGTCTTTTAACTTAAGTCCCCCTAATGTTTAATTTACTTGCCAAATGAGCTTACATGCTTTTGATATTTACTTAGACGATTGATTTTCTCATTGCTGGGATTATGCTGCTGACAGCAGATGGCAGGGATTGGCTAATCCTGCAAGACTCTGGTGCAAGGCTCGATAGTCCCTGGACCACTAGCAGCCCCACAACCCCCAATAACTCCTGGTAACTTCCTCTTGAGGCGGAGCTTGAGGTGGAGACAAATAGTTTCTTAAACAAGTAAACATGTAAATAATTGTAAGTAAGTAACCAATTATAAAATAATAACATGTATATACATACATTATATATTGTTATATTTAATATGTTATAATTTCATATATATATATTACAACATATTAAATATAACATTATATACTGTATGTATATACATTATATGTTATCATTTAATAATTGGTTACTTACATTTATTTACATGTTTACTTGTTTAAGAAACTATTTGTCTCCACCTCAAGCTCCGCCTCAAGAGGAATATGAATATATACATATATATAATGTGCGTGTGTGTGTGTGTGTGTGTATATATATATATGTATATGTATGTGTGTATATATATACATAAATG
>JBBMFX010000122.1:7859281-7871795 GCA_037832545.1 Rhabdalestes septentrionalis
TTTTTCTTTATTTCACAGTATTATTCTTATTCTGGGCCTCCAGTGTTGACCTAGGCTATGTGAAAAATATGGCTTAGTGCTTTTGTTCCTTCTTCACGATAAACAATAATGCCATCCTTGTCCCCAGAATTAATCCTAAATCTGAAAAAAACTCAGTCATCAATTTCACAGTAATCAGAGATACCCCCTAGCCCCTGCCAAATCTTTATTTCTTGGCAAGTGACTGTAAAGTCTCTGTTATCAACACAAAAGGTGCAGTCTATTTAATGATCTAATTAACGATTAAGCCCAGTGTTGTGTTTTTGCTAGGTCTTTTTTTTTCAGTATCCCCATTCATGCTAGTTAAGGATAACCTAAACCAACATATGGCAGCTTGAGAGCTTTAGTGTTTAATCCTAAACTGATGGATGAATCACAATGAGTCATACAGAACTATAAACCTGTGGCTTGCCTCAAATAATTTTCTACTGAATATCATGAATGGGGCTTAATTAAATGCTAGAGCTTAAAATCCACAATGAATGCATTATGCTTTACTTTACTCATGTAAAGCTTGATTGGAAGGACAAATATGAACTTCTTTCACCCTGTCCTCCAGCCAGAATTTAGGTCAATACAAATGTACAGAAAATGTTTATGATAAAATCATATATGCAGATTGAGATGAAGATTTTAATATGTGAGAACAAGGCCAAGGCCTATTGTATATGATTTTACTTGTGAAAGTTATACTGGCTACCATTCTTCAAACATTCCTTTGTTTCCCCAATCAACCATGTCTTTTTTCTTTAGTCAAGTCAAGTCAAGTAGAGCTTTATTGTCATCCAAGCCAAATACATTAAGTGCATTCTGAGATGGATCATAGGTGCAGCATACAACACAACAGCAGCACTCAGATCAACAATGACGGTAAGAAAATTGGGTGATGAATTATATTTATAAGTTTTTAATACTTAAAAAAAATAATTGTAAAAAAAAAAAAATAACAGTGTAAAATGCAAATAATATAGCAAAGTGCTATGTTATTGAACTAATTCGCAACTAAAAGACAAACAGTAGCATCTAATGATTACAGCAACAAAGTCACTAAGGAAAAGACAACAGTAAATACTGAATTTTTCAGATGTACACTTAAACAATTTGAAGATAGACAGTGTTGTTTGTATTTGTACACAGGCATGGATCCATGCACACTAAAAAGTTAATCCCACTCTTTGACAATAGCTGACATTCAAACAGCTTATACACAAAGCTGCTTACAGTGATGCACGGAGATGTGAACTTATGTCAATGTGCTTTCAAGGACATCTTACTCACTTGACAGGGCTGTTGTTATAAATATTGATTTGTTGTGAAGATTTGCAGTTCCCTCCACAGATCAAAAAAGCAGGATTTATGTGGTGTTGGTGTGTTGGAGATGTGCTGGTTTTTTTTCAAATCTTAAGAGTTTGTGACAGATTGTGGTTCAGCGACTGATAATAGCAAATTCTCCAGACACTCAGGAAGGTGTGGGCTATATCAGGTTATCTTCAATGGAAAAAATATTGGTCCAGTCTGCGGCAGTTATTACTGATAACACAGGCTGGTGGCTTGAGGCGGCTGCTCTGTTTAAGTGCCTCTGGATCTCCTAAACAGTCTGAGGGCCGCTGAGCCCCATCAGGAGGCTCAGGAGAGGAGCAATCTGACACTGATCCGCTCTCAGGCCAGGCCCCGGCGCACCATTCTGCTGATGGCAGCAGCACCTCGGGCCGTGCAGCAGCTGTTTACTGTCAGAGATCTAGGTCAGGCCATGCTTGGGGAAGGGTTACGGCTGCGCACACACTGGGGATGAACGGGACCTCTCCTGCTTGAGCGCTGGATCTCTACTGAACGTTCTAGAAGCTCTGTGTTTTGAAACTGCCCAACAAAAGCCTCACACCTTTGTCCTCCTCAGCCTTTTTAAGTACAGGCTGCAGTCTTCAAAGCTTTCATTCAGTAGTAACCTAATTCAATAATTATGACCATAACCTTGTAACTCACGGGTACTATGTGTATATTGCATACTTAAGAGTAAAAAATGTTAGTAAGGGCCAACATATTGGTCCCTAAAATGTTAAGGTGTGAAAACACCAAGTCAAATCCTCATCCACATTCGGGACTCTCACCTGGCAATTCAGAATGCATGATTCCACATGACTTGCTGCTCAGGTAATAAGTATATTTGGTATGCACACAAAAATTCCATTCAGTTAAGATCTTTTATCTCCACTTTAAGAGTAACTGACATCAACAGTTTTCTCCTGACGTGTAGGGAGTGTAAGAAGCTAATCTCCCGAGCTCATGGCCCTGGCGCGGGCAGACTGAGGTACAGGCTTTAACACATGGTTATGTAACACAGACTACAGAGTTACACTGTCAGCACTGCACAGATCAGATCCTAAACACCTTACCTGACCCATGCATGTCTGAAAAGAGTTTAGAAGTGAAAATTAAATGGCATTCGCATCCAATATTTCACATGGACTCTGAGTTCAGGTAAGGTTACAAGGTACTAAAATATGATTATGTTGAAGGCTTTATTCGGATTACAATAGGGTGCACTAGTGTAATATTCTTCTATAAACAATGTATAATAGTGCTCATAATATTAGTTAACATAGTATTAAACAAATCCAAAAGAATGTTCCCATTTAAAAAGGCACATGCCGATCAGTCAAGCCTAGAACAATAAGCATGTGTCAAAATGTCAGCATTGTCCCAAATTCAGTGAAAAGAGGTGTGAAGCCAGCAAAGGACAACTTTTCACAAGCAGATCTTACACTTTATTACTGGGCTATTTTGAGACATGCAGTTTCTAATCTCTTCCTTTTATCATAATCTCTGCTCTGCCCGTCTAAGCAAGTCTTGTCCTAAAAAGGCACGGGAGAACATTATGTATGATGACAGCCACCTGCCTGTTACATAAACTCATCTAATACCAGACCGCTGCCACCGGCCCCCACCTGCACACAGTGGACTGAGCAGCGCACCCAGGTATGTCATCCTCACTTGACATCAACAACAAAAGCTGCAGCCAGTCTTTGTCATGGCTCGTCACATGTTTTCACACTTGTGTTTTCAACTCCTATTCATTCATGATGGCCCCCCTGCCAGAAAAAAACAGACCAGAGTAAACAACTTTTGATTAATGGCTCCAATAGATACAGTACATCAAGAGCTGCAGGAAACACTCTGCATTTTAAAGGTGTACTTAACTGACATTGAAATTATTAGAACTTAATCCTTTATATTAAAAGACAAATTGTTTTGCATTGTTACTGTCATAGTGACATTTTGTAACATTGTTACAGCTGCCCTTGGTTTTATTTGGACCTTGCGTGACAAACACACCACTCGAAATTTCTTTGTACAACAGACGAAAAAAACAACAGATTTTTCACTGAACTTTTTTTTACTTGACTTTTTTTTTTTTAATGAACGCACATTGATCCTACAATTACTGATGCTATTAACTACATTGAGATGATTACAAAACATTATTTCCCTCTACCTAACCTTAAGAACTCTGTCTGTAGTGTTGGGAGGCATAGTAAGCCGATCAGCCACAACATTAAAACCACTGACAAATGAAGGGAATATCACTGATTATTTCATTACTATCCTCCCCAGGGTGAGTTCCTGTCTTGTGGCCGTTGACCCTGGGATTTGCTCCGGGTACACACAACCCTACAGTGGATTAAGCAGATACAGAAAACGAATGAATGAATCTCATTACAATGGACCCGTCAAGGGGTAGAAATATTAGGTAGCAAGAACAGTCATTTCCTAAAGTTGATGGAAAGAAAACAACCAAGTGTAAGGATCTGAGTAACTGTGATAAGAGTTGAAGTGTGGTGGCTAGACGACTGGATCAGAAAATCTCCAAAACAGCAGGTCTTGTGGGGTGTTCTTGGTATGCAGTAGATACTACATACATAAAGAGGTTCAAGGAAGGATATCCGCTGACCCAGGGACAGGGTCATGGGCACCCAAGGCTCAGTGATGTGTATCGGGAGTGAAGGCTGGCCCATCTGGTCAGATCCTACAGAAGAGCTACTTCTGCACAAATTGCTGAATTTCATGCTGCCTATGATGGAACAGTGTCAGAATACACAGTCATTTGCAGCTTGCTGTGTATTTAATTGCAGACTTGTCAGAGTGCCCATGCTGAACCTGCCCACTGCCAAAAGTACCTACAATGGGCATGTGAACATCAGAAGGAAACGAGGGAGCTACTGAAGAAGAGATACTATGTATAGCAGATATATAGTAGTTGCATGAGTGTGGAATCTTGAGAAGGTCTCCAGCACATACTGGGACCATCCTGGCTGTAGTTTCCCGTGCAGAGTTCAGATTGCTCTGTCTGCTGTGCCAGACAAGCCCCCTGTCTTAATCGGGATCTCTAATCTTTTTACACACCAGTTTAGGTCAACAGAGAGGGGTCTGTCATAGAAACAGATAGACCAGCCATGGCTGAATTGAGCATTAAGCAGGATTTTTGCTTACAGAGATCATCTCCTGGCTTCACTATGTTCTGTCTCAAGGCTTTTTGTCTTTTGAACTGGAAACTAAAAAGGTTCCATTGGTCACAGTAATCAAAATAGAGATATGGCTTTACAGATTGGCACTAAGCTTACTTTGCTGCTTGTAACTTCTTTAGAGTGTTAAAGTGTCAGTTCACCAGTTTCCCCACCTGTTGTGCCCTCATGGCACCAGTTAAAGCCCCACCACTATTACACCATTATGAGAAAGACGAAAATGGCATGTGTGGCTGTCAGCCTTTTGCCAGTGACCTGGCACGGTGTAAGCCCTTAAGGCAAATTAAAGAAAAAAGCAAACTGATGACTTGCATCCTCTAATTACCAGTAAATCATGTTGAGGTCACTAATTAGGCAGACCAGGACCTAGAGAGCAGGCACCATATGGCACTAGGCCGGACCTGTGGTTGGGGCCCTTCACTGCTCTTTCAGACTCACAGGCAGCTAATTGCCCCCCTGCCCCCCTTCTGGGGTCTTTGTTAACTTGGGAGGACACATTTTGTGGTGAGCTAAGCTGCTTAGCTGACTTGAGATGGGTGGCTTGTTTTTTCAGTGTCCCCTTGGCTGTGTAATTCCTTTAAAAGTTGAACAGTTGAAAAATCAGTTCTAGAGGAAACACCTGTATCTGTAAATATGCCGAACAGACAAACAAACTAAAAAAAATCCCAACAGGTCACTTTTAGGATGGCTTCTGGCAGACATATTTGGATTGGTGCCCTTATTATGTAGTTTCTGGAGCTGATCCAGACAACATGACTCATTGTTAGTGATGGACAATATTGAGGATTAAAAAATGATGAAACTTTGAAACATAAGGGTGAAAATAACGGACTTCTACAGAGAACATGTAAGCAGTGCACGTATAATCACTCATTCTCCCCAGGCTGGCGTATTCATATGAATCGCTTCTTTTGTGTTCCTCCAGTCTGTGCAGCAGTAGGTATGGTAATAATATGAGCACAAACAAAAGCAGGTGCTGACTCTGTGACACAGATATTAATTAATGAAAACTGACTGGAAATGCATCCCATTCTGTTGTGCACCTGCCAAATTTGTGAAGCATGCTACTGGAGTTTTACCACTCTTAAATGAAGAAAAAAAGGAGACAGTGTGTCCAAACTAATGTCAAAGCCCCTTCTTTATTCTTTTATTCTCCACTTGTGGAAGGGGCTAATGCTGAATAGTGTGACTGATTGATCCACCCCTAGATGGACGGTAAAGATTAAGAGGATGACAAATAGGCATTTGCTTACACAGCGCTTGCTGCTAATCCCCTTGTCTTCCTTTAGGGAGCCCAGACTGGACAGGGACTCATACACACTTTAGCATCACAGGGCGAGAGATGAGGCTGTGACAGGCACTGGACTTTACTCCAGCAGCAATCAACAGGTTCTAGAGAACAGAACACAGAGTGCAACAAGACTTTCATCAGGACTAAAGACACAGGAAGGATCAACTTTCAGAAGAGAAAACAATTCATCAAGACATCCAAGATTTCAACATTAGCCTAACTACATTGATTACAAGACTTTCAGTACACTTGAGGATATTCAAGCCGTTTCTGCAGACACACTCAGGGAGCAGTGTTGAGGTGACAAAGGAGGTCACTTCTATCACAGATTGAACTCAATGGAGGATTCCATCTTGAAAATATCCATGGTGCCATCCACATCCCCCACAGACTCCCCCAGGAGCAACTCCACAGATGAGAGCCAGGGAGGTGAGTTCTAAAGCTACCAGTTCATCTACTCTAGCCCTGGGCCAGCAACAGGTCCACCCCAACTTATCCAACTATGCTTTATGTGATGCATTTCAGATGTGTGCAAAAGCTTTTTTTAATACTACCTAGCAATTCACTTACATATATTTGAAAGTGCATGAATATTAAGATATGTAAGGTAATTTACAAGTGGGTTTTGTAAATAATTCCTGGCACACAACATATAGTTACAGAGTTGTTACCTGTGTCCAGGTAAAAGTCCAGCTCCTGGGAAAACCCTGAACACAGGCATGCTGTGTAAGGTGTGCGCAGATACAAGCAGTGGAAAACACTATGGTATCTACGCCTGCAATGGATGCAGTGGCTTCTTCAAGCGCAGTGTGAGACGCAGACTCATTTATAGGTGAGAAGAATGAAAAAGTGACATGGACGTAGTTCTGATTCTATTCAGATATGTAAGAAATGTATTAACGAATGGGCCTACAGTCATGGTAGTGTTGTGAATGTGTGCCTTCTACACTGCAGTAAGTCATGTCCTAACAGGAAGCATGGACTCTTGCAGGTGCCAGGCTGGAACAGGCATGTGTCCAGTAGATAAAGCCCATCGTAACCAGTGCCAGGCTTGTCGCCTAAAGAAATGCCTTCAAGCTGGCATGAACAAAGATGGTGAGTCTGAACCTTCATGTCTTCCTCTCTTTGATTCACTCTCGCTCATTGGACCAATTCATCTCTAATTGCCCGTGTCCTTCTCTCAACAGCTGTACAGAACGAGCGGCAGCCCCGCAGCACAGCTCAAGTCAGGCTGGACTCTCTGGATGTGGACACAGAAAAGGAGCACCTGGCCACCACCCGGGAGCCCACATCTTCCTCTGCGACTTGCTCTGTGATTAACAGGCCCCTGCTGACTTCCTCCATCAGCTCAAGCATCAGCTCCACAGCCTCCAACCAGCGCAGCAGCAGCCCCAAGAACGGCCACCGCTTCATGGCCAGCCTAATGACTGCAGAGACCTGCGCCAAGTTAGAGCCTGAGGATGGTAAGGACATGTACCAAAGCTAAAGTCAAACACAAGTGGCACTTCAGAGCACCGTGTTTATATTACTGTTTTGACTGGGAATCTTCTGTTCAGCTCATGTTCTGCCTGAGCTCAGACATTCGCAGTAGATTTAAGGTTTTCTTTTTCTCTCTTATCCTACAGTGGATGAGAATATTGATGTGACTAGTAATGAGCCAGAGAGAAGCTCCCCGGAGTGCAACACGTCCCTCTACTCCTATTCCAGCACTGAGAGTATATATGAGACCTCAGCTCGCCTGCTCTTCATGTCGGTCAAATGGGCCAAGAACCTGCCAGTGTTCTCCCACCTGCCTTTCAGGGACCAGGTACAAACAGCCTCTTCATCTCTTCCAGCATAATACAATTAAAAATGCCAGCTAAAACTTTACACTTTGTAAATATTTCATGAGAAATAGACCAACAAAAATGGCTCAAAATGATTCTAGCACACAAGATTAGATGGCTTTGTGTGGATGAGTTTTGTGAATGTATTAATTCCTGCCCTTATAAAATTACCATTTGTAAGACACGTTTATTCTCTGACTGCAGCACTAGGCAACTAACACAGAAAGGGAGAACTGCAGAATACAGTGTAGCTTTTTAAGTGGAATGAAATTAATCAGAGTTGTCTCTCACTGTTTGTGCAGGTGATTCTACTAGAGGAGGCATGGAGTGAGCTTTTCCTTCTCTGTGCCATCCAGTGGTTCCTGCCCTTGGAGAGCTGCCCTCTGCTCTCTCTGCCTGACTTGTCTCCGTCCTCCCAGGGCAAAAGCAGCCCCTCATCCTCTGACCTGCGCCTACTACAGGAGGTTTTTACTCGCTTCAAAGCTCTGCAAGTGGACCCAACTGAGTTTGCCTGCTTAAAAGCCATTGTTCTTTTCAAGCCAGGTCAGATTTCCTTTCTCTTCTACACGTATATTTTTATTGCTTGTGTGTAGATTTGTTGTATGCTAATGAACTTCATGGATTTCTCTTCCTATAAAACAGAGGCACGTGGCCTAAAAGACCCAGAACAGGTCGAGAATCTACAGGACCAGGCACAAGTAATGCTTTCTCAGCATATCCACACACTCTATGCCAGTCAGGCGGCACGGTGAGTAAGGACACATGCACACACACACACACACACACTCACTCATCACATGCAGGCACGCACACAACACATGTGAGGACGCGGGATAATGCCGATGTCCCAAACATAAATAAAACTGTATAATGAATTATATATCAATACTATACATATCAACCTAGAAAAATACTAATTTAAATACAGAAGAAGTTATATTTTATTTATTGCCATCTCTCTTTTGACTAGTTGAAAGGGCCAAAAATGAGTTTCTAAATATGTCTAAACATAACTTCAGAAGTATTTTTTCATAAACATAAATAGATCGATTTTTTAAATGGTTTGTTTCTATCATTTTAATGGCCCTGATGCCGTTGGTCTGTCCTGTTTTAATCTGTCACACACTGAAAGCTGTGTCGTTATAATTGTTGGTATTCAGCCAACTCAGATAAGAGTATGAATTATTCAGGACCTTTTTATTGTTTATGTGTACAACTAACAAACAAAGATGAAATGCTGCCAGACAATCTAATGGGTTTCCCTGTGCCCCTCAGGTTCGGAAGGCTGCTGCTGCTTCTTCCCTCCCTACACTTTGTGAGCTCAGAGAGGATCGAACTGCTATTTTTCCACAGAACCATTGGGAACACTCCCATGGAGAAGCTGCTCTGTGACATGTTCAAGAACTGAAAAACAACTGTGTTGTTGCTGAGAGTGATATTTACACTAATGTATAAAATCATTCAACTTCTAGGTGCTTTCGTCCCCTACTGCTAAATTAGTGACAAGTTGCAATGTCCATCACTACAATTAATTCCTAAAGGAGAAAAATTTTTTATTTATTGTTCTTTCTTCACACCCCATGACCTGATTTAAATGTTTGTTAGATTTTGTATTTTTAATACTACTCACATGTATATGCATCTTTATTGTGTGATCTTAGAGCGCTTTCTACCCTCTTTAAGGGTAATGTCGATGAATATGTCACTGCCTTTTAAGCTTTTTATAACGCAAAATTATTTTGGTAAAAGCTTTCAATTGTAGGGTAACCCAACCCAAAAACAGTATTTTTACTAAGCTCACAGACAGGCCTCTTATTTGTAAGAATTCAAATAAAAGTTATGATCAACTTTGAGAATCTTGAAAATCAGTCTTTTCTTAATCTTTACTTAGATTACCATCTAAATACAAACAGTATAGATTACCATGAACTCTGTTGCTTATATGATTAACCAGCCCATTAACACTGTCCACCTTTGCTAATTGTAAGTGTATGAAGACTAACAGACAATGCAAATGTTACAGCACAATCTTTACGTGCCTTTATACAGCGATAATGAAAGTTTTAATCTAAGAAGCATCCATTACAGCAACAATATACTATTTAACCCAGATGTTTCAGATGAGGTTATATATTCATTGTGTTTTAACTTCACTTCATTTTTAATTGTAGCGCATTCTATGACAGTTAAGATGATCACTTTTTCACAGTGTGAGATCAAAAACAGGGACAACAGGAAATCACATTTTTATATGATCAGTTAGAAATTGGTTCATTATGACAGCCAAGAAATTACATTCAGTACAATCACTGTGTGATTAAATCACTGTTAAATTTGCAAATCCATTAGTTTTCTGTAAAAATTAAAATACTACATTTCATTGCAACCCAAACTCACAACTTTTCGTGCAGCCACAACGACATAAAATGTAAAAATGTGCTGTGATCATGCTAGGACAGTGCTTGACTGCCATATGTATTTTAATGCACACTGCGTAACATTGCCAGTATCGGCGCTAACTGGTGACTACTAGGGTTAGGGTTAAGATTAGGGTGTGGGTTAGGGTTACGGTTAGGGACTTTCCACATCTCACGGCCTTTTAATCTGTTTCAAATGCTTTGCAAACAAAAACTATTATCGATCAACTACTTATTTCGTTCCTACTGTCCCTCAGTCACAAGTCACCGCTAATATTAGTGATGTTGCGAAGTGTGCATGTGCATTATAATACATAGGGTAGTGAAGCATTGTCCAATCATGAAAAAAGTGAAGCGCTGTCCAAGCACGTAAAAAACGCCCTAAAGTGTGATCACAGCATGTTTTTGAATAGACTGGATATTGTCATGGCTTCTCAAAAACTCTTTGAGACATGATGTCATTTAGCGGACACTCTTATCCGGAGGGATGTACATCAGTGCTCAAGTACTGATCTTCACCCCGAAATGTAATATAAACCAACAAACGCTATTCAACCAATTTATTTAATATATATATAATAATCAAATATGTTTAGGTTTGTGAGCCATCATGGACCAAGGAGTAAGTTAATTATTGATTGTCATTTTTTGTGTTTGCTAGCCTTGATTCCAACAATAATAACACAGCTGCCAGTGATAATCCACTTCATTACAACTGTTTCAGAGACCATTACATTTATTTCATAGACGCACTTATCCGACAGATCTGACAGGAGTGCTAGGCTAATAGTTGTAGCATAGGTGCAATGACACTAATCAATACATAAAAGCAAAACAAAAGACATTTTAGAAATGGCTGGGTTATTGCTCATATGGATTCAAACCAAAAAAAACATCTGACAGATTTTTTTTTTTTTCCCAAATGCTCCATGTCTCGGGCCCACACCAACTCTCAAAATTGACATTTAGTGCCCACTGTTGAAAGAAATCTTTAATCCATGTGCTTCTTTAAATGCTTTTCAAACAGGTGAGCCTTCAATGATCTGCCTGCTGATCAAGCAGCCAGTGAAAGTTCATTCCACCATTTGGGTGCCAAAACAGAGATCAGTGTTGTTGGTTGTCTTCCAAGTGCCTTAAGAGCTGTGCCAGATGCCTGAAGGCATTTTAGGTACAGAACTAAAATTATGTTTCAAATTATTCCGACAGGGCACAAAAACAAGTGTAATTGTGTGTGAGAGCTGCAACAGGGCTGTGACATACAGGTTAAGCCACCTAACCTCAGCCATGACAAATAATCTTGCCCGACTAATTAATGATTTATTAGTCCCATAGGTGGGAAATTTGCATTGTAATGGCAGTAAAGTGAACACAACATAAGAAGAAACTAAGAAAAGCATAACCAATGGAATTTAAAAGAGATTTGAGAGCATAATGTTTAAACAGGGAATAGCGCAAACCTGACAAAACAAGGACCTGTATATTCTCCATGGAGACAAAGGGCCAATTTTCCAGATGTTGTAAAGGGGAAGCCACCATGCACCATGAGCTGACAGTGACACTGGTCAGCCAGAAATACACCAGCAATGCATGCATCTTCAGACAGAATGATCATGCAGTCCTTGAATGAAATGCTGAGATTAAAAGAGGACCTGTAGTTTCAGGGATGTTCATTAGATGAGTCTTTCTGATATTCAATTTCAACTGATGTGTTTTCATTGATAAAGAGACATCCGCCAAACTGTTACATGGCAGAATCACCCTTACAGGTAGGACTTCAAAGCAGAGTCAGTGATTCCAAGGGTGGAGATGATAGACAGCAGAATTGGGAGAAGAATCAGGACCAGTGTTAAATTGCCCCACCTCAGTGACAAGGGCAGTTTGTGTAAAGTGCTGGTTTGAACCCAGACAGGTTGGGAGCCTGGAGCTTTTTCTGAATGTGAAAGAAAAAACTTGATTATACACTGCACATTCAAGAATTTATGACAGGAAAGAAAAGAGTGGTACCTGTCCCTATGTTGGTGTCAGAACTGTCTAGTGTGGGTTTCTTCACCACCCTTGCTGTCTTAAATACAGCTGGTACACGACCTGAGGGCAAGGAGCTGTGTGTGATGGAAGTGTAGGTTTGCAAGTCCTTTGTGACTGTCTGGAGGAATGTGAATGAGTCCCAGCAGGAAGGACTCTATAACTAAGTTGGCCAAGCTGTGGAAATTCAGAAAACATTGGCTAAAAGCTGGTGAATCACAACCAAATAATACAACCTGCAAATTTAAAATTACTCAGAGACCTGTCAGTTTGTTATTTTGTTGTTGAGATTTAATTTAGCAAAAGCAGTGTTTGCCAATGGGTTCACAAATTGTGTGTGTGTGTGTGTGTGTGTGTGTGTGTGTGTGTGTGTGTGTGTGTGTGTGTGTGTGTGTGTGTGTG
>JBBMFX010000122.1:7871895-7885205 GCA_037832545.1 Rhabdalestes septentrionalis
CAATGACAACGAAGTTGTTTTGCTGTTTTTATTGAAATAAGCACTCCGAAGAGGAGGTGTAGTGGACATGTTCAGAAAATCGCAGAGATTTGAGTATGAAGCTTTGCCCCAGAGGGAGCCCTGCAGCAGCCCGGGCCTGCCCGTTTCCCCACTCTCATTCGGACAGTCTCAGTTCAGCAGTGGACACTCCTTCGACTACGTGCCCAAAGTAAAAGACAACGACTTCACAGACACAACCCAGGGATTCCTGTCGTGGATCTGCAACTTGATAGTTACATTCCTGGTTTTTCTATGCACAGTGCTCACGTTTCCTATTTCTGCCTGGTTTGTGTTGAAAGTAAGTCCAATTTGTTGATTATACAGACATTGTGGAAATTTGCTGGGCTGTTTTTATTTAATCTGCAGAGGTCAATGTTTTTTTAGACAGTGCCCAACTATCAGAGGATCGTTCTGTTCCGCTTGGGTCGTGTCAGACCCCCTAAAGGTCCAGGAGTGGTCCTTGTCCTCCCCCTGATTGATCAATGGCAGAGAGTGGACTTGAGGACCAGGGCTTTCAACATCCCACCGTGCAAGGTACCATCAAATAGCTCCTCCCATACCTGGTATGTAGTATCTTTCCCAGTGGTGATACTTTTACAAATACACTATATGGATAAAAATATTGGGACCATTACAACAGAATGAGCTTTAATCACACTGCATATATTTAAAAATGGATTTGGTCACCTTTTTAGCTATAACAGCTTCCAAACTTCTTTGAAGGCTTTCAGCAAGAGCGTTGTGAGAATTTGTGCCCATTCATTCTGTAGAGCATTTATGAGGCAAGGCACTGATGTTGGTCAACAAGTTCTGGCTCATGATTTCTGTTCCAGTTCATCCCAACGGTTTTGGGTGGGGTTTACTCTATGCAGGTCAGTCAGGATCTTCCACTCTGAAATTCATCCAACCATGTTTTTCTGGAGCTTGCTTTTGTGCAATAGGCACAGTCACGCTGGAATAGAAAAGGTTCGTCCCTAAACTGTGCCCACAAAATTGGAAGCATGGCATTGTTCAAAACATCATGGCATCCTGAAGCATTAAGATATTATTTCCCTGGAATTGAGAGGCCAATTGAATTCACTAGAGGTGTGTCCCAGTACTTTTGTCCATTCTAGTGTATGAATGTAAAGGACATTTTACCTACAGGTATAGATTCCTTCATAACTGCATGGTGTCGGTAAATAACTTAAAACTTTGATAGAAACTTGCCGCAGGTGTGGTTGCCAAACTAAACTTTACCTTGAAAAATAATAAGTTAAGTGTTTCTTAAATCCTGTGTGATTTCATGAATCATGCACAAAACATCAATACTGATGAATACAATTTATGCAAAATAAGCATTCACTCAGTAAATTATTTGAAGAATGAATTAAGTAAATTAGAATGCTCTCATGCCAAGAATGGATACCAGTTACACTATGCTATATAAGTGCAATAATGTTACTTTTAACCCTGTTATTTATTTGACTCACTGCCAGCAAAGGCATTGGAATTAAAAATCAGATATTGTTTCTCAGATGGGGTAATGGTTGGAATAGTTAGATTGTTTTCTTACATTGGAAGTTGAGAAATAATTAATTGTTTAAATGTCAAGGGACAAAAAATGATAAATCACATGCAGTAAATCTTCAAATCAATTTTGCCCGCCCCAAATTCTCACCTGGAGTAAACTGTTGCATTGGACCATTTCAGGGCATATTTCAGCCAATGGCATTAAGTCGTCTTTACACCACTTAGCATTGTAGGAGAAATGTATTTTTCTGTCTGCGGTCTTGCCAGGTGACGACTAAAGATGGTGGATTGGTGTCCATTGGAGCAGATATCCAGTTCCGGATCTGGAATCCAGTGATGTCCGTGGTGGCAGTGCAGGATTTGAATGCCTCCACACGCCTTACTGCACAGAATGCCATGACCCAGAGCCTGGGCAAGAGGACACTGAGGGAAATACAGACAGAGAGAGTGAAACTGGGTGAACACCTTGGGGTGAGATACCAAGTAATTTGTTTAATGAATGCTTGTAGGCCTCTTCATTATCAGTTTGTTTTATAGCACATGGAAAATACAATGTTATTATAACTTGGAATGAAATGTGAGGTCTAGATTAAACTTTCTATTTGCTACTAAATCTGCTTCTGGGGAAGCTGGTGCCCTTCTGCTTAAGGTGTTTAGATGTAGAGAAGGGTTTCAAACCGTTCACAATATATGTTGTGTTGTGGTGTGTTCATGTGGCACTATAAGGGTCTACTTTACATTACTTACTTTACTTTATCATGGATAGACAGATGCAAT
Organism: Rhabdalestes septentrionalis; assembly: GCA_037832545.1. Lineage (NCBI taxonomy): Eukaryota > Metazoa > Chordata > Actinopteri > Characiformes > Alestidae > Rhabdalestes > Rhabdalestes septentrionalis. The sequence goes on from JBBMFX010000122.1 coordinate 7,874,224, forward strand.
GAATGACAGATCGTTTCATTGAAAAAATTCTCTTGTTCTTTCATGTTCTGCAGATGGACATAAATGAGTTGACAAAGCCATGGGGGTTGGAGGTAGACAGAGTGGAGCTGACTGTAGAAAGTGTGCTAAAGGCTCCAGAGGGCCCTCATTCAGGACCTCTTATCATGCCTCCCTCTGTTCCTGGCCTGGAAGGTCTCACAGGACCAATACAGCAGCTTGCCATGCACTTCCTGGGGCAAAACATAGCAGCCCCCCAACCTATTGAAGGTACATTTACTTATTCATTCGCTTGCCCACTTTCAAATGAAGTCATTCATACATTCACATATTTACTGTATCCTTTCCTGTGCAGATACAATCAGCTTCACGGATGAGCTGGCCATAGCTGGCATACAGGACTCAATGGCTGTGGGCAGCAGTAAGGTGGAGGAGCTGCTGACAGCCGTGAGTCTGATTCTGTCTGAAAGCTTGGTAGAGCAGGTGGGAGCCTGCTTCCAGTTTCACATCAGTACTGTCAGTGGCCAGACCTGCAGTTACTATGTGGATCTGACTCACAGTGAGTATAATAACAAGACCTGTGTAAAGCTGTTTTGCTTTATTAAATTTATTTTAGTAGTTTACTCTAGTAAAACAAAATACTTGCAGCACCTATAAAAGATAACATTTTTGCAGCTTTTCGGAACATACACATGGAAGTCTAGTTTCCCAACACACACAAATGTGTTTATATACATATGTATTAGGACATTTACAACTTCAGATTTTTTTCAGATCGACAAATCCGTCAATAAAATTGAAGTAGAATCGACAAGTCGGTTGATGACGTTATCGCACACACAGTGGAGGAACACCAGTTTCCAACAATGAGCAACTTTTATTAAAGTTCTCAGTAATTTTAGCCTTCGCCATGTTCTGCAACCAAACGTCTCACATCTTTAACAGTTAAATTAACAATCAGATCTGTGACCTGCTCTTTTCTGTAAAGCAACTCAGCTCCTCTGGACTGGGTGACTCCCTGCATTGCAAGCATCACCCATGTTAGCTAGCGGATTCCGTTCCAGATGACTGTGCATAACACTTTTATTGTACTTTAACACTGACATGCAGATTGTGTGGGTCACTGTGATGTTTGTATATCTAGAGTGAAGTATTTTCACACATGTGATGTGTGTCTGTCACCTCTTGCCTCTGCTGCCGTGTCTCTCGTCTTGTTGTGGTTTTGTGCTTAGATTTCCCTTGTGCTGCACTTTAACGCACTTTTATGAAGAGACTATCATAACTGGTTAAATTAAGGAATGCATATCAGCTCAAGATTGAATTGTGTACACAAGCACACACTCTTGTCAGCTTCTCTCAGGGGCCATCGACTTGTGCCTCTAAAAAAATTTGTATGTATATATGTACCAGTATATTGATAAATTAATGTGAACTTTCTAATAAAAACTAATGTATATTTCTCTGTCTATTATCTTTGTCTTTCACTCTCTCCGTGTTTAGGCAGTGGATCATGTGGGGTAGGTGAAGCAAGGCAGCCGGACGTCTTACTGTGTCTGACTGAACAGGACTTGATAGCCATGGTCCAGGGTAACCTTCAGCCATTTGCTGCATACAGTAGTGGCCGACTAAGAGTGCAGGGAGACCTCAGCACTGCCATGAAGCTAGAATCTCTCTTCAAACTCCTCAGGCCTATAGGAATCCTTCAATAAGCAATGCACACATGCCTTATATAAGTAGCCTTCTCTTTCCTGTCAACTTAAGTTCAGCTTCTGCAGCAGTACTGTATTAAAGCTGCTTTTTATCTAAATGAAAGTATGCAAAGTGAAATTAAATTGGCCTTCACAAGAAAACAGGGTTAGCCATTGCAAATGTGATGAATGTAGAAGCAGTCCAGAGAAGTATATATTGTGAAAAGTACACAGCTTTTAATTTTTGTTATCTATTACTGATTTGTGAAGATTAAACGTATTCTGTTATTCAAAAAATGTTTGAAGCTATTCAATAAGTGTTGTAGTTTTATAATTTTTATTTATGAAATTAAATGATCTTGTCACACTTTAATGTAAATAAAATAGAGTTGTGGTTTGAATGTTTCCCCATTCCTCTTATCTAGTGGTGTCCTTGAGTCTGTGTGTATACTGTTATTACACGCATTAATACAAGGCTGAGTGCCTCTCTCTCATTCACTCTGACCCTCACTCATGTGGCCTTCTCTGCCTACACACAGCTGCTTATAGAGAAAACTCCCACAAGGCCAGTCTACTGCTAATGCACTGCGCCAGCAAACTCATACTCCTACAGAAAAGCAGCAGGCACTATACGGTTAAATATATAGCCACAGCTGTTATTCTTCTTGTAAACTCAAACTCTGCTGGATACTTAAAAGACTTTGCCTGCCGTTACCCATATAAAGTCCAGTCCTAAAGGGAACAACTGTTTCTCCCTTAGCCAGTCTTTGTGTTTGAACATGACTAAATGTAGGTTTTTGAATAGAGCAAACCAATTTGTACATTCCATACCATTAAAATGAAGAATGGCTTTCCTATAAAATTGCCATTGCAAGATAACACTGACGATTGAAAAACAAAAGTGTACAGAATTGGGAGTATATTGGAGTTTTGGCGCTGGTGCTTCAATTTAATCCAAGATCGGGCATTATCCATGCCTTGTTTGAGATTTTTAAAAATGTAAACTTCGATTTTGACCTTGAGTTCATGCAGTGAGAGGAGGTGCATATGAAACCAAAGACCCTGACCAGTAGAACCGTCCCTGTGAGTTTCAGGGAGAGGAGAGATAAAGTGTAAAGTGAGGGACAGAAAAGAACTGGACTGTGAGAGTGTGTGTGATGGCAGCGAAGTGGAGGGTGTTGTCCAGCCCTGTGGCTCAGTCCCTGGCCATGCTGGTTGGACCAGGCCAGGTCAGGACATGCTACAGTGGGAATGTATCCACGGTAAGAGAGACACACTTCTCAGAGGGCAGCTCCACAGTCAGGCCTTTCCGTGAAATCCCTGGGCTGTGGAAGGGCAGCCTCAGCAACCTCTACACCTTCTGGAAAATGGATGGCTTGAAGAACATCCATCAGATTATGGTGCATAACTTCAACACTTTCGGGCCAATTTATAGGTAAAGCGTTCTTTTGATTATTCACTGTCTCTTAATGTATGGGAGTTGTATTTATATAATAATATTTAACTATGATTTTGCAGCAAAAAACAAACTATTTGGAATAACCTATAATAATAAATCATCCCAGGTTCTTAAGTAATCATTCTCCTACAACAAAAACACATTCATTTCTATCTTAAAAGCAGTCATTATTTTATTATTATATTTGTCATTATACTATTATATTAGGTTGATCAGGTTATGTACATTCATAGATGGATATGTTGAGGCATTTTGTGTCTTGAAATGTTTTGCCAGAGAGAAAATTGGATATTATGAAAGTGTGAACATCATCAACCCTGAAGATGCTGCCATCTTATTCAAAGCAGAAGGTCATTATCCTAAGAGGCTTCGAGTCGAGCCTTGGACCTCCTATAGGGACTACAGGAACCGCAAATATGGCGTTCTTCTCAAGTATGACCCCTCATTTAATGCTTCTGTTTGTTTTGAATATATCTGAGCATGAAGTTCACGACAATTGTTTATCTCTTCAGAGATGGAGAGGACTGGAGATCCAACAGAGTCATTCTGAACCGCGAAGTGATATCTCCGAAGGTGCAGTGTAACTTTGTACCCATGCTGAATGAGGTGGGCCAGGATTTTGTGGCTCGAGTACATAGCAAAATTGAAAGAAGTGGACAGAATAAGTGGACCACAGATCTTTCCCATGAGCTCTTCAAATATGCACTGGAATGTAAGGTTTGACACTACACGACTGATAAATGAGGTTGACAGTTCAGATGATCAATAAATTAACTGAGATCAGATGGTTTCGAGAACCTGCCTAGTAATGAGTAATGGACTGTTCCAGTTGCTTTTCTCGGTGAGTGTCTATTTGCTTTGCGAATGCTTACCCAAGACCTTTCTGTTCCTCAGCTGTGAGTTCAGTGCTGTACGGGGAACGGCTGGGGCTCCTGTTGGACTACATCGACCCAGAGGCTCAGCACTTTATTGACTGCATCACTCTCATGTTTAAGACCACCTGTCCTATGCTGTATATCCCCCCTGCCCTGCTGCGTCGACTGGGAGCCAAAGTGTGGAAAGACCACGTGGAGGCCTGGGATGGCATCTTCAACCAGGGTAAGACTATTTCAAATGAGGAAAAATATTGTGTAAGAGAATATACAGTACATTACTGTGAAAAGTCTTTTATATTTATGAACTATTTGGATTTGCTGTTTTTTTTCTCATTAATATAACTAAATGTACTAAAAATAGAATACTAATCACATTAAACAGAAAACAGTGATTTTCTGTAACTATGTACAGCTTTACCTGTTCTCAGAAATCAGTTTCGACTCAATCAATATTTAATTAAATCTGAAGCAGCTAGTAAACCTGTGTTCTCATTACCAGCTTGCTTTGCTAGTAGAGGGAAACATTTTCACACACTGAGAAAAATGGCTTTAAATAAATTACATTGGTGCCTAAGACTTTTGCACATTACCATTCTTCACTGTTTTAAGTTCTGTGCGTGTGATGAGATATTCTCCCAAGTAAATTGGGAACACTTCAATTGGTTCATTCGTCATGGCCAATCTAAATTTCAGATTGTGTAAACTAGAAACAAAAATCAGCAAACAAGGTCTTGATAGGACAGTAGAAAAGAAAAGGACAATATGGTCTTGCATCAACATGACCAAATCTGTCCAATACATCTATCTCATTCTGGGGCTCCATAGCGGACCGCTGTATCCAGAACATTTACAGGCAACTGAGGAAACAGCCTGGAGCCCAGGGAACATACCCCGGGGTGCTGGCCAGTCTTCTGATGCTTGATCGTTTGTCCATTGAAGAGATTAAAGCCAGTGTGACTGAACTGATGGCTGGAGGGGTTGATACTGTAAGACAAGTTTTTTTCACAGATATGCATAATAGTACAATCTCCTTTAGTCAGGATGTCATTGCAATACTAATGCTGTGTGCCACGTGTTTCAGACGTCCATCACCCTGCAGTGGACCCTCTATGAGTTGGCGCGGCACCCTGACCTGCAGGAGGAGCTGAGGGCCGAGGTCAGGGCTGCTCGTGCTGCATCACAGGGAGACCTACTGCTGATGCTGAAAATGGTGCCACTGCTCAAAGGAGCTCTAAAAGAAACTCTCAGGTGTGTGTGAAGTCAGAGCATAACAAAAACGAAACTGATTCCCATCACACCACGGAACAGTACAATACACATTACCAAATAATGCTTCTGGGAACCAATAGCTTCGCTAAATCATCTGACCTCAGCTTATCCTTCTCATAATGGGGCACCTATGAACAGTTAAGTGAATTTGTATAATCAGAAGTGCTTATAGGATTTATGATGTTTATGATGTTTTATGACTATTTTATAGTAAAAAGTGGCTCCTATCAGTCAGGCGTGAACACAGCACAGCACACAGTGTGTACAATGTGACATTTTTTCTCTGCATTTAACCCATTTACCATGTGAAGCAGTGGGCTGCATAAGAGTCCTAGGATTGCTAGTGGGGCCACTCAGGTAGCCTTGAGCAAGGAACCATCCCCACACACTGCTCCCCAGGTACTCCTCATTGGTGGAAGCCCCCTACTTCACATACTGTTCTAAGCTGCTATCGTGGAGCTTAAGACTGTTGTTTAATAGCTGTAGTTACACAGTTTTCACAAACATATTGTAGCCCCAGAAAGGGAGTTTTCAATGGTAAATTAACACACTGACCATTTAGATTAACCAAGGAAGCCTCTTCTCAAATATATTTACTCACTCACTGCAAGGAATTTCTCCCTTAAAGGCTACATCCTGTTGCAATAAGCCTGCAGAGGTACACCACTGAGGACGTTGTAATTCAAAATTATGAAATTCCATCTGGGGTAAGTAACATCTGAATAAACTGAACCTGACTAAGGTAATGCTGACCCTTTCACTGATGTATCTAAAAGTCTGAGTAATTTTATGTCTGTGGATCAGACGTTGGTGCAGCTGGGGCTGTACGCTATGGGCAGAGACCACCGCATTTTCCCTCGACCTGAGCAGTATCTGCCCTCTCGCTGGCTGAGGAATGAGAGCCATTACTTCAGGAGCTTGGGGTTCGGCTTTGGGCCCCGCCAGTGCCTCGGCCGCAGGATCGCAGAGACCGAGATGCAGCTCTTCCTCATTCATGTGAGCTTTTTACATGTCATTTCAATAATATCTGTAGCTGCTGTATGCATGTTCAGTTCAGAAATTTGCTGACTGTTATCAAAAAGGTCTATTCAGTAATAACTAGATCCAATATATTATTACAGCCTTTTATATTAAGAAAATATTGTTTTACTCAATATTTCAAATATTTTGAGAGCCATTTATTAAAGGATGCACAAAGATATTATTGGTACAGCTTTATTCCCAATGCTATGCATATTTCACAGTCATGACTTTAAAATCATCTGCATATCTAGTCATCATTCTGGACAGTCAGGACTAGCTATACAGTAATTATAAACCTGCATGGCTGCTTGGTGTTAACATCATATTCATATTACATTACATTCATTTAGCAAAAGCTTTTATTAAAGTGACTTGAGGAAACAGTTATGTTTCAGGAAAGCTTGAAAACAAGATGAGAATTCTAAGTGCCAAAATCATTACGTAGAGGGTAGTGCAAGAAGATAGATCAGGAGTGGAGGTCCTAAAGATGAATTCAAATTAAAATATAACAAGTGAAAAGTATTGATTTTAGAAGCTTTAAGGGAGATTAAATTAATCAACTTATAAAATATTATAGGGTTAAATGTATTTCTTTTAGAAGTTGTAAGAGAGAAAACCATGTCCATGCTTGGAATTACATTGGAAATGAATGCGAGTCACTTGGGACCCATGTCTGCAAATTAATGGAGAAATTCCAAATATATGTTTATTTATAAGATACAAAAGTAAAAATGATAAATGTTTATGCTTTAAACCCTTCCTAATTTATCAACTTCTAAAAACAATACATTTAACCCTATAATATTTTATAAGCTTGGAATTACATTGGAAATGAATGCGGGTCACTTGGGACCCATGTTGTGCGTTAGAGGGCGGGTTCCAATAGCTTGCGCATTAAAGGGTAAATTCCTACATGCATATCTTGTTAAATATTGACTCCAAATTTTGTACAGTATTAAATAGTACATGTATCTATTTTTTATCTTATGCTCAATGGGAATAGAGCATAAGATGCTATGCTCCATTTTTAATGGAAACAACACTTATAATGATGATCAAAAATGTCTGGTTCATTTGTTAATTTGTTGTTCTCTGTAGCAATAGTATCATTTGTCTGTTGGTGCTTTCACAGATGTTAGAAAACTTCAGGATTGAGAAGCAGAGGCAGGTGGAGGTACGGAGCACGTTTGAGCTGATTCTGCTCCCTGAAAAGCCCATTCTCTTGACCATTAAACCTCTACACGGCTCCAAATAGCAGCACATTAGGTGAAATAAACTGGGTAACCAACCTTGAGTTTTTGTGACTCCTTTTTTTTTAAGAGGGATCAAAAGCAAACACCTTTAAACTCATTCTAGAATGTATCAATATTATATATAAACACAAATATAGAGACCACTCATCAGAACATCTCAAACCAGTCTTTAACTAATTGTTTTAAGATTCAAGAAACCTGAAATCTGAAGCTAATTTTTGACAGATATCAAACAGCAAAACAGTCTTTGGTTGCATATTTGAAGTGCAGGACAATGCTGAATCAAGTGTGAACTTTTACCACTCTCCACTCTGGTTACATTAAAAGGGGACATGTTATGCAAAACTCACTTTTGTTATAATAGGTCTATGGGTCATACAAAACATGTTCATGAAGTTCTTTGCACAAAACCACTCTCACATAAAGATATCTCACCGGCTCTACTCTTGACAGTTTCAGTCTCTTTTAAAATGAGTCGTTTGTGAGCTGTCACTTTTATGCACAAAAGTTGTTGCTGGCCACGCACCACCCATTCAATGCTTACGATGTGCGTTTACCACACGTGAAACAGAGGCCCTATTCAGCCCTTTATGGTCGGACCCAAAAAAGATGAACACAACACTTCATTTGACTTGCGTGTTATGGCAGAAAAAAATGGTGGATCTTCAACTAATCTAGTTGGTGGGGGCTCGACCAATGAGTGGGGAGTGAAGCACATTTCCCCATTATGAGTCACAATGGTGGGGCCACCCAAACTACTCGTAAAAGCCAATGATTCCTGACACCAAAATCCTGACACCAAAAGACTCACAGAAACAGATGATGTTTTTATCACATTTGGAATTTTTTTCAGGAGCAGTAGAGATCCAAATGGAAATATAAAAGGATGCAAAATTCAGTTTGCATAATATGTTCCCTTTAAATGTGAATACCTAAAAAAGTCACACTCAGGTATTCGGGAAGGTCTATTTACATCACTGAATGTGAATGCAAACTGTAGCTTACCACAGCTGTCAGTTTTTAGACTTTTATGCCAGGACTCTATATAAAGTCACCGTAAACCTGCTATATGCAAGATAAAAGATGTTCATGTCTTTTACAAGCTTCAAACACCTGTGTTTCATCTTTTTGACTGAGTTTTTAAATGTATGGTTTGAACTGAAGGCCTAGGTCTGAAGGTCCTGGTTTGCTACTGGTGCTGCGGTTTTGAGTCACTGCAGGGGATCCAGCTGTCTGTGGCGTACACGTCTCAAACTGGAGTCTGAAACATTTTTCTTTAAACACAAAAGAAACAAAAAGTATCTTTTTGCTGCAATGATGCGTTCAAAAAGCAGTAAAATAACTTGTTTTTGGTCATTTAAGTACTTCACATAAACAGATGAAGGTTGCATACTGACTGGTGGCTGGTCGTGCAGGATCATGGTTGATGTCCTGGTGAATCCATGGTCCCATTCACTGAGTCTGATCAACATCTCCTGCTTTTCCCTCCCCCACTGACTGGCATTCTCCTCAAGCTAGAACAAATAAATTAAATATGAACACAGGCAGCTTCAACAAAATGAAGAATTCTAATATTTATGTTCCCATTAATGCAAACTGCTTTTAGAATCTGACCTGTTTTTCCAGAGTGTGGATGTAGGCCTCTGCTCTCTCTAACTGCCCCAACATCCTCAGCTTCTCGCTGTCTGTAAAAGGCTGCGGCAGCTGTGAAGTCCACCACATACTGCATGTTCAGTTATTAATACACTGAAGGTGTATTTGTTTGTATGTATTTTGCCACTTTTTGTGTTATTTGACATGATAGAATTAGGTATAACTTAAATAATATTAGTACTCATATTCTAATACTCATATACACTATTATGTGTAACATTTTACCTATAAAATATGTGTTAAGTATCTGATGCAGCAAAAAATATTTAACATTTGTGTATGGGAAGGTCCACCTGAGCAGGCTGTTGTATAATAACAGCTTGCGGTTGATAACGGAGTTTATCCAGCTCCTCTCTGAGGCGTGAGTTCTCTGCTGCCAGAACAGACTCAATCTCTCTCCTCTTACTGTCCTCATCATCTACACACACACATGAACACAAACATGAACACACACACAAACAAAACTACATAATAGCCCTGGATCAATCTATACTCCATGCTCATAGCCAAACTTGAATTCCTTGTCTGCACTCATTTAAAATTTAATGATAATTTAATAGCAGACCACAAGCATTCTATCAGCTGAGCTCATTAAAGAATACCAGGAAAAGACACTCTAGTGGACACACCTTTGGGTTTTGAGGCTGCCTTCTTCCTCTCTGTGTTTTCTTTATTTTTTTCTCTTAGCTTCATGTCTAGTAATTTCTCCATCCTTTCAATAACCTGGTGAATGAAGAGAAATCAATCACACATACGTGAAAGGGGAAAAGAGGCACAATGCTAAAAATACAATACAGCAAATGGTAAAATTGAGGTATGAAAGAAATATAGAAAATCACAGATCCTGGTTTGCACCCTGTGGGCTGGCACCTTTTCCTGTTGGCGTATTGTAGCCTCCATGCCTGAAAGTTTCCTGATTTGTCCCTGATGACGCTGCCCAGCCGCCTGCTTCTGTTGGTGAGCCTGTTGTAGTCGCACCAACTCCGTTTCACGGTCATTCTTCTACAGCAGAGGAACGGTGACATTTTTACACCAGCCAGAAATAGCATTAAAAATATTGACAGATGAAGCGAATAAGAGGAAACAAGAATGGGTAAGCATCAAGATCTAAGCAATTTGGGCCAAATTTTGACAGACTGACTGGTCAGGGTGTCCAGGGTGGCCCTGGTTCACCGCCAAAAGTGCCTACAATGGTATCATGAGCTGTAGAACTAGAGCAAGGACCAATGGATGAAAGTGGCTTGGTCTGAGAATTCATGTTTACTTCTAATCATATTGACAGACGGGTGCGCAGGCTCTCTTGGGGAGTTAATGGCACCGGGATGAAATAAGGCAAGCCATTGGAAGTGGAGTGATGCTCTGGGCAATGTTATGCTTGGAAACCTTGGGTGCAGGAATTCATGGGGATGTTGTTTTTTTTTACACTTTGTTCACCAACCTAAACAGTGTTACAGACCACTTAGACCTCTTTACAGAGTTAACCATGCTCTGGAACTGTTTGCAGAACATGACAAAGACTTGATTGATTTGGCTGCCAAATTCTCCAGATCTCAATCTGATCAGACATCTTGGGAATTTTGTCATTTTTTTACATTATAGCCGAAACCATTATAACAAACCAATTTTTTTCGCCCAACCTTTTGTTTACTGGACTAAAGCTGAAATGTAGAGCTCTGCATGCACCCCCAACATCTCTCCCCTCCCCTTCTTACTACCCCACCCCCCGCCCCAAACGATGGATGAGACGTAGAGCAATGCGCCCCCC
>JBBMFX010000122.1:7926399-7943897 GCA_037832545.1 Rhabdalestes septentrionalis
TCACACACTCACACACTCACACACTCACACACTCACACACTCACACACTCACACACTCACACACTCACACACTCATACACAAAGTTGCAAAGTTAACGACTCTGCTGCTGGAATACAGCATCTATCAATACTGTATTTAATTAAAACTTGTACTTTAGCTGCATTTGTCCACTACTCAAAATGTCTTGTCCTGTGGTTTTGATGCTCTTGCGTTTTTCTTGCGCTCTCCCTTGCTCTCTGTGTGAAAAATCTTAAGGTTTAAGGAACCTTCACATAATGTTTCAATACTGATAAAAGTTTTTATGGAATCATACTTCCAAGCCAAGAACCAATTAAGGTGCTTTTTAAGAGTAGACCATGGGATCTCAAATTTCCATAAGTAATGTAGATCACACCTCACCTGTACCAGCTCCAGATGGTAGTGCTGAAAGGGCTTCAGGTAGGCTGAAGGCAGTCTGTAATGGGCCAGCAACTCTTTAGACGGACCATGTGCTACATTTATGACCACATCTGCAAGCCAGTATTACACACAGAAGAACACTACATAAACATTCACAGTACCATAACAAGATGGGAAGTCTAAAATAGGATTCCGATAACTGAGGTGAACTTTTAACATGGCAGAAATGTAAGTGGTTACGACAGGCAGAAATAATACTGCAGCTCTTTTTGGGCCATTTTCTCTACTTAGGCTGTGCCAAGGTGATAGCCCATCAAAGAGAATAGAACATGAGGCAGCAACGAAATCTCTCTCTTAACTGCTGCTTTCAGCACTGTGTTTCTTACAGTGTGCCAGACTAGCTTTGTATCTACAAGTGCACTGAACTGAGATTGAACTTTTCGCTTCCTCTCGTGTTCTACATCCAGCCTCAGGCTCCGTCCAGACTGCTCTGGGCAGAGGCTTCCTCTGAAAGGAACTAGATGGAGACAGATTTTTGGAACAATGTGTCTAAACTGAAAGGTGGCAACTGCTCTGTCAGCAAATGTATAAGCTGCTCCTGGCCCGGAGGGCTCCGGCCCAGAATTCCAGGGTAGGCCTTGGCACAGAGATGTTTCTGTCACTGAGAAGATAAGCCATGCCGTCCTCTTTCTTTCAGGTCAGCAGCCAAGGTGGTCATCCCCAGCAGCACTCAAAAATGTTCAGGAATGGTTTCCCAGGCTGCGCAGTGAGACATCTGACGTATTCATGCCAGTTTTCAAGGACAACCCATTGACTTTACCACCAGCCAATGAGTTTTCTTTCCAGGCAGGGGGGAAGTATATATAGTTGACAAAAAAGAGGTGAAACAGACACTTGGAGGATTTAGACTGTTTGAGATGCTTCAGCGATCTTCTCTCTGGTTTTCCATCAGCATTCCCAACACATCCAGAGCAATCATTCCCTCCTCTCACTTAGGGAGAGCCATTAAGGCCCGGTGCGTAATTATTCTGTCAGTTAACAGGCAGAAAGCATGCAGCAGGAATAATCAGACCCACGCACTGCAATTATCGTCAACAGAGAAATCCCTTTCACAGCGCAGTCTCACAGATCAAGGCAAAGCAATTTCATACAGATAGATTTTCCTGTCACACATGGTCTGTCCCTCCCTAAGCTCACAGTGGAAAAAAAAAACACTTGTTCGATTAACATTCAGTAAAGGGCAGTCATGTGCGACCATACCTTAGAAATTTCCATCAGATTTATTTTTTCCCATCTTGGAGAAACAGACTTCAAAACACAGGCACGCTGTGAATACTGGGACTGGTAATAAGGAACTCATGCCATCCATGTGTATTGTAGACCAGGCTAACGGAGGTTGAAAGGTCTGGTGCTATGAGGTATGGCTTTGTAGAACTGTTTAAGAACAATTGAAACAATATTACTGTAACCATATGGACATAGGGTTCGCAGTGTAAGGAGTAGTGTCACTACCTATTTTGTTCATCTGCATTGAGTTGCCAGTCTAAGAGGTCCATCTACCTTCTATCTTCAGTCATTGACCATTTGATCATGTGTATCAACCATGTAGTTTTTCCTAATTTACAGTTACAGACCGGAGCTGACTTGCACACCCTATATGTGCACCAGCCAACAGAAAGTGTCTCACTAATTATAGAATCGCTTCTGATCACACTAGTCAAAAGGTGGAGGGGGAATCATAACCTATTTGAGAACATTTTTCACACCTTTTTTTCTGCAGACAGGTGTGTTAGAAATAACCAAAGGTAACTAATCAGAAAATTAGAAAGAATCCTGCACACTGACCCATTAACAAGCAATTATTTATTTATTTAAAATACAATGTATGGTACATTTTTTATCAGGAGTCATAACCTATTACCATATTAAGTTCTTGAAAATTCAAGCATCATTTCACTTTAAAATTCACAGTACTGGAGCATAATCAAAAAGATTGAACTCAGATAACATAGTTAAGGCAAGTTAGATGTACATTTGTGCAGTTAAGTCCCATCCATCAGGAAATTTGGCTATGATTTCTGCCCTGGGTAGTTTACAGAGTGCCCTTCAACCCACACAGCATTACTCAGTGTGATAATTCTGTTTGGCTGCATTAGCTGCGAGTTTGCTTACCCTCCCTATGGGCTTCAACATCCAACAGCTCCACTGAGAAGGTCTCTTCCCAGCAGGGATTAGGAGTGGGCTGCAGAGGGCAGTGGGTCACCGCTTGGTTCCTCCGCCTACCATCCACTCCACTGTACCTGAATACACACAGTCATAAGGACCAGTTCTCCTCTTACAGTTTCAGAGTAAAGATATACAGCAAATTATTTGATTACAGAAGAGGATCTTATAGTAATACATAGTCTAATTGTTGGACCAATAGCATTTCAAGTGGTGTTACACTGTTAAGACAGATCCAGTGTAGCCATAATTGTAGTTTGTGTTCAAGCTAATCTTCTGCACTCTCATTTATACTCTTCCTAGTTTCATAGACTTACAATAACCATCCATGTTCATACTGGAGCATTATAAATCAGAAACTAAACCTAAATCGGGCCCAACATACTAAACCTTTCGTGTCAGTTTCAGGTCAGACGCACCCTCTCCATGTCCTGAAGCATGAGCCTAAGTGCACAGTCCTCACACATCTGCATTTGAGAGAAAACTTTGCAAAACATGGGTGGAGACAATGGTGGAGACATTACAGGTCATCTGTTTACATATTCTGCTTGATTTCCTACGGTTTGAGCAACCTGTAGTGGCCAGTTTTGTGTCAGCTTTTATAACCAGGTGTAAATATGCATTAAGTTCTCAAAACACATTTTGAGAGATTTTTGCAACACATGATTATTTCAGCACTGTTTAATCTCTCTGGATCTTGTGTACATACGTTGTTCAGATTGAATATGATATGATGCCATTGCAATATTCGAGGCACCGTCCATGTCATGTTTCACACACATTTTCTAAACAGAGATTTACAAATGATAGTAGTTATAGAGTTCCAGAAATGGAAAGGGTCCATCATCGTTACATTAACTTCTACTCAAAGTTCACGTTAAGTTACTATTTTGTACATGGAGGGCTTTACCTCAACATTAAAGATACAGAGAAATCTATATGGCAATATATAGCAATATAGCAATATTTAGCAAGATAGTCTTTATAAAAAATCCACTGTGCAGTAATAGGTTGAATTGGATTTTTGCCAGCATTCAGTAAAGCGTGTCCAAAACAGCAACCCCTCTTATGTTATGGGTAGAGCATGGATTGGTCGAATAATTACCCTGTTGCATCAGATACATCAGAGCAAATCTAAGAAAAACTACACTGAGTAGCAAGGCTAGGGTTGGGAAACACAAGTCTATTTAAATTTTGATCAAACATGTTAATCCTCTTTCACCTCTAAGTGCAAAATACAATCCCTGCCACAATGGACTGATATTCTTTCATTCTGCATTCCTTTACAGCTTGCCCTTTTCAGGCAAACAGCCATGTGCTTACAAAATGCAAATTCCAAATTCAAGCTGCAAATACTTAATCACAAAGACTTTCCTTCCTCATAAACCATTGAACTGTTTAATAAATGAATACACAGCCTCTATGTTTCTTTGAAAGAAACGTGCACAAGGGAGGAAAGTGCGCTTCATTGCAGGTGACCTGGGTGAAGCCAGGCACACCTTTGGGAGTTCCTTTGTTGGTGATATGACTCCATTCATACAAATTCATGTGAAAATCCAACAACATTCCACATCTCCACATGTGTCAGCCCCCCTCCGGAAAAGCCCAACACTGCTCTGCTGTGTGAGCGGAGTGCAAACAGTGGGATTAGGAGACAGAGACAGCTGGAGGATCTAATGAGCATGATCTCTGCTAAATCAGCGAGATTAAATACTGAACACACCTCAGAGAGAAAGGAAGCGTTTGGGGGGAGGGGAGAGAAGGAGAGACTGACAAACAATGTTTGATGTCTTTTTTTCAGGGCAATTATTCACATTTTTTTGTAATGAAAATGAAAAGCAGACAAATCTCATGAGTCTCAGGAGACTTGATTCACTCACTCAAACTGCCAACGAGCAGAACATTTCCCTCATCGGGCTCTTTTGAGCTTTTCGCCATCATTAAAACGCTGAACGCTGAAGACAGCAGTACTCATAAATCTAAGAAGTATTATAGTGAAACCAGATATGATAACAGGCATAATGACCGAGAGCAAGCTGAACCAAAGCCAAACTGACAAGCCTCTTTCATTATAAAGTCAACAGGAGTTCACTTCTCCTGCCCCAGTTTGCTCTACTACTGAGAGGACTTTCAGAAAGCCAGTTATTAAAAGTCTAAGAAGTCTGTTTCTGTATGAGACATTATGCTCAACTACACTTATGTTAATTTAGAATATAGGCCAAAAATCTCAAAAGTCATAAAACATATTGTTAAACAGCGCAGCATCAATAAATATCCAAAAAACCTTGTGGTAAAGTGACGACCGATAGAAATGTGTTAACAGCATAAACTTACAATGACATAAGGACTGGTTCATACACTCAACAAACACTTTGGCTTTTGAGAAGACCAAGTAAAATGCAATTGAACAGAAATGATAAAAGCAGCCTGGCCTTTATTTCTGAAACTTTACAGACTGTTATAATAAGGCCAGGGCAGTCAGATCGCATTAGCCTCCATACAAGAGCAGCACCCAGAGGATTCAGTGGTGCTGGGAAATTTCTCATTAAAAGTGCAGAGACTGCAGCTCCTGCAGAGTACACACACACACACACACACACACACACACACACACACACACACACACACACACACACACACAGCCCTCATCTGTCAGATTAAGACAACTGTACCTCAAAGATCTTCTGCAAAATCCAGCTTTTTATATAAAGCACCTGAAACATCAAGATGACCAGCATGACACATAAAATTAAATGGATAGGAATATACTTATATTAATGACCGCATGCTGGTCTACAACATTCCTTCTATAGTATATTTATAAGGCTGCCAAAAAGGGCTCTTTAGAAGGATCCCATAGAATAACCACCATTGGTCCTCTAATGAATACTTACATGTCTATCATATAAGTGATAGGTGACTGTAAAGACCATTTATAAAGTTTAAAAGAAGCTCCATACACTGTAAAGGTCCAATTCAATCTTTTGCTATAACCATACATCTAAAATATCGTTTCAACAGACTTGAGGGCATGAGTACAGGTTTATTTACGGTTATTGTAGACAAAATCTTCATTCAAATCAGTGGTATGAGAGGAAACACTGACCACTATTTTGGTTGAAAGTTTGTGGTTTATTCTTTTTTCAAAAAGGACTCATCACACAGAAAACATCTGCAGGATGGAACAAAGTTGGGATCACAGATTTCTTTCCCAGTCGTCACTCTAGCACACTCAGTACAAAATAGGTCTTTATTTGGGGATATTTATTCTGCAGACATCTGTGTGTCTAGTTTCTAGGATGTCAGCACTTCTCCTTCCCGGGGTCACAGTACCAACAGCTGCCCTAACTGTTCAAGTCATGAACGTGGCAGGGGTCATATAGAGGTCTAAAAGCATAAAACATATTTGTTAGCTATTTTCCATTACACAGTCTAGTCCTGGAATAACCTAACTCCCATTTCTGCACTTCATGAAGCTCCTGCACTAAACAATGTTTTCACAACACGCCAAGACCCTACTAACACTAGATCCCTGAATGGGGATGTAGGGAGTGATAAAAGTTACGATAGAAATTATCAGAAGACGATCAAGTTTATCTGTGTGTCTAGTTTTGAGTATGTCAGTACTTCCCCTTCTTGTGATCACAATAGCTGTAGCTGCCATTATTGATAGAAGAAAAGCAGAAATGACTGATCTCTCTGTAATTGAAGCCTAAACACATTTCTTAACATTTTCTTTTAAAAATAAAAACAATATAATTGGTTCACTAAAGAATGCTTTAATCTTCATATAATGTGAATATTTGATATAACCTCTTCATTAAAAAAAACCCTTTATATTATGTGTTTTCCTTACATTTAACAAGAGGGGTCATTCTTGTTATTATTCCAGAGAAAAAACACAAAAACACCAGAGCATCTCTGGAAAGACATCAGTCAGTTGTGACATCGGCTGTATTTACATCTGTCTCTTTCATAGCAAGAGATCATTAGGAGCATCCTTCTACCCCGTCTCCTCAGCTGGCCTCTCATCAGAGGCTCCACCCTGCCCTGCTGAACTTACTGAAAGGAGGCTAGGTGCCATCAAACAATGCTACAGCACTAGACCGTCTTTGTTCCTGCTCTGTAAATAACCACAATGTTTTCTTTCTCTCTGTCAGCTTCCCTCCCCCTCAATCTCACTGTCTCTTGGCTCTGAAAGCCCAGGTTTGTTAGAAGCCTTCGATTTGCCCCCGCCCAGCTTGCCCCCTCTTCTGTCTGCCTCAAAGCCAGCTGCAGATGAAAAATTTATGACAGCGTGGCCCTCTTCCATTCCATTTGATGTGGAGCTCTTCCTCTGAAGCTAAGCCCCTCTGATGGCGGCCATATTCCTAAACCCCTCAAATTCAGCAGTGTTTGTGCAAGTGTGTGCATATGTGTGTGTGTGTGTGTGTGTGTGTGTGTGTGTGTGTGTTTAATCGGCACTTGCTGATTAAGGCTCATCTGAGCTGGCTAGCCAGTGCAATCAAGGATTGATTCAGTCCACTATTGACTAAAGGTCCTCTCAACAAGGCCAGTTCAGCCTGATGGTGATAATTAGTGATGCTCCGCCCACCCTCCCCCAAACATAAATGTGCGTAGGGACCCCTCTCCAATTTGAATCAGTGCACATTTTCGATGACCTGTTTTTTTTCCCTGCTGCATTTCCCCGCAAGGTCACACTGAACGATTTGAATTTATTATTCATAAGGGTCTCGTTATTTGGGTATCAGATCAAAAGGTAGAGAAACATTAGCACAGCCTCGCGCTCTCTCAATGGGAAAAGCCCACAGCGACCCAAATGGAGAATCTCTCTGAGAGAGAGGGGTTATTTGCAATTCTTCCTTTCATTTCATGAGACAAAAGGGAGGATTAAGTAGCCCTGAGAGGACTGATTTCTCAACCAGATGTGCATTTCTTTATGTAAAGGCACGCAGTTTAACATTACAGCATTAAGTGGTTCTTTTAAAAAGTTGGAAATACATTTTATTTTTTACTGTTAGACAATTAACAGCAACAAATATTGCACTGCTATGCGTGTACAGGACCAAAATCTCATTTACTAGCTCTGGCTCTGATGTTTTAGTCCATCCACACATTCAAAAAACTGATGAGCTGGTAATGATTTTCTTTTGTGTAGTAATTAATACACAAACATGTGTAGCATTGATTGGTATGGGGCTCTATGATATGTTATTATTGCACAATAATGCAGTACCTTGTAGCTGAAACAGAATATCTGAAAACAGCATGAAAATAAATCGCGTGCTACATAATATTGGCCACTGTGAGATTGTTAAGGTCAAAGGGCACTCAAAGATATTAACCCCCCAAAAAATAAAACATCCTAAATAAAAACTCAAAATTAGGTGAGATGAAAAGTTATTAATTTAATTAAATTATTTAAAAGTTTGTTCATTTTAAATGACAGCATGACATGTCTGGAAACCTTTTCTTTACAAAAGAAATAAATCACACCTTGTGTACTAAAACGCACAAAAAAGAACTAATGCAACATTTCCAACCTGTATCATCCTGAAACTCCCTGTATCTCCACAATTAAATAAACTTAAAACGATCACTATTGATGTTTACTCTGCTGAACTATGTAAACAAGAGCTTTTCTGTCATGTGCTTAGTAGGGAGACTGTAACAATAGACTATCTACTTGTGCCATCACTTTTTAAAAAGGCAGTAATTACACAGACTATTACTGAATACTGACATCAACTGGGGTGCACGTAAAATGGCTGAAAGTGGTGGTGCATTTTAAATCATTTATGTCTTTCTGATCATGCATACATACACACACACGCTCGCGTGCACACACACACATGCACGCGCGTTTTCTATCTTTCCAGAATTCAGGGGCCTAGCAAGGCATGTGAAAATTGCCAAACGTGGCATGAACCATTTCTCACACCAGACACTAAAAGCACCATTACACAGATTGCTCCAGGTGCACAGAGAGCATGAGGTCAGGGGCATGTGCTGGTCTGACAGCAGTTATGATGCATCCATAAGGCAGAACCATAAAAGCGAGTATTTGTACGCTTTGCCAGCTGTCCTAACAATCACTAGGAATTAGATACAGCTAATGCATTTAAAAAAACAATTACTTTTACTTACATTCTTCAGCTCTGGATTCAACGATTTTCTCACAACAGGTTTTGGACACTTAAAGGCCCTAAAAAAAAACTAGATCCCTGAATGGGGGAGTGTGGAGGTGATCAGCCAATCACAGAAAAGCATTTAAAGATAGCAAAGAAGGGTTCAAAAGATGAAAATCAAGTGCAGGTGTAAATGTATTTTACTGGTTTGGCTGGGAGCTTTTTCTTTCACTGACAGAAGTACAGCAAGATTATTTGTAGACAGGTTGTTAATGATTCCATACACAACCTCTCTACTGGAGGTTAAGCAGATGGCATCTCCAACAGAGCAAAACTCATTAACACAAACACAGGAAATGGCGAGTTGGTGGTCACTCTTAGCGTAAACAACGTTCTACTTATCATGTACCAATTTCTGTACATACATAAAAGCAGCATGTTCTGTACAGATAACATGGGCTATTTGCCATTTTGTTTTAGGTGTCTGAAGATGCTGGAGAAAAAGTTCAAATAAACTGTAAGAGGACAATACTTCATGACATCTAAAGAAAAAGCAAGGGTTTAAAGCAAGGGTAAGTGACATGGCCAAAACATAACAATACAATCCTTTCATGTTACACAAACACAATAGATATTTTGTGAACAAGACATAACAGCAAATGATACTATCATAAATTAATCGAAATTAATCGAAAACAAAATGATTTAGTCCTTGCAAAAATATAAAACTGATATACTCTGCACTATATTGTGTCTCGTTCAAAAAGCAGTTCAGACTAAAATAAATAACTCCTCATAAATTCAGGCTGGGTGGGTGGAGCTAAATTGCTTTAGGCTGTATAGAGGAATATAAATAGATGTGTTGGTGTTCATGACATCATGAAATCTGAATAGGCTGTTTTCCATATATGGATTGTATGGACATTTTAAAACCTTAATTTAAAACCTTTTATTTAAAAAGATAATCGATTCATTTCTGTTAAATTAAGTATTCCATTATAGAGGGCCTTTCATTAATACTTAAAAAAAATGTGTGCATTGATTTGAATATTTAACACACTTCACTAAATTGTACCACTAAACCCACTTAAGACAAATCATACATATCTTTATTTTTAATGAAACACAAAGCTGGTCAAAGTCCTATGGGTAGGAAAGAAAAATTTGACATTACAATGACAATATCTCTTAATAATTATAAATATCCCCATACTGTCTACATTCAAACTTCAGTTGCTAGGTATTCTAGAAACAAATTATCACATTGATATAATTGTAATAGCTAACATAACTAATTTGAGAAGTAATTTAGTTAAGCTATTCATTATTTTATTAACAGTGGATGAGGTGCTACAGTACTCAAAAGCCCGAGGCAGACTTGGGCAAGCCCAGAGCTTTGGACATCTTACAGTTACTCACACAGTAGCAAATGGCAACGGTGTGCTTCCATCCCTCAGTGGGGGCAGGCTGGAGGCTCCATGCAGGGTGATGCTGATGATTTCGTCTCCAGGGCAGGACACATGAGTGTGCAAGAAAGAGAGAGATGCACCTGCACTCAGAGGAGACTCCATAACCTGGCTCAGAAACACAAAAAACACACAAAAACGGGGTTGAATATAGAGCATTGCAAAGAATATGAGTCATGTATCTATATTATCATGTAATCATGATCCAACGGAGAACAAGGGTCTAGAACTGTGGTAACATACTACAGCAATTAAGGCAAATGACCAGTCTTAAAATATTTCTATGAATCAGGAATAAGCCAATTAAATATCTGAAAGCATTTGTTAAACACTGTAACACAAATATGCACTAAACCTCGTGTTTAATGAAGGGATTAAATATTCTGGGAACACATCTAACAACGTGTCTGAGCAAGCAGTGACATCAGAAGCGAACGATTTCGGCACCAGGATTTTGAATATCATTTACAAGTATTATACATAGTGAACACTGATTTGATGGAATAGCATCAACACCCTGACTAAAATGGAACCTGTTTTCAGTCGACATGGTTTCTAAGCAACAGGTAATCTGAGACACAAGTACAGCTGTAGCAGAAATGGCTTTTCACAGTAGAGGCTGAAAGTGTCAGAGGGTCCATTCAGTGCTACATCACATAGCAACCTTGAGGCTCACTAAGCTGTTCAAAGCGCAGAAGGGTAAGCGATTTCTATTCAAATAATAGAAGGTGAAAAATAATCACTGGAGAACAATGAGGCTGCATCCATCTACGACACAAGGTCCTCTCCCGCATGCTGGATAATAGGCATTCTCTCACACGGCGTCACGTTTCTCAGCACAAAGCTGTGGTCTGTTCGAATAAAGGATTTTCTCAGGGCTTCAATATTTTATCGTCTTAGAAAATAAGCTCCTTATTTGCAAGAGGGAGAAAAGAAAACACGAACGCATAACGAATTCATCAGGCTGGGGCAGGCAGTCATGGGTTTAAATGGGATCAAAGATTCTTTTCAGGTTATTCAACGTTCAACATTAAAAGTGCAACTTTGAGACGTGTGGCCGATTTTGGTTATTTGCGTGGTATAGGGGACGAAATTTTTTTTAAATTTGTATGCACTTAATATAGTAATTGTAATTGCTCTGTTGTTGGTTTTAATCAGGATTCTCTTGTTCATACTACAGAGTAATCTGGGCTGATTTTAGTGAAGCATAAGGCCCTGGCATCATCTATTTGGATATTGTTGCACTTGCTTTGCCCAGTTTGTGTACTCCCCCATGCAAGCCTGCCTTCCTTTGTGTGCAACATTTTACACACCTGCTGCTGTGCGTGATCCTTTTCTGACAGCTAGGCAATATAGTAACAAGCTAATAGTAACAAGCTCTGTAAGATTAACAAGACAGCTTTAAGTTAAACGTGGGAGTTATACAATAAATAAGCAAAATTTGGTCAAATAGCCTCTGTGTGCTTTTCTTGAATTCTTTGAGTGCCTAAGTTTCTTAAAAGCTGCTTAAAATAGTTGTCTGGAACCACTTGACTTTTGCATTTTTCCCAGATCCCCCAGTCATGCTATCTTGGACTCCAGGGCACAGATGGCTGCAGCACTGACAGAATATGTTTAGGTATATAATGATGATGGCCCTGAATAATCAGACAGCATGGTTCTCAATGTATCAATTAGAATACCTTAACTGGCAAACGTAAAACACCATTTTTTCTTGCAAAAAATAAATTTAATGCATAAAATATTTAAGAAGATACAAGAAGCTATCTTTGTGTATATTCTCTTCATCATTAGTCTAAAAATGTGTTTTTGATTCATGTAGAAGTTATGATACATATGATACAATCAGAAAAACGCATAATGCAATAAAATTTCTCATAATATCAATTCAATATCATTTCAATATCATATTGCCACACCTCTGTGTCCCATAATGGTGAAAATGACATGATGGTGTAATGAATGGTAACACATCACACAGCCCGACAAAGGTATTCTTATTGACACAAGTGTGACTACACGCCGTCATGTATTTCAACAATATCTGTCAAAATCCCACAAAGTTACATGAAGATTTCATTTCTCATTTACAAGACATTCATTGTTACTACTTCTAGGAGTATTTTTGACACATTTTTAAAAGCAATTTCAACACAGAAACATGAAGCTTTTACTGGAACATGTAGTTGACTATGAAAGGTGGAGATAATATTTGGAGAAGTAAATCAGCATCCCCTTACCAAACCAGTTTTAAGATCACAGCAGTAAGATATCCCACAACATTTGGTATATATCCTTTTTCAAAAATGGACACTAAATAATAAATATCATATCTGTAACATGTAAACAATATGATTTGCAGTATGCAGTATCTTATATTTTCAATGGATATTTTTGCTGAAGATGGCTATTTCAGTGTGTGTGTGCGCGTTTGATACTGAAGACAGGTCCATATTTTCATACTAAAACCGAAGCCTTGAACATGCAACGCCTCCTGAGACTCCAGACTTGTCAATAATTCAGAGGTGGAAGGAAAAATGTTATAAGGCAAGACAGCATAAAGTGGACTGGGAGATGGTGGAGGGACGCTTATGGAGAAAGTAGGGAACTGGGGGAGAAAGGGGAACCTATAATTAAAGAGTGAGTAAAAAAGAGCGAAGACACAGGCATGGGTAAGAGTGACAGGATAAGAATCGGGAGACAGTGTACTACACATTCACACACACACCCTGAACACATCCCAACTATCATTATTATAGTGCTGAAATAGTGAAAGTGGTTTCCACTTGCTGGAAAATCAATCCCACTTGTATGCATGAATTATTAAAATAAAAACAAGACTTTCTGTGAAAGACATTTTTACTGTGTTTTGAATGTAGTCAAACAGAATAAAGGCTGAATAAAACATTTTGAGGAAAACCCTTTCTTTAAAAGGCCTCTTCCTAGAAATGCTTTACAAAAGAATATTGCCAGGTCAATATCAGTCTCGATCCAAAAAACTGCTGCCCACTCGAACAATATCCTGTTGCCTTTAATGCTACCCAGCTAATTCATAACACAGATTCTGACACTAAAAGAGCACTGATGTATATCATGCTAAGGAGACATGACTAGGTTTTTGTTTGCCTAATTTCATGGCAAATAGAAACACTTTGGTATCAATTGACACTGCTACTAAATTGATAGCAGTAGAAAGGGTGACTTTGATACAGTCCTATAATAAAGAAAACCTAAAACAGCACATGCTCACACTGGGTGATATTATTCAATTCAATTCAATTCAATTTTATTTCTATAGTGCTTTTTACAACAAGGTTGTCATATTTTGTTAGCTGTAATTTTTAAATAGCAATTTAACATATATCTCAACTGTCAATATTGGTAATGTTACAGGAACATAAAGTTTTAGTATGCCATCTCTAATATTGGCAAACATATTTCATTCACAGTTTCATTACTGCATGGATGCATGCATTACTGGTAATCCCCATAAAAGATACCTAATGCCACTAATCCTAGTATTTCATATTGTCATAATAAGAAATATAGGCTTGAGTAAACAAGTAATGGTTATTAAATTGTAACAAGGTTGGAGAATAAACAATTATGTCATTTTTCTACAATTATGTATGATAAAATAAATACATACAGCTAGACCAACTGTCTCTAAGCAACCTGCAATAATTCAGTCAGTACATAGGTCAGATATAGCTCATTAAAAACATATAAATATACATGTCTAATTAGGCAACATATAAAAATGTTAAATAAAGGCTTGATTGTCCAATGGGGTAGATTCTGTGGAAATTACAGGTGTCAAATTAGCCCGTTAATTCCCTTCAATTAATCACAGATTTTATAAATTACTCTGATTAATCACATGCCGAGTTCAGCTTTGTCCTGGTCCTGACCACAGGTGCTCTGTAAAATGAAGGAGGAGATAAGAATGCGTTGCTTGGCCCAATTAACATAAAATTTCAAAACTGAACGATGAAATGGTTTACAGGACTAATGTCCTCTGCAATTCATGCAATAAGGTAATTTTGTATCATAGAAAAACACCAAGTCTAAAGTATGACCTAAATGCAAAGCATTTCGGAGTGAACCCGGCAGTCTGAACCAGCACAGCCCGATACAAGCCCCAGCGGCTCGCCTAACTGGACCAGTCCCTCAGATCCAAACTGAGCATGTCTCCCTGTCACCCACTAACTAACTCACTAACTGCATTTTGTCACATAGAGTACCGGAGAAATTGTGTGAATTCTACTGTTACTTCCAGGTTGTAATTGTGGCTTCAGATGCACTGTATGCATGGGTACTGGAACCACTAAATTAGTGGGAAACGTCCCCGTCACATTTCAAGATCATTAGTTTCGTCCCCCCACTTATAAACCCAGAAAGCAGAGTGCCTCCCCTCACTCCAGGGTAGGGGGCCTTTATGGATCAGACTAGTTTGTCCTGTACATCCCACAGATGTGTCTTGACAGTCTCTGCTGGATCAGGGTCTGGGGAATCCAAAAGCCCTTTCAACATACTGAATAATTTTTCATTTTCCTCAAAGCATGTCAGAACAGCTTTTTCAGTGTGATATATGTCACAATGGACATTATTTCAGCACACTGTTTCATGGCAATGGTATTCCATAATGGGAGGGGCCTCTTTCAACAGGAAAATGTGCCCCGTCACACTGTTCAGGAATGGTTTGAATAACATCAAATAAACTTGTTGATTTGGCTCTCAAACTCCTCTGATTTTGGCCAGAAAATGTCCCTGTGCATCACACTGCCTCAGTCGGCTTGCCATATTTCTGTTTAGCATCCTGGTGCCAACTCTTCCCCAGATGATCAACACACACAAGAACAGGCCACCTTCTTCTCAACAGTTCTGAGATCCAGTTCTAATGCTGACATATCTATTGTAGATGATTGGAAAGGAATTTACATGGGCCTTCTGACGGGCTGCTGCTACACAACAAGCTGTGTGATCTGACACTTTGTTATCAAGATGTTGTATAAAGAAAATTTTATCTGTTTATCTTTTCTTTATACTACATATACTGGATAAAACATTATTATCTGTTTTGGTTTTATGCTGCTACAAACTGCACAATTAGCTCTAATACTGTTCTAAAATTGCACATATTTACTGATGTACCGCTTCCGAGTTTATATGTGAACGCTGTAAACTCTCTTCTGTATCTTTGTACATCTCTGCTGCTTTAATACAGAACCAGTCAAAATACTGTAGTTATCCTCAATTGCACTGAACGTTGTCTTGTTTAGTTGTGCTGTTTCTCTTGTGTTCTGTCCTGTTTCCACTTGTGTTCCGCTCTGCTCCTGTTGCACAATGATCGTGGAAGAATGCTATTTCGTTTTTACTTTGTACTGTGTGTATATGGTAGAAATGACATTAAAAACCTACTTGACTTAACTTGATCACCCAAAAACTTTGGCTTTTTTTGGCACAATTGCACTAGTATAGCTCGTTTGTGGGATTGGACCAGACAGGCTACTCCCTATGTTTTGAGTGCCCATGGCCCGGTCGCCACTTCACTAGTTCCTCTTCATGGACCAGTTTTGGTTGGTATTAACCACTGCATACTGTGCAAAACCCAGTACACGGTTTTGAGGGGCTCTGACCCAGTCATCTCAATTTGATTCTTATCTTCCAACTTCCAGTACATCAACTTTAAAAGCTGACTGTTAACTTGTGTGCTATTACTTTCCACTCCTTGATTTGTGTCATGGTAATTAAGCAATCAATGTTATTCACTTTCTCAGTGGTTTTAATGTTAGGGCTGATTTGAAACTGAAATTGCAACAAAGGACCACTCATAACCTTGGGGAGAAAAAGACACAAACCTTTCATTGAGGAAATGTTATGTATTTGTCTGATATTGTCTGGTCTCTCTTCTACTTTGACAAAAGCAATATTTGCTCTTTAACTGTTACACTACTCTTCAAACAGTGATGCTTTTGTTCATGTCTTGATGGGTAACATTCATGTAACTTAACAGGAATAGCATGTGAAGAATCAAACAGAATACATCTACGCAACAGGTTTTGATGTAAGTGGTGGGTGTGAAAAAGGATGATGTCTATAACAACAGCAGCACACACCCCTGTGCTTCACAGAGCACTAAAACAATCTTTGATGACAATAAATTGCTGTCAGTGAGAACTGTGGAGCAAAAGCAAACATGAAAATGCAAATTGGCCTAGGGAAGAGGAAAAAAAGTTCAAATGAGACACACACAGACACACACACACACACACTCGGCAGCAGATAAAAGCAGAACAAAGCATGATCGCGCTGAACATACTCGGCAGCCGAGCGCTTTTGAAAACTTGCACAAACAGCCGAGGGCTTGGGGGCGCAGAACGCGACTGACTACATAACAGAGGGACAGAGTGAGCAGAGAGCTTCACATCTCTAGAGGGAAAAAATCTCCCAGCAGGATTCAAAAAAACTTGCCTTTATCAGGTTCCTCTCAGAGCTCCGGCTTAGAAAATGAATGGCACTCATTTGTAACGACTCTCAGTGGCAATTGCAAAATTTTAAATGCCACCACAAGCCACTGAGAGGATCTCTTATATTGAGGAACGCAGGATTTGTGAACTAATAGGTTTCTAAAGGAAGGACCTTTTCTATTAATAATCTTAGATCCACTTACATGGCAAAAGACTCACATTGCACTTAGCTATTTGGGCAGATATATACACACCGCATACAGGAGCTGACCAAGCCGAAGCTGATATTCCATATTTTTACGAATATCAGCATCTACTACACACTTTTATGAAGCTACAAATAAAATAAATTCATTTGAAAATTATGCTGCGGCCACTTTTTCAGTAGTCTCCAGTTTGTAGTCTAGTGTCATGTCCTGCTCACAGGATTACCTGATTGGTTACACATCACAAGTAACAGCCTATCAACTCTGGCTGTGCCACAGTTAGATTTGAGGCTCTGATTGTATTTTACAGAGTAAGGTTCAAAAGGCAATTTCTAAATATATGTTTAGTGACACATTCATTGTTAATTTTGCTGGTTTACTAAGTGAAAAGCCCAAATTTGTTCTGACTCTGATGTTTACATTTCTGGCATTTACAGACACTTTAATCCAAAGCAGCTTCCATTCCTTAAGTACAAAGGACAGTCTCACTGGGGGTAACTTGGGGTTAAGGGTCTAGCTAAGGAACCCAGTGGTGGTATGCTAAAGGCTCAGGTCCAGAGGCAAGTATCCTAAACACTGGGCCACCCCACCTCTGGGTTACTTGA
>JBBMFX010000122.1:7945943-7999184 GCA_037832545.1 Rhabdalestes septentrionalis
CCCCCCAGATGCTAGGGATGGAGGGCAGAAACACCCCCCCCCCCACACACACACACACACACCCCTGCTAGACGCTCGGGATTTAAGTCCCCCCCTCCCGCTCGACGCTTAAAATGTCACGCAAAGTTTGGTTTAAAAAAAAAAACACATCTGATGATGACTGATTTTATAATCTGATTTTTATTTTTTGCACACGACTACTAGTAATATTACGAAAGGTTTGTGTGGAAGTTGTCGTTATTCTAAACTAAGATTTACATTCATCTTGCTCCACACTAGGGTCACGGGTAATCAAAGACTATCCCAGGGTCATTGGGCGCGAGGCAGGAACCCTGGACAAGGTGCAAGCACACATGATTTTTACTTTTACTAGATCATTTTTACTGCAAAAGTATATTTGGTCCAAATATCAGTTATCCATCTCCTAGATTGCTTATAATCTGTATAAGTATCAGTCAACAACTATTATACACTATATAACAAATCAATTTAACTGAACATACGAGGGTACATACAACTACTTTTTCAGAGCCTACTGACTAATGCTTAGTTAGTCATAGCTCACTAATGTGGGACATAAGAGCGTGAGAGACAGAGCATCAGATATGTGTAATGCATCCAGCATGAGGAAACACTTATCTGATCTCAAAATCTGTCAGACTTGACAAAGGCAATTCCTTCCATACTAGTGCACTGCTGTTAAAATAGTCATGCTTTCCACTTTCGGTTTTCTAAAGCAGATGTTCCCAGTGGTCCTGGAGCCCCCCTACTCTGCACACTTTAGTGTTTTTTTCACTCCCTACCCACCTGGTCCCACTACTCAGCTAATTAAGGAGGTTTTCCTGAGTTGGAGTGGGTGTGTTCGGGTAGGAAACACTACGATATGCAAGGAAGTGGGGCTCAATGTTTGGAAAATATATTTGCGTAAAGAAACACAGCCATAAAAAAAACCTTAAACAATCTATAGGTCTGGTACAAATTTACATTATGTATTACGGCTGTTTAAACATTGAACACATTTTTCATGCTCATCTCAAACATAAAGCTTAGTTACAGAACCAATAATTGTCCTTTAATTTTTTACAGTGCATAACAGTGCATTTACTAATGCAGTCTACTAATGCTAAATTGCTCACTGAGCTAAAAATTAAAAGCTCAAAGAATGCAAATGTATATACATATGAAAATTAAGACACTGGACTCAAGCAGGAGACATGTAGGGAAAATGTATTGACAGTACACTGTGTCAACATGCTATTTTCTGATATGGAACTAACACATACTGAAAGCTGCCTGTGCATTGTACCTGATGTGTAGTTGTCGGGGGACTGCAGATACACACCTTGTCTCCAGGGAAATTGCATGTTCATGACTCGCTCTAACGTCAACTCTCTGATTGGTTTAACAATGCTGTGTGCTTCTCTTCACTACAGGGTAACACGTCTATACCTAAATGTGTTCATTAGATCAATTCCAACATGCAGTAAGATTAAGTGTGCATGCATTTTAAAAAGATAATAAAACCAATCTAATATATCAGCATGGGGCTGGGGGCATGAGATTCAGAGGAAATGGCAGATGAGACAGTAACTAATTCAGTCACAAACAAAAACGTGTGTGACCTTTTCTCCATTAGGGAGAACCACTTCAGATGCTGGAAGGCAATCACCAGCCCTACTCTCATAATTAGTTGCAATATGAGTGTGTTAGCAATGATTTTTTTTTTTAACAGCTTAAGGGTCTGCTGAGGGATTAGCGGTAAAGCGTCCTCCTCCCCATCCGTTACAAACATGCACACACACAAACACCTTCACTCACGCACTCAAGCATCCTTCTCAGGATATCCATATGTAAATGACAGTTTGTTGGCTCATTAATAAAGGGTCTAGGTCATTTAATGAGAGACGCTCCTGAAGGTGTGTGTCCCTATGGAGTGTGGAGGATGTGCAAAGCTGAAAAAAACTGCCCTGGAGCAGTCTACCACCTCTTGAACATTTTAGATAGATATATAATAATAAGGCTAGGTAAATTGATCATAATACTTAAAGACAGTTGTTTTTTTTGTTTTTTTGATAAGCTCAAAAAGAGACACAATATAAAAAAAACAAGTACAATGCTGTTTTGGTCAACTGTAGCACTTTGTTTCATCCATTAAGAAATTTAGTATGGCGCAGGCCCTGTTAAATCTGTTTTTAATGAAACAGGATGTTGATCAATGTACGTTGAGTATTGACAAATCCCAACAACAATCTCTGAAAAATTACAGTGATTATATTTTCTTGTAATGACCTCATATCACTAAATCACCCACCACTAAAGAGATAGGGACAATATTAAATTCAACATTAAATGCGTTCAATAGCCCATTATTTTCTCTACAGTGGCCACATGCATTTAATCAGGAGAGGTGTCATTTGATGACTTCAGAGGATCTTGTATAATGTATTTCTCAGACATTGATTTTCACTGATATCAAAAAGTAGATATTTTAGGGTCACTTGGGGGAGTCCAGTATATAAATGAGTATCCAGTAACTTGCACAATGCACACGCACGCTCCATGAAGTAATACCAAGGTCATCATTAAGAAACCCCAGCCCACTGAAGAACATCTGTCTGGTGTCCACTGCACTCCTTCAGGAGGCTCGGATCCAGGAAGCAGGATGACTCAGAGATTACGCAACATCTGTCTGCATGAGCACAGTGATATCACCATTTCATCTGAAGTGATCTGCCTCTTATTAAAGCTGTATTTCTATCATAACCGCCAATCTAGCTGCAACTGTTCCCACAGTGTTACAATTTTTACAGGAATCAAATATAAAGGCATTCTACTCCATATACTAAGAATAGATGAATTATTATATCTGATTACAATTTCTTTTTATGGAAAACTGGCCAATAATGCTTTTTAGGGTACAACAGGCAACACAGATAACAGTTTTACTTCACACTTTACCAAAAGCTCATTTTAATTATTCATAAGAATATGAGTCATAGTAATTTTCTAGTCATTTTTTGGCCAAATTATTCAATGATCACCCTGTTACTTTTTACACCAGATATCACAAGTAAATGCTGTTCACATTTATTGACCTGGCTCCCATTACTTTACATCATACTGTAATACTGACTAAAACTATGTCCATTTTGCCCAATTGTGCATTCCTTATAATAAGCCTATTCTGCCCATTCTTATATTGCATATTCATCACAAACGTTCTAAATGATGGCCTGACCATTCAGTTCTGCTATAAAGTAAGTAAGCAAGAGTGAGGAAGAAGGATTTCGGAGGAAGGATAGAATCATAGCACATGATTATTTAAATATCTGACAAATATAGGTCAAAAATATTCATCTCTATTGTATCACTGCATTCTTTTTTTTCTAAAAGCTGGTCACTGTCGACCCAGTATCACTGCTTCATGTTTGTGCCTGCGTGTGAGTGCACTAAGGGAAGCTGATGAATGATCTCTGTGGGAAGCAGGATGTATGTGACTCTGTCCACACACTGCAGCTCTGGATGAAAAATCAGGGCCCATCTGGATATTTGCACCAGGTTGACTTTTACAAACATCACACTGACCGTCGATCTGCCTTCAAAGCATCGGCTTGAAGCCAGTTATACAGCCACTGAATGCTCAATTTGTAAAGAAGAAAGTAGAGGTCAGGCTCTCCAGAGAGGTTCAGAAAGGATAATATTTCCACTCAGTTAATCCATTTGAAATGAATGACGGCGTGATGTGACTGTGAAACATGACAGAGATCATAATTGGTGGGATGGCTTACCATTTTAATTTCAATGGGTTGCTTAAGAAAACATTTATGTTCCATCACTCAGTAGATTAATTGCTTCCCTAAAATGCTTCATTAGCTCTAAAGATGTAAGGAGTTATGTACAGTACTGAAAAGAACAAATATTGCAAAAAAAGTGTTTCAAAATATATGTATATGAGGGGTCAGTGTCTAGTGCGGCTTGGTGAGTTTCCTGGTCTAAGGCCTTCTCATTGAAAAAAGGGTCCTTCGTCAAATCAATTTCCAGAGTGAAGATTTTCAGAAACTTTTAAATATCTGTGTCTGCACCATTATCTCCTTTGTTTGCATCGGAGTGTAATGTTTACTCCTTTTTTTCCATGAGGAGCTGTTTTTGCAATGGTGGACATAGACAAATTAGTGATTGCCAGGGGGAATTTTTACATAGTGACTCTTCATGTACACAGAGTATATCTTTCCGATCTGCTCACGCTGATCTGTACCCTGTGGCCTCTTTAAACATTCTGGTAGAGCTGAGAAGCACATGGATACACTTGACAACCCAATCAGGGCTAACATTTGGATGCAGCCACAAACCGGGGCCACCAACAACACCAGTTTTGTTAGCATAAAATAATTGCTTCTGTTTGGCCAACATGGGTATATGGGTAGTGTGATATTTCACTGCCCATTTGTTGGGCATGTTCTTGACAGTGTCTTTATCTGGACTTTATTTTAAAACCAGGGTTTATGTGGATGGGATTTTTGAAGGGGGAAACCCATACACATGTGGATTCTGAAGGGGGAAAGCCATACACATGTGGATTCTGAAGGGGGAAACCCATACACATATGGATTCTGAAGGGGGAAACCCATACACATGTGGATTAAATTTTAAATACACCAATAAAATATGACAAGCTGTGTCAGGTGTGTTTGAGCAGAAAAATCACTGAACTGTGCTAAACTACAGGACTGGACTTTGCCTTTCCTGTTACATGTTTTGGGGCTTATTTTGTTAGAAGGCACTTTGATAACCCTTAAAAAAGCACTACGAGAAAATATTTCTTTACCATGAGTCAAATCAGCCTGTGTAGTAAATATATTTAGATGACGGCACTTTGGCACATACAATTTCAAAGAGGAATCAAACGGAAACCGTGTAGTTATATTGTATCAAGTGGTCAAAGTACTTGTTCTTTTAGGCTGCTCATGCCTAAAGGAAATTATAGCTGCAAAACAATTCCCCAACTTGGCCAAGAAAGATAGCTTTATGACTGTGTGTTGAAATCTGCCACAGATAAGGGGTGAGACTGGCTTTAGAAGAGCCTTCACTACAAGCTAGCAATAACCACATAACCCTGCAATAACCTCAACATTAAATAGATACCAAGTCCTACCTGGATGTATTTCAGGTGGACCAAAACAAAAGTCATAAAACAATACAACAATAAGTATGGGTCTTCCAGTATTGTGCTACATCAAACCATTATGCTTTATAAATCACATCTGGACTGTCTGGGCCTGTCCACAAATTAAATAAAAAGGGAAAACAAAACTCAGTCCTTCTAGCCTCTGTAATCACATAGCAGCTGAACAGAATTCTACAAAACTCTAGGGCAAAGTGTGCGAATCCAGAGTGCGCCTGCTGAAATTGCTTTAGATAGTAATTTCATGCTCCATATCAATAACTGCAATAACTGCTGGCCGAGTGTCTTCAGTTTCCTGAAGCGATGAACATCAAGGGAGAAAGAGCAAATTATCTTTTTAGTGCCTTTAAAACATATTCCACCTCTTGAGGACACTGAACAGTTATAGATGGAGAATAAAAACTAAAACAACTCAAAATTGACAAAGTCTAAATGTGTTTTTGAAAAGTGAATTAAAAGACTATCATGGTATTCATGCTCCATCCTTAGTGACTGGAATCAAAAGTTGTTATGGTGAAAAGCTAAAATGTACTTATTTTGTGTTCTTTGTGCATCTGTACCTGGGGCTCAGCAGACTCCAGGGGATACAAATCTTAATTAGTGAAAACACCCACAAATAGTAGAAAGATCTCTTGGTTTCCATGGTATGGTGTACGGAGTTCCCCAAAGACAAGGGTCTGCCAAGGCACACCCTCCATTTTTCTTTAGAATGATCTTTTTACACACACAGAAAGAGAGTGAGAGAGAGAGAGAGAGATAGAGAGAGAGAGAGAGAGAGAGACCGAGAGAGACCGAGAGAGACAGAGAGAGAGAGAGATCACAGACTTCCAGACAAAAACAATATGGTTTGATGAAAGGAAATAAGCTTACAGCTCCCAGTGTCCCAAATCTCTGACATCATATTAAAGAATTCACAGCAGAGGAGCAGATTTGCTCTGACAGGCCGAATATTTAATGTTCCACTTCAGCATAGTGCAAAGTAAGCACAACTGGTGCACCATCAAGTGCACCACAAATTGGCCAGAACCTTAAAACCACCTGCCTAATATTGTGCAGACCCACCTGAAGAACAGCTCTGACCGTTTGATGTGTGGACTCCAGAGGACCACTGAAGATGTGCTGTGGTATCTGGCACCTAGACATTAGCAGCAGATCTGTGAAATCCAGCAAACGGCAAGATGGGGTCTCAACGGATTGGGATAGTTTGCAGGACTCGCCGGATCTGCTGCTAATGTTTTGGTGCCAGTTACTACAGCACACTCTCCACAGTCTTGTGGAATCCAAGATTCAATGAGTTAGAGCTAGTTTGGTGGCAAGGGGTGGTCCTATGCAATACTGAGAATGCGGTTTTAATGTTATGGCAAATAAACAAGGAGAGTAAATCATCTCAATATAAATATTCTCAATAAACAAGGAGAATAAATAAACAAATGTCTTTTCCCATTTTGTGTACATGCACGGTTCTTGTTTTAAGCAAAAAAAGACTTTTTCTGCATTAGTTTTAATCATTGTGGCTAACATATGACAGGCAAACATATGTATTCTTCTACAAATGAGAAGAAATCCCACATGAGACCATGATTGCAAAAATGCTTTTGTGTCATTCACTCTAGTTAATGAGGCTGCAAACCTGTGGAAAAGACTACATTAGTCCAAATTAAAACTGCTCTTATTAACAAGAACAACATTTATTTCATAATGTCTCAGATAAGCAATTGCATTTAATAGGTTTGTGCAGCTGAGAGGCAAGGTAACCCATCCAATAGATTGATCCTACACAGACTGAACAAACACACACGAAAACATCATCCATCGCTAACATAAAGAGACCCTCCTGATGGCAAAACAGGCACACAATTAGTCCTCTGAGCAGCCTTTGACTAAAATACTCCCTAAGCCATCATAAATTTCAGCCATTAATTAGAGCACTAATTTGCAGGAGTACATTTTTACAGCCTGGGCATATTCACCCTGCACAAATGGCTCATTTTGAAAGGCAGCATAGGTCTTATTAAAAAGACTGTATGGTGTAGGTGGGAGCTTGAGGAGAGGAGCAGATGCCAAGGTCAGTCATGGCTATGAACAAACAGCAGGATGGTGGTGGATCCACACTGGGGAGTATCACCTTACAATTCCCAAACACCACTGTGAATAAGGAAGAGTACAGGAAAAAGATTATTAAAAAGCATGTATTCATATTTATTTGAGGCCATACTGGAATTCTAAACTAATTATGTTATGTAAATGCTGCATGATAAATGGACCAAACAGAATTAAGTGGGGGGTATTTTTGTCCATTTTTCTACTAGTTCTAACCAAAATCATTTGATCCCATTAACCCTAGGAGGGCAAAATCTAGCATGTGCTTCCTCTAGGACACATGAAGCAACACCACATGTTTTCCAACTACCATTGATGCAACAACACAGGACTGTAATGTTAAGTAACACACATTCTTTTCAGCTAGCATGTGGCGGTTAATTCATCCCGAGTGAGCAAGGTACCTATAAATCCTGATATATCTTCTAAAATGTTCCGTCACTTTTAATTACAAATAGATTTGAAAAAGTGAACAAATAAAATATTTCATGATAATCGTATTAAATTATGTTCAAATTATTTTAAATGCACAAAGTAAAAACAGAACTGAACGATATACATAACAGGTAAACCCACGTGCCCACAGCAGGTTCTGGATTTGACATGTTGCTTGCTTTATTTGGGCTTCAATAACTGGCACTTAAGCACACATAACTCGGTAGCCACAATTAAGTGCCTGTATCGATGCGACATTAGTATTTACAGCAGGGGCGTAGCACACGGGGGGGATGGAGGGGATTCAACACCCCTACTTTTGTTAAAATGTGATTCCATCCCCCCCACTTTTGTCAGATTATATTGTATTAAATTGATTAAGTTGTATTTATAACTTGGCATCCCCATCTCAGAACCCCCCCACTTTTGGAAAGCTTGATACACCCCTGATTTAAAGCACTCCAAAAGAGAAGAATGTTTAAGTAAGGTTGGATGGTTACTATATTGTTGAAACAAACAACTTGGGTGAAATGATTCAGATTTACAATTGCACAATCTTAATTTAGTACATGTAGAAGTGCAGTTCAAATTACAACTCCTATTAGTGAAACAAAAGAATGGGGGACAGAGTAGCTGTAAATAAGAAGCCCTCTGTATGTACTGCACTAGCTTTAGTGAGTGGTGATCTTTGCTGGGTGCCTCAGCATTTAATTAAAGCGAGCTTGTTCCTGTCACAGCATCACCATGGTGTGATTAGTGCCAATAAGGCTTGGCACTGCAGTCAGCGTGATGTGGCACGCGCAGCTCACTAACACGTTCCAGTCAGGGGCGGACAAGCCGAGCAGGGTGCTAACAAAGAAGCCAGGAGAGAAAGAGTAATTAAAGACAAAGTCAGTCTCAATGCTCCATATTATAGTGCTACTATAAGGCTTCAGACTGTCTGTCTGTGTCTCCCAGTCACTGCGTCTGCCTAAAGATGCCAGGGATGTTAAAAATAAAAACATTCACATTATTTAAACAAATTCTGTCCGTCTACGTTCCATCTCAACCTAAGAGGCCTCATTGCTATACGGCATTATTCCAGCGGTATTTTACATGCAAATGATGCCTCAATTTCCATCTCTGCTTCAGGTGTAGATCCAAGTCTCCACTTCACTCTACACATACAAAGCTGACTCACTCATTACGTTAGAAAACCATGAAAACACACACATATGTAACCTGGAAAATTATGACCCAAAATCCCATGATGACATGCAATAGGTTTTGGGTGCATTGATAAAATTATTTGTTTTGTAAATTAAAATTAAAATAAGCACACGATTACTGTTTAAATGCCAGATTTAACATAATGGGGTGAAAAATAAAACATCAAATGATTATTAATGGCACATCTTAGATATTTGTCAATGTGTTAAAAAGTAAATAAACAGAAACTATGCACTAAATGCTACATAGGATGTGTTACATTATTTTCACGTAAAATTAAGAATAAATAAATACAAGCCCCATAAGCCTGAACAGTAAACTGTAAGCAGTGAACAATGGTAGTCTTGTCTTCATGCTAATCCTACATGCAATGTGGAAGGTTGCAAGTGTTTTGTTTTGTGTGTAAAGACGAACACCCTTGGCTTATCATTGCTGTGAAGAAAATATTATCATGTCAATAACTGAGATTATTTTATTGCCCTGCCATTGAGTATGTATTTTATAACCATATATTATGTACAGTGTATAATGAAGCTCCATTAAAGACACACAAAAACAAGTATCTGGGAGCAACAGCAGACTGTGGAGGATCATGGAGGTTAATACTCCACTGCATTTTTGCTTCATCTTGGTTTTCAAATCAGTTCTCTCATCACTCTTATCTCTTTTCGACCTGTAAGGTAAGGGAAGAAGGTTCAGTCTGAGGCTCTATATTTAGGCCAATAATGCCCACCTCATTTTGTCCTCTTGTACAGGACAGCCACCAGTGTATCACACGAACCATCCAGACAAGTTATCTAGTCCATCCTAAACTCTATGAACTGAGCCTTTTACTATGTTTGAGACTAAAGGTCTAGAACTGTACGTGCCCAACACAAGCAATCCCCTCCTTCTCATACCTTAAACAAGCATAAATACAAACTTAAATGTACTCAGTCAACTATGTAAAGTATATGGATAAATGTCTTTCCCTATATTATCTCAGTCTTTCTCACTTCTATCCTTATGATTTAAGGTTCGCAGATGGTGTAACCTAAAAACTTTCTTCTTAAAATTAGGAAATATCTGAAACTGGTTGTATCGATTCCATTCACCATGAGCTGTCTTCATTGTTGTATGAAGAAAGCTCATGGTGAATGGAATCGATACAACCATAAAAGCCCATTTTCAAGCTGTGTTAAAAATATAGCTATATTTTAATACGTTAATGACAATACCATCAACAAACTTACTACTAGATGGAAGTATTAAAATAGATCAGTTTCTTCCTCCTTCTCCTCCTCATTTACCAGCTTAGCAAAGCCTGGCCTAGAACAAATGAGATTTTCAGTTTACAAATGAGTAATGTTTCTTCCGTGTCAATTTGTATTTCTTGTCTGAGACTCTAAATATTTCCAGTTTATAAGAGATCAAGTGTTCCGTATCTATTCCATCCAGTAGCAGAATCATCTGCACTGCACACAGAATACATGATAGATGCCTGATATCTCTATTAGTCATGAATTCCAGGAAATCAATTGAAGCAATGTTCAGACAGCACTGCCTCTGCTGTATGTCAAAGAGGCTGTCAGCCACTGGCAGTGTGACAGTCAGGAAGACACACTGCCTTGTATGTGTGTGTAAGAGTGTCTCTCTCTGTCTCTTTACCATGAACGCTGCTGCTTTAATAACCACCCAAAAGATTTGTCACATGCAGCCTAGTTCCACCACTGCCACCTCAAACACCATCCTCATGCACCTGAGCCCTCACTACAATAGTGTTAAATCCACCAACATTACTACCAATGAGAATTTCTTTTTTTTCCCCATAAATGGTTCTGATTTGTACAATGAAATCCACTATGGATCTCAAGAACCAAACCATCCCTCTTTTACCCCCCATTTTTACCCTTGTGTTGTGCGCGAAATGTTCAAGTTATGACTCTTTGCATGAAAGAATAAGGCATTTTAGTGCAAAGAATACAAAATAAAAAAAACACAAACATTGTCAGTGTTCCTGATTTTCCAGACCAATCTGAGAACCACTGCACTGGTCAGTGCAGTCATTTTACAGCCTTTCGAGTGATTCCCACAGGATTTACCCCCTACAGCACCGTTGGATACAATATACATTAGGACAGGTAAAGCTCCACTATTCAAAATAGGGTTTAAAATGAATCATGTCTTTGAATTCAGTGCTCTGTCTATTTTATGTAATTAGGCCCTCTTTTTTTCACTGCTGCAGAAACAATGCCACACCACAAAAACCAAAAATGCGCTTCACATCAGTGTAACTCATGTGTCACTTGTGGTTTGACTGATAGTAAATGATGGTGTAGAAGATTGGGGGGATATTTATTCTGAAAGGCACAGAAGCCGCTCCATTCCAGTGACATTACGGTTGTCAACCATAATCAGCGTGTCTGCCTCTTCTGTTGAACAGAACATGGAGGATTGCAGGAACACACACCAATCCAATTACACCCTAATTGAGTGCTGCAAGGCTCATTGATTACAACCGATGCTCACTAATAGAATAAGCCTTAGCACAGCAACCTCAGAAATTAGGCACATGACCCCAGAATTTTCAGGGTCTCAGGTCATAATGGGAGGTGAATCTGCTTTGGGTCTCCAAAGGACCATTTCGGTTCACAAAGAGTACAGCTCCAAAAGGCAACAGATTTATCATTCAGTGACAAATGCAAATGAGCCATCATTGAGAATTATGTTTCCCCTTTGAACCTCATTTAAAAAGAAAAGAACGACATTTCCTGGGTCACTTACATGAGTACACGGGAAGGGCTCAGGGCTCTGTGATCTGGTGTCATCTTGGTTAAATGGGTCCAGGCCATATGGGTCAGACTCTTTCTTGTCTCTGGCATACTCTGTGGGGGTCATACTGCTTAGAGTTGATGGAAAGCTCTTGTTGGACGAGTCTACTTCTGAATGACAATGCGGCTCTGAGCTTAAAATGGGCTGCCGTGACCGAAGACAAATAGTGGTTAAAAATGGGGCACAACAATACAACATTTTCTATATTTTGTGGTTTTCACTGTATAATATGATTTCAATATAGATGTAAAAAAGCCTTTGCTAAGATTATTTTTACATTTCCATACAATACAACTCTAGCTCAGTATCTGATAAAAGCATAATTAACACAATTAAGTATTTAAATCCAATTCAACTGAATTTCTTTCATATCATTTTACAAACTGCTCTTTTTTCTGATGTTATACTCTTACAGCAGGAAACTGAGAAATTGGAGTAGTCAGCAGTCTTTGTTACCATGGTAATGTTAATGCAAACTCAGTGACTGTTTATACCTGCAAATCCAGTTGTCCAGGCAGGCTGACCAGCTCTAGGGAAGATCTCAGATTTAGAATGGGAGACCCACAGGGAGAGCACAGAGCAGCATCTCCATCAAATAGTTTCTCCTCCTGTAGCACATGTGAGCTGGAAGTGCTGATTTCCTTCAGCACCACTGGTCTGGCTTCATGAAAGGCCACAGAATAGAGCAGACGTCCGCAGTGCATGGCTAGATAATCATTCTGCACACGCAGTAGTGCCATGATGCCAGTGTACTGGTAGAGCTCCCCCTCAGGGTCTGCATACAGGTTAATGCGGGGGGAATTGGTCCTGGGGTATATGGCGAAGAATGCCTCACCTGTCTTCACCTCTGAGTCTGTCACACGGATGGCCTCCACTTTTAGTCGGACATCATGGTTTTTGTCATTTTTGCAGAAACCTAACATAAGAAGGAAAGAAATCAATTTATTTTCCGGTCATGGTAGTTTAGTTACTCATCCTTATCTTATAGCAGATGTCTTCAAATATGCCAATTAACATTTACAGACACTTTAGATTAAATAATTTACCTTTGGGCAGAGTGAAGATAAATTTATTGCTGGAAAAAGCATAGATTTCATCCAAGCTCACTTGTTCAATGGTATCGGTGGATGCC
Source organism: Rhabdalestes septentrionalis (assembly GCA_037832545.1). Classification (NCBI taxonomy): domain Eukaryota; kingdom Metazoa; phylum Chordata; class Actinopteri; order Characiformes; family Alestidae; genus Rhabdalestes; species Rhabdalestes septentrionalis. The sequence goes on from JBBMFX010000122.1 coordinate 7,958,813, forward strand.
GAGCTCTCATGTAGAATCTCTCCATCTTTCACTCTTAGCTGAACTTCAACAGCAGAACTTGTGAGAAGTGGATTCTCCACAGTCAGCATGAGCCGGTACCAACCCAGCTGATTAAACTGGATGTTCACAATTTCAAAAACAAAGTCCATATCCTTCTCTTCAATCTTAAGGTGTTTCCTCGGCATGACCGATGCTCTCACACTGCTTTTCAGAAAAGGTTTTGAGAAAAATTCCACAAAATTGAACCGAAGAGCTTTCAGGCAGCACTAAAAGTTGAGTTTAAAGATAAGTTTTGTTCTGTTGCCAGAGCTACAAAACCATAGACCATGAATGTAAACACACTATGTCAGGTCACTGGCTGTCTCTGATAATCAAAAGTGCTGTAAAACACAGCCTACCGCTCACAGTGTTTGTTTGGCAGGGCCCTTAATGAGAGATACAGACAAGAACACCTTGTTTCAGGTCACAAACTGCCGAATGCATATTGCTGGTGACGATATGTTCATAAGTATGAGTACATACCAGTGATCAAAGGTCATTTCTTTGAACTTCAGCCAAGTTGAGTCTTATTTCAGCTCCCACTGCACTTTCACCAGTTTTTTTTATCATTACTAAGGTCTGTAAGATGGGGTCAAAGTCTGGTGAGACTACATGCAGTGTCCATATATTTTCCTGTCCTTTCAAAACATTAAACCTAGTTGCTGGAGAGCCGTAAGGTGGAGGTTGCGATTAATGAACCGGACACGCATGCAAGATTTTGACTGATCTATTTTGTAAGCTGCAAGAGCATCCAGGAGGAACAACAGGATCAGAATATAGTGCAACCGAGGTAAAGAAGAAATCATATACTCTGTTTAGTAAAAACGTTTTGTAACTACTTCCATTTACGCAATTTATTCCAGCGTGCCTGTATTTTTATATGTTTAGGGGAAAGTAGCACGAGGCATGGTATAGTATATTGACAAATCAGGAAACCCATTAAATGCCACAAGGAATATGATTAAAATCAACTTACTTACTTCTCCTCCGTGATGCTGTGAGAAGAACCATGAACTCTCTCATCTTATCCAGTATTTTTAGCTCCAGTCTGTAAAACCACGTTTTAGCAGTAGCTAAGGTTAGGTTTGGGGTTGAGATGCACCATCAAATCTCAAAATCTTGTGCTCAAATCTTGTGCTCAAATTCTCAAGTTGTGTAGTCTTTTGTTGAAAGAGAAATGTGTTTAGTGTGATGTGCTTGTAATAGTGAACGCCATGTTTTTGTGTTATGGTCATCAATGCTGCACCAGCAAGTTGCAAATCAGTTGTAAAGAGCATTTTCATATTTAACTCACCAAATTTCTCCCAAGGATGTGTATCCCATAGAACAGTCTATAGTAGACGAGTATCTCATTACTGGATGGAGTACATTTATGGTGCTTTAATTCTCAGGCACACACAATATGATCAAAAATATTGGGACACACCACCTTTATTGTAGAATTCACACATTTTTCACACACGCGGCCTTTTACAAATTCTCTTGAGTTTATTTCCCCCCCTTGAGGTCCACTTATGAAAGTTGTTGGCTTTGTGTATTCAGGTGTATTAAATAACTAGATGTGGCTGACTACCCTGTTTTAGGCAGAAATACCCTTTAAAACTTTAAGATAAATGAATGGGGCTAAACCCTGTGAACTTAAATAAGCAGTGAATGTGCAGAATTTTGTAATGAAAAACTACTAGTTTCAAACAGGACATTCTTGTAGCTTAGTTTCCTGTACGATCTGGGTAGCGAATAGTACATTAGTACATCATGCACTACATCATACTACATTTTTTAAATGTATAAATGTATTTCAGTATGTTTGTTTTAAGAGGAAGGGTTTTCCCACCATTACCAATCCAGTAGCTATATTTCTGTCCTATGGACCCATTGAGGATTTCAGCAATAGATGGCCACATCTCTATTCTAAGCCTATATGAAATGTTGAAGTGCAGTGCCCAGTGTGAATTGTCTGTAATATGGATATCCAGCATTTGTCTTGTAAGGAGCTACAAACTGCATAGTTACTCTGTTTTATTGGTCTAGCTTTAACAAAAACAAGGTCATTATTTTTTTGAAGCTGCTGAAATCAGGGGACTGGCTTGTCACCTGTCCTGTGTTCTTGATGGATGGTTGTTTTTTTATCCAGCATTAAATGTCTCAATCTGTCATTGGCATACCCGAGTTAGCACCATGGAGACTCCTTTCCTTTAACCGGCTGATGTAAGCGTCCCCATGAGACTGTGAGTGATGATTGCGGATATGAAATCATTAGAGAGAACGTCTGTCTTGCTCTGTCTGATCCATGCTACCTTCTCTTTAATTAGATTCAGTCATGTCAAAGGTTGTGGACACCGAGAGGATCCCATTTCTAGTTAGCCGTGCCGGAGTGGGTGCTGTGAGCGCTGCACAGTTCTAAATGCAGTAAAGGCGTGTATCCTGCTGGAGATGGTTTTGTCATTTTGCAGTAGTTTAGGATGTAATGATCCAAATGCTGTGAATTTGGGATGGGTTTTGCGCAATAGGTGTCTTTTTAACAATAGTCTTTTTTTTTCCCTCTCAGTGCAGTCATGTTCTTTTATATGCACTCCAAACCATCTATGATCTGAATAATTAATTAAGTAATATGTGAGATATGATTCTAGTGGGTTTTTTATTTATTACTGGTAGTACTGCTTTCCTTTTACTCAGTACTGCACTATAATGTCTAAGGATGGTTCTTCTTCCAGCTGACTTATGATCAAATGTATTGTTCATAATTCACTGCTGAACCTCAAAACCAAGTATCAGTTTTTTCTCCACCTGGTGCAAACAAACTCTCTGGCACAATTCCACTGCCATCTTGGTGATGTAGGTCTTCAAAGCATTCTTTGTTCAGCGGCCTCTATGTGTCCAGCTTCTTTCTTCTTCACAGGGGGATGAATCTGAATCTAGAGGTTGTTGTCGTCCTCTCAGAAGGGTTATTGGAACCTTTTTAACTGTCTTTGACTGTAATCCCTGCATAATGAGAGTGGCAAACCAACCCTAACGCTGGGCTTGAGTTACAAATACTGAGTGCCAACACACACACACACTACACACACAAAGCGCAAGAGAGGAAGAGAAAAGGAAAGAGAGGGAGGGGATTCAGGGAAGACAGCTTCATTGTATTCTCCATTTGTCGGGGGAAAGTTGTATTATTTTTCTGTTCATTAAATGTGTGTAATTAGTGAAGGAGTGCGGAAGGAGAAGGAAATACAACCTTTACTGCTTTACCCCCAGAATGTCTTCATTCTGCTCAAGTTGCCTTCGCTCTTTCTTTGCTGAAGTTCAGCCTTTCTAAATTCAGATCAGGGGTAGAGTAACCTGATGATCTCACGTTAAACCCACCTGTTTGTCTCAGTCTGTGTCTGCGTCGTGTACTGCAGCACCAGAAATTGTATGCTTGCTTCTGTTATAACATCACTCATAAAAGTGTTTGTGTGTGAAGCACTGTTGTAGATTGCCAAAGTGTGTGTGTGTGTGTGTGTGTGTGTGTGTGTGTGTGTGTGTGACTCGTCATTAGGAATCTCCACAGTGAAATGGAAAAGAGAATCCGCTCATCTGAATTTCCCTGTTATCACAATGCAAAGTGTCTGATAGGCTGAATGTTTCCCAGTCATTCTCATCCCACACACCTACAATTGAGAGCCTTATAAGTTCCAGGGCTCTGGGTACCTCCATACAAGAATCCCAGCCAACAGCCCACCCCTGGAAGGCCACCTAATCCCAGTAAGCCACAGGTGGCCAGAGAGATTGGCTGCTCCTGTCTGGAACCTTGCTCTCTTTACTTTCACACCCCTTCTCATTCTCTCCCCTGCTCTCTCTCTCTTTCTCAGACTTCCAGTGTGGTGGTAATCCCTGTCTGAAAAAGAAGGCCCAGACACAAGTAGAGGAGTTTAGGGGTGGCACGCCGCAGCAGGGACCTGTCTCACTACTCCTCAGTAGACCTTGCTACAGCACCTGGACACAGAGGCAGACTTTACAGTGCAGTGTAAAAGTTTGGAGGGAAGTTTTTCTTATGTAGTATAATTGAGCAGGAGAGGAGCGGTGTGTGTCCCACTGGAAGGGTGGAGAGTGCTTCATACCTCTGTGCCTGGCTGCCTGGATCCCTTTGAATCACTGATACACTGATACATCTGTTTGATCCTTAAGCCAGCACGATGAGTGCAGAAACCGCAAAGGACTACTACGACTACTCAGATTGGTATGAAAATGCTCTACCTACCAAGCCTCCTATTGAGTAAGTAACTTTGTTTCTATGTGCTTCAGTTTGAACCTGACATTTAAAACTTTGTTTCAACTCAGTATAAAGTAAGATCCCTCCTCATAATTGAACACATAGATGGTGTTCTTTGAATGTACACTATTTTGACCGTCTTTAGGCTTGTTTTGCTGTTATTGCTGCTTGGCAAGTAATTTTTTTCTCATTCCATATTTCCCTACTCTCTCAGCAATGGGGTTTTACAGTGAAGGAATGTAAAGGGTTTAAAAAAAAGACAAAACAATGGATATATGTAGAAAATGTGTATACTTAAGGGATTAAAATGTTTGAGAACCTGTTGAATATGATTGTTTGAAGGGTGCAGTTAGAACCCTTTTTGATGAATGTACAATATATTCTGCTTATTTGGTGCTTTACAGCATATCTTGTATTAGTTGATAGTTACAACAACGACATTTAAGTGTCAAACCCAATGAACCCTAGCTCCATTATTGGCACAGTTTCTTCTCCCTCTTTATTTGCATGGTGTCCTCTGTTTCCTGTTTGAGTCTTTTGTGGTTATTTCAGTTTGCTGTAGAATCTTAATTGGCTGTTGAACCTCAGTCACATTGTCTATCAATCGGTTTAAATGCATAATCTCTGCTTAGAGCAGAGGTGAAAGTGTTGTTCTGCTGACGGAGGAGAGGTGTGTGTGGAGGGGGGTTCTGGGGTATGGGGGGGGAGTTTCACTTTGGGAATTGTGCTGGCTGAGTAAGCGGCCTGAATCGCACCAGCTTATGTTAAACACTCTGTGTTTGCGAAATTTCCAGAATTATCCCACCATGTGATCCCACGGCTGATGACGGTCTCTACCACATATGCATCACAGCCATATCCGTGAGTATTTGGCTGAAAAAATATTCTGCTCTCTCACACACACATACTTACACACACACACCCACACACACACACACACACACACTTGTAAATTTATGACCAAAGAGCATGTCATTCTAATTATTTCCTCCTGGTTGATGACTTAAAATAATTCTGTTAAGTATAAATTATATGTCTGTTTATTTTTCTCACATAAAATATTGTAGTTTACTCTCGTATATCATAATCAAATTATGTGACTCCTAGGTTTCCAAGTGACATGCCACACAAACCCCATGCTGCCAAGCCCTTTTTTCCCTATATTTGACTTTTATAAAAACAACTAACTGGCGGTGAGACATGTGGCCGGCAGTCCTCAGCCTACCCTTAAGACCCAGGCGGTTTCTAAAGGCCACACAGGTCATAACAGGTCACTTATCCCAGCGCTTTGTTCACTGAATGTGAACATGATAAATTAAGTTTTTTCCTTTTTTGATGAGGCTCTGCTGCTGTTTCATTGCATCAGTGGGTTCACAATGTGGATTACTGAGGACCTTCAGCTGGATTGGTGTAATTTGCTTTAATGGTCCTGGGAAATAAAGCAACTGACTGACTTTATCTTCTGTGTCTCTGTGTGAAGTTGGTAGTCATGCTAATTCTGGCAGTTCTGGCGAGAAGGCAGAAAGTTGGGGACAGTTTAAAAGGAGTTCCAGGGCTGCTCAGGTAAATGTGTGGTGTTATCTACATTCATTATTACACTCAAATCAGGATGCCAATCTTTGAATTGATTCTGTTTAAGAGAAGGTTTTTGGCTCCCAAAGGACTTTTGAATCGAGAGGTTTCAGTGGAGCATTTTAATTCATTTTAATAATAATAATAATAATAATAATTATTATTATTATTATTATTATTATTAGTAGTAGTAGTAGTAGTAGTAGTAGTAGTAGTAGTAGTATTGTTGTTGTTGTTATAATGGCATACTATAATGTAATATTTAAATAAACTAATCTAACATAACACACTGTAAAAAAGTAATCATATTATATAATAATATCATATAATATACTGGTTTTGTTTCCTTTTTTCTCTCTCAAGCCCAGTAAATTTCCTGGACCATACGCAACACAAAGGCCTGTCAGTGGCAGTGTTTGGGGTACTATTTTGCAAGCTTGTTGGACTAGCCCTTGCCCCGAACCCACTCCCCTTCACCAAGGACACAGTATACAAAGGTATGAGGATGAATCTGTGCAGGGATCATGCTGAGAACTGAGAATTATAATAATAATAAATGAAAACATTTTCCTATATACTGGTTAAAGCACATAGGACTTATGTGGTTAAAAGACTAATAGTTCAAGATACTCGTGTTTCTTATTTCTGAGACCACCAATGGGGCTGGGAAGCATAACTTGTAGGGAGGATATGAACCAGAGGTATAGTGAGTCACTCCTGCTTTGAAGCTATCAAGTGAACATTGTCTATTCACAGAATGGCACCCATCCAAAAACAGGCTCCATTCACACAAAAGAATGTAAAACAGCTCTTTGCCTGACTCAGACAATTGATCTGATATCATCAGCTTTGTTACCGGACATGTTGTTCCTATATCAACTCAAGAAACTGCCTTTATTTACTATACACTGTATATTTAATGTCTCTGCAGTGATGTGAAACACCCTATCCTACCGTTTCACTGGATGTGAATTATTCTATTTTGAACATTGAAACAGTGTTGCAGCATTTAAGGAATACCTGTGTGTATAGAGGCTCTGAGAACATAATATATATGGTTCAACTCCCTTATAGTCAGATGCTATTCAGTGATTTGTTCTACTTAGTTGGTTGAGCCATACACATCCTAAATAAAAATCTAATAATATATATAAAAGGAACAAAAAATGAATAAAATATGAGATTTGTAATAATTTGTTTGTTTCTGCAGAGTACTGGCTGATCCTGGCTCTGTTCTTCTACCCGGTATTGTACTATCCTTTACTGGCCTGTGGTACTCTCCACAACAAGGTGGGCTACGTGCTGGGCAGCCTTTTGTCATGGACACATTTCGGAGTCCTCGTGTGGCAGAAAGTGGACTGCCCCAAAACACCGCAGGTAAGAATTAATTGAAATATTTTCATTTTCAGATGTTAATCAGGTATGGCACAGTCTGGCCAGTTTCAGGTTTACTAGAAGTTACTTGTTTGTCAGCGAGTCTAAACTGTCTAAATTTTGCCCCACTAGTTGCAGCTCAACTCCGTCCATTTTGTTACTCAGGCTTTTGTCTTCATGTCTTTTTAATGAATGTCAATGCGATCGGTTCTGCCTTGTGGAGGCTACAGCAGAGCTTTTGTCGGAGTTAATCACTTTAGTTTCTGTCAGCCTTTAAAAAAAACATTCTGAAAGTTTAATCTGAGTGTTATGTTCCTTCTTGTGTTGTGGGCACAGAAAAAATCTGAGGCAGTCATTGATTGGATGACTAGGCTTATTGTTTTTGAAAACTTTGTTGTCTCTAGAAAACTGGACTTATAAGTTTGCACAATTTGACTGTTCAGTGAAGCTAGTAATGTGTTTCGAGAAACAGAAACCCTTTTTTACCTCAAAGTAAAATATTATATGATGATACTGTTATGTTTCTCATCCTCTACAGATATATAAATACTACGCCTTGTTCAGCAGTCTGCCTCAGATTGCCTGCTTGGCCTTTCTCAGTTTCCAGTATCCTCTACTCCTGTTCAAAGGCTTAAAGGGCACCGAGAAAAGCAATGCCTCTGAGGTGAGTCTGGACCCGCAGTGATGTGTACGTGGGATGGAAGGAGTGTTTGCCAGTGATTCGTCACAGATTCTGTCAAAGGAATGTATTTTCATTGTCAAAAGGAAATTCTGTAACTCAGTAACTCTTTGTGTAAACATTTCTAAATTCATTTAAAGGATTTCTGTTCCTCCTGCAACGTTACCACTTTTGGAACTACTATGAATTCAGGCTTTGAGTACTTACATAAGCCTAAGTCTGAAGTCCTTAGACTTAGTACCTATCTTTAGCCATGTTAGAAATTTCTTAAATCACTAATGACAATTCTCACCTTGGGTTCGAAGAAGCACAACACAAAGTGGAAAACTGTGTGTAAACTCCTGAATGGCATTCCGCTGGCCTAATCATAATAAGCAGCTTTCTGAGATTAGGTACTGGCCTGTGACAGAACAGATTACACAAACCTTGCATTACTTTCTCACAGAGATTGCTCAATGCCACTGTTATGTGACCATAATCTGTAAGATAAATATGTTGTGGTGAAGTAAAGAAAGGAGACCAGGATTTCCTTTAGAATTCGTTTTTGATAGATTGAATCATGTACAAATACACACATTTATCATTTTCTATGATTTTGTCCCAGGACCTAAAGAGCAGCTACTACAGAGACTATGTAAAGAAGATCCTTAAAAAGAAGAAGCCTTCCAAAGCCAGGTCAGAAGATGTGGACTGTCCTCAAGTCAAAAATCGATAAATGAGCTCCTTAGAGTGGGAGTAATGTGACATCAAGCGATGTTCTGTTCAATGACCTTCATATTCAAAAGATATCTATAATGCAGATACAATGGAAATGAACTCCCGGGGCCTGTGTCGTAATTTAAGCTGTAATAGGACGATGGCCTGTTTCCTATGATAAGGGTGGCTTTCTAGCTCAAGGCCAAGTCAATGGTCCAACATTAGTGAGAGAAGTTCCTTCATGATTGTAGCGTCTGTTCGTCCGATCAAAAATCAAGCTTACTCATGCAATTGGTGCTGTTGATGATGATCTGTCAGTCTCATTGAGTTTTTAGAATCTTAAAAGTGGGAATTCCTAATCTCCCTGTGTGTAGACCGCATGAATGAGTTCAATCTCTGCATAGATGTTCATCTCCGTTATGCAAATAACTGATTAGAAAGGTCAGACTGAACAGTCACAGGAGTGACACTGTGGAAACAGGAGCTAACGCAGTACAAAGATCCCTCAAATACCAAATAGAAAGAAAAGGAATAATGTATAGTGTCACTGTAGGATAAAACCCTTAAATCTCAGTTTTTATGATTTAATTACTTAGAGCTTTGTTTGCAAAACCCAGCTGCCCTTTTGATAATGAATAGACCAGAATGTACCAAAAGGAATTTAAATGAACTTCAGCATTTCAACTTAACTGCATGAATGTTTTGTTACAACAACCTGTGAACTTGTGCCTCTACTATGTACTGCCCTTATATAAAGACTGCTTGTCTAATAGTGTGATTTTCTTTTGCAGCACAAGCAGTTCTAGGCCTAAGGTGTCTGAACGAATCTCTGATGCACTGAAGTCCTACATATACACCCCTGATGACGGTATCTGTACTATTTTGCATAAATATCAGTGTATATTTGTATTAATCTCAAGATGTAAAATGCATATTGTTCATTATTGTGACTTGTTTTTTTTCTGTATCAGTTTTCCGGTTCCCACTTAAATTAGCGATCTCTCTATTTGTGGGATTCATTGCACTTTACCAGGTGTGTATGTTTGCAGTACCTCGGTTTGTGTGGTTACTCGAGGACCACTGCCCTACATAAACATTTATGTGTTTTGTCTGTGCTCTGTTAGATGACACTCCTGCTAGTCACTGGAGTGGTGCCCACTCTACACATTGTCCGGAGAGGTGTGGATGAAGACATTGCATTCCTCTTGGCTGGCTTCAACATTATTCTATCCGATGACCGCAAGGAAGTCGTGAAGATAGTGATGTATTACATGTGGTGTCTTGAGGGTGAGTCCAGGATCCATTGTTTCAGCATCACAACGCTCCAAACAGGAAATGCTCCAGCTGTCGGGGTCTTTTTTCCATTTTTCTCTGATTCTGGAATGCCCACTGTGCTGTTAAGTTCCAGACTGGTGCTTTACATACTAAGCAGCAAAGAGCACATGTTGGAGGACATGGCAAACATTCCTTGTAGACAATTTCTCAGTACAATAATACACACAATCATTCATTTTCTGAGTGCACATGGGAAACCTTCATATAGCACGTTTCAACAAATACTGAACAGTTTCCTCTAATGTGTTCAGTTTATCAACGCATCAAAAATGTATGTTTTTATTAGAATGTTATATCCAGTGCATAAACAGCATGTGTGCATCAAAATGTGGTGAAATGTGTATTTTCTGTGGAGGAAGTGATTAGTATCATATTTTATAGAGACAAATCAACCAGCAAAACTGTGCTGCTGCGTTATTAAAAGGCCTTTAAAGCCAGACGTACAATTTCAATTAATCACTTACATATGCTATACATATACTATAATTGACATTTTCTATGATGCTGACAGCACCTATGATTTCCTCAGAGAAGCATATATAGTGTCAATCATCAAAGAAATGAAAACAAATCATCATCATATTGTAGAAATTTTGCATTGTTCATATTAGTTCTTCTGAAACACTGGAGTGTAACTGAGACCTGATTTAGGATACAATCTCACTGATGTGACCACAAGACTCTAAGGTTTCATGCTGCACAGAAACGCCCGTCTGCAGTCTAATCATATTAAGTTTCCTGTGAACTGCAGGAAATATTGCTCAGAGGCCTGTAATGGATCTTATACTGAGGGTATAGATCCACTGTCAGTCAGCCTTATACACACGCGTGTAAATCTATACGGCCTACCCAAAACGTGCTCCAACACACTCACATGCTAACAGGGAAATAGTGGTGGAGTCAGCAGAGCAGACTGCTGGACTGTGGCAGAGCTTGTTTGCTAATCAGCGGATGGTGAAAAGTGCTGAGAGAGTCATGTGTGCCTGTGTGTGTGTGTGTGTGTGTGTGTGTATGTATGTGTGCAGCTCGTGATCCTGTTTTTTATCATTTTTGTTTTAGTGTGCTACATCTCAGCAGTCACCCTGTCCTGTTTGGTCAACCTGGTTGTGTTTATGAGGTCCATGGTGCTGCACAGGTAGGGCAGAGTATAACACTCCGAAACACAATGTACTTAAAATGTGCTTACCTCTACTTAAATTTACCCCTGAAAATATGCCAAACACCTTCATTTGAATTAAGTGCCCATGAATTTGTAAACCGATCCCTTAATTTTATCTTAAAATTGTATTTAAGGTATGAGTGTTAAACCCCTTAATCCTAAACATAAGGCCTTTTTTCAGGAGGTTCAGTTATTTAAGGGGCAAATCTTTTTAAGTAAGGGAAAAATTCAGTAGTTTTATGCCTTTATCAGCCTTAATCTGTGCAATTTTCCCTTTCTTTTCCTTAATTTCCTGGAAATGACGGTAAAAGTTAAGGTTATTTTAAAGGGGTAAAACGAAGGGGTTTGGTTTCGTAGTGTAAAGCCCACTGTTTAACCCTTTCAGCAACAGATTTTCCACAGACTTAAAAACATGCATTTAGACATTTAAACACCTCACATCATCAAACGTTTTCACACACTCCCATATGTAAACCAGATCATAAAATGGCACTAATGGCAGCAGTTATTGTAATCTCAGTGATAACAGTTACTGCAAATGGGAGCAGGTATTACGTGACCTTAATGAAAATTGGGTAATTATACTCAGTAATACCAGGCTGAAAATAATGGCTTTTCAAATTGAGTTTTTTTTTTTTCTTCTTCATCGTCTCATAGCAATTTGATTCAATTGCATGCGATTTCACTGCAGTTCTCTAATTAGGGATGTCTCCATTATATTCTTTGCTTCATACATTATGTCCATTTTATCATTCAGGGCAAATCTTAGGGGGTTGTACCGAGGAGACATCTACAATGTGTATAACTGCCAGAGGAGTATAAGGCCTTCACGTCCTGCGCTGGTCTGTTGGATGGGCTTTACCAGCTACCAAGCTGCTTTTATCTGCCTAGGTAACAAAAATGTACAATTTACCAAACTTCATTAAATATGAAAACAAATTATTCCATCTTTCTAAAGGCTCAGACACAAATTCTTTGTCCTCACTTTCTTTGACAGTTTTTAGAAGAATAAATCACTATTTTACTGCAGGCTATGAAGAATGTTTTGTGCTATACAGTATAACATTTGTTTGTGAAATGTATGCTAAGGAAAGGAGTATCCATTTTTTGTTTTAAGCATGCCTGTGTCTGAATCACTCATTCCTTTGTGTTTGCATCAAGACATGATCATCCAGACTTTGGTGTTCTTCATCTGCCTCCTGTTCGCTGTCTTCCTAGTCATCGTTCCTATTCTTTATGGAAAGAACATGATGCTCTTCCATGTTATCGGCAGGATGTGGTGAGTTCACTCTGTGTGATGATGATCAAATTAAATTATGATGGTTTTCAGTTATTTCTAACATCTTCTCAGGTCTTTCAGTGACCCTAGGGTCACGGCTCGGTCCTCAAGAGTAATCTTTAAAACAACCGTCTCTCCTCTATTCCATAAACACCAGCATTTACAGAAGTGCCCTTAAATCAAATCCTCTCATAATCCCCATCTCTGTTCGCAGGCCCTTCTGGTTGATGTTGTTTTTGGCTGTGCTCCTCCAGCACCTTACATCCAGGTTCTTGTTCATTAAAAAGGAAGCTGGAACACGAGACCTTAACAACAGGTACAGTTTCCCCAAGACATGGCTTTCAATTTCAGGATGTGTCTGATTCTGTCATGTCTCAGGCAATTTCAAATTAACTTGTGATTATGTTAATATAAATCATCTAGTAAGCAGTTTTACTTTTTGGTCTGCAGGGGCGGTCTGTTCCTTCTGACCTACCTGCTGTTCCCAGTGAATGTCCTGGTGGGTGTGCTGTTGGGCATTTGGAGGTTGGTGATCACAGCTCTTTTCAACATTGTCCACCTGGGCCGTTTGGACATCAGCCTCCTCAACCGCAACGTGGAGGCTTTCGACCCAGGTGTGTCAGCTATAGGGGCGCCTTCTTCATTTCAGTAGACTTAAGGGTCTTTCTTTTCTCGTTATTTTTTATCTAAACACACACATTCTGGGAAACCTTCGCTTTTTTAAAACCTCTTGGAGTTCCGCACTTTGTACAATTTCATGCTAGTAATTGGACTAGAACTGTTTGATAAAAAAAAAAAAAAAAACCCTGAAACACTGGCGTGCTCTAAATCATTTTACGGTAGCGTACACACAAATATAAGACAAATGTATGACTTTCATATAACAAACATATACACACACGCAAAACAAATTTATATATATATATATATATATATAATATACACACACAAATGTAGCACAGAGGAAAATGCCTCATTTTTGGTAGTTTTCAAGGCAATGTAATTCAAGTGCTCCCCCTAACATAAACCCAACACTGACCTGATATGAATGGTCTACACAGCTGGAGAGCAAGTATAATGCAAGTGCAGACTGAATTACCATTGTACACAATAGCACGTGATAGTCTGGAGATTGCTTTTCCCCCAGTTCAGCTCTTACCCTGGGTGTTGCTCCGTAGGCTATCGCTGCTACGCTCATTACCTGAAGATTGAGGTCAGCCAGTCTCACCCAGTAATGAAGGCCTTCTGCGGGTTGCTGCTGCAGTCTTCAACTCAGGATAAAGGCTCTGGACAGGCACCGCGGGATCCTGAGGAAGGTGCGTGACTCGGATCTTACATGCACCTGCCTTAAAGTGGGGCAGCTCAGCTTTCAGTTTTTAGGCTGCTGATCTTAAATGAATCTCATCTGTGGTTATTAGCACAGAGAGTGTTGATTCTGAATTCATTTTGTTTGTTTATTCTTTTGTTTTTATTAAACATACAGGCCGATATTAAACATGCAGGGCTGAACAATATAGGGTTAAACTGTAAAGGAGCCAAACGTGCTCAAGTAAGCTATTCCCAAATTGATCTAATTATCACTCTATCAATAAGAAGGTTGTGCTGAGAGGGGCCTCGGTGTTCTTGTTTGTGCAAAATATCAATTATATTGCAACACATTGCGTTTGCAATTGCAGTTCCAGTTTACTGAAAACACATTAGTGAACCCTTCTTATGTGATAATTTATGACTTAAATTCTCTCCTGTTTTGGGGATTGTGTTAATGCCATGTAGCTTCTATAATTGGTCAGCATGTTCACATCATTTAATAAAATATTCAGTGCAATTATTAAGAGGATAATTTGCTTATTGCTGACTTCTGTTAAATCCATATTAAAAGAATCACAGGAACAGTTACACTATGTAATGTATATGAAATACAAACAGGATAAAATATGATGCCATGTCAACTTTCCATGTTTTATATGTTGTAGAATAGGACCAGTGTTACTATATTATTAGACAGTGTCCTCCATACTAAGGCAGCAATACAAGTTCATCTGTATTTGATTCCTCCAGGGCCATGCAGTCTGTGTTTGCAGGCAGCTTGCCAGCATTATTTAAAACTTAATTGACTCATCACACTGTCTAGCACGTACCGAGCAAGCATATCTATTCTGATTAAATTTGTCAGAATAAATTGGGCCATAATGTGCAATGAGTCTCTTTGGCCTCTACTGTTGCCCTCAATCAGACTGGTCATAGACCAAGCAGCTCTGTTCATAGTGCATACTCCCAGCTGTTCAGTCCAACCTGCTGTCCAGGATTGATGAGGTTCTTTTTTTTTATAAACCATTCACATCACCCAATGTAAAAAATAACCTCGTACTTTCACCCAGTGTGGAAATCATGGATCTAGAAGGTGATGACAAAAGTCAGCTTCTGAGGAAGTTAACAGACTCTCAGTGAAAGCAGATAGTGAGCATGCTATAGCAAACATGTGGCTCTAATGTCTATGGATTAAACTCTCTTCGAATTTAGAGCCATGAACAGATTGCTCTGCCTTTCCTCGGCTTTCCAAATTGGGAATATTTGTTGGGCTTGTTCACAATTAGATACAGTAATAATTCCCGTCAAACAGAGGTCTATTGTGCAGGAGAGATTAGCATTAGCCTGGTGGATTACACAGATGGACCATTCTAATTGACTGTGTTATATTTATGCAGCCCAGAGGGCTTGTGTCTTCAGCGTGGTAATGGCAGGCTCAATATGGCCCGACTGTGCCTGAAAGATTACATTATGGCTTTCTGTAAAAGCAGTCACTCTCAGATGACCCTCATTTACTGCAATGCGGTGGACTGTGGAAAGTGTTTGACACTTTAAATATGTTAACAGTGCTTGAGATGTTAATACTATCTCTTGTGTATATATCACATTAAAACAATAAGAGACACTCGAAATGATGCAGTGTCTGGTGGAGGTTGTTACATATGGTTACTGTCGTTTTTCTTTTTTTTTTGTAGTAGTAGAATTTTTAAATGGCAGCTGCCAATAGAAAGAAACAAAATTATTTTGAAAAATTCAGAGAAAGATGTAAAATGTAAAACCATTTTGAAGAGAGACGGTCCTGTGCTGACAGTGACATTATGCATACTTTATACTTGACCTACAAAAACAGCTGTACGTAACGGAGACTAATTTTAGATCTTCTGATGCTGAACGTTTGCAGGAATCCAGCTGGTCTCACAGGACAAGAAACAGAATAAGGTGTCCAATGGGAAGCGGGCACGTGGACACTGGCATCTCCTCTACACACTGGTCAATAACCCGTCCTTGGTGGGATCCAGGAAGCACTTTCAGCGACAGAGCTCTGAGAGCTTCATCAACGGGACCCTCAACTGGAGCTCCAAGGAAGACAGCAAAAAGGAGGGTAGCACCATGGAGGCCAGCAAAGAGGCAGAAGGAGCTGCCTCTAATTAAGGACTGGATGTGAGAACACAGAGAGAGACCCCCCCCCCACCCTGGCCACCAGGCTTCTAATATACTACACTGGTTATCAGCCAGATTATGATGATAGTATTACTTGTTCCTGTGTAGAACAGCATTTGTCCTGGATAAGTGCACTTATCGGTCAGTGCCTCAGGAGGAGTGTCTTTGTCTGGATGCATGGATGCACTGTTTCCTTTGTTTCTTTTTTTTATATATATATCTGTCTGCGTTTTGTCCAGAATTAATACGTTCATCAGGAAATTTCATAAAGCACTGAACCCCCTATAACTACTTGTGTGAGGTGGCTAGATAGCTTGAATATTTATGATTGTACAGGGTGTTTTCTGTGACAAATTAATCATTATTAATTCCCATTTGTTTTCATTGTCACTGATGATGGAAAAAAAAAACTGATCTATCACATACATTCATTCTGAGTTGTTCTGTTTAAGTGGACCATCTTTAACTTTATGTATCTTTCTGTTGTTTTGATATAACCCACAGATCACTGTAGGCTTCCATCGGATCCTGCTTCTCAAAATAACAGCTGGACACATCTTTTTGAGGGGCAATTCTGATATCTTCCCCTCAGAGTGTGAAATCACGCTTTATTTAGCTTCAAATGTGCCTCCTGTCACTTTTGGATAAAATGAATGAATGAATGAATGAATCAGTTTGTGATTTAAAGAAAACTAATATAAAAACTAAAATAAAAGCGACTAAATTTTGCCTTGGCAGCCTTGGTGGTTTAAACAAAGGAGCGGCAGCTCTCCGGAATGAACAGCTCATTATCAGCACACCACGCCTGCACTCAGTCAGGAGAGAGAATTTATAAATAAACACCTTTACTGCTCTTAATCCTTATGGTTCTGGTTCTCCTGAAGGTCTCTGGCTGGAGAGACAACTTGACTGGAGCTCCTTTTCCTTCTCTTTTTTATTTCTCTTTCCTTATTTTCCTATTTTTTCCCTTTATTTCTTTCTGTTTCTCTAGTCTTTCTTGCCCTATTATTCCTTTATTTTTTGTTTCCTTTTTTATTTCTTCCTCATTCTTTCCCTAGTCATTTTCTTTTCCCTTTCTTTTGTTCTATTTATTTATTTATTTATTTATTTGTGTTTTTCTATCTCTATTTCTTGCTTCCTTTCTTCTTTTTTTCTTATTTTTCCTTTCCTTTTTTCTGTTTCTATTCCTTTCTTTCTCACTTTCTTTTTCTTTCTTTCTTTCCTTTATTCTCTCTTTTTTCTTATTTTTTTCTGTTCTTTCCTTTCTTCTGTCCTAGTATTTCTTTCATCTCTGGAAGTATCCAGAACTGGTTCTCGGCGGCAAAATGCTGGAGATGATGTTCTGATGGTGTCAGTACTGGGAGCGGGAATCGGTGTCCTCACTGCAACACCACGCTCCTCTCACGGAGAGAAAAGAGCCGCTCTCTCGGTAGCGCCTGAATTTCACTGTGCTTTTACGCGCAAACGGGGGATCTGCGTGCCCTGCGACTTTTACATTTAACGGGCGCCAAGACTGAATATTTTCAATATTTCTAAACTTTTTCTTTCAATATTATTTTATTATGGTGGCGTATTTATATTATGGCGGGATTTTCATTTTTTATTTAGGGGGGGGGGTGCTTTCCCTCTGAACTGTTTGCCCGTTGTTCTCCAGAATTATGGCTTTTCCCATTAATTCATCAGGATAAAAAAATACATCTTCCAGATTTCGAATCTTCTTATTTCAACAGAAGCGCACTCCTGAATACCAGGCATTAAAACGCACCGGGGACAAAAATCACCCAAATGTGTCTCCATTTCTTTTCACAATTTTTATTAAGTTCACGTACATAAAATCATATCAAAATCTTTGCAATCGGAAGATTTTCTTGTTTTGATTTTCTTTCTTCTTTTTTTACATTTTAAAACATGACACGAAATCACCAGAATGTACAGGACCCTCGCTGACCCCTGAGGCCGCGAGCCATGTAAAAAAGAGAAAAGCAATAGAAAAAAGGAAAGAAAGAGCACACTTTATTCAGATTAACTGTCTTTACAACCACATTTCGACACTGATAATATCTACCGTCCTACAGTCTAATAAAACACCTGCACAAACGGACGCGTGACATGCCACGAACACGTTTTTTTCTCAAAAGCAGAGGGAAAAAAGGACACGTTCAAGTCCACCCGGAGAGACGAGAGGATTCATCTGGAGCACCCGTTCCCTGACAGTCACACATTACACATGAAGATTTGCTTTCTTTCACTTTTTTCACTCTTTTGTTTAAAGACGCGCACATGCCGTGTGTGTACAGTGAAAGTAAAATGCATTTCAGCACGCGTCCCCCACTGAATGTATTGATGACCCACTGGAGGACCACTGGATGCCCTAACTGTGCGGGGCGTCTGGCTGGACGCACGGCTCAGTCTGAGGTTTGTAGGAGGACGGTCCCTTGGCTCGCAGCTGTAGGCTGTGGATGCGACTCGATAAGAAATTATTTACATTTTTGCTGCTAAATTGAGGTAAAAACCGAGCGGTGCACCTCTCGACAACGATGATATGAATGGGGGTCGGTATTGACCTGGTCTGGAATGTGTTCGAAAAGGAAAGTATTTTACACCCCGTGGCGAGACCTCCAATCTCAGCGCGGCTCTTTGTAGTTGCCGTTTATCTCCTCAGAAATATTCACCGCCTCGGCCCCTAAGGGCAGCCTGTCACTGTACTCGGAGCCTACCTCGAACTCCTCCTGCGTTTTGGACTGGGACTCTGGAAGGGACTCGGCCACCACGCTGCCCTCGGCCTCCTCCTCCTCACCCTCCCGCCCGCCCTCCGCCTCCTCGCCCCCGGCGTCCTCCTCCCCCTCCCCCAGCTCGCTTGGGTTGAAGTTCTTCTCGGATTCCACGAAAGACGCCCTGGGGTCGAAGTCCGTGGCTATGTGCTTCTCCATCTGATCCGGGTTCTGAGCCTTCATGATCAGTTTGTAGGTCTTTCCTTGGTACTTGTAAAGCAGGTGACAGCAGGTGGCTCCCAGCAAGGGCACGGTGGCCAAAGCCAGCAAGAAAATGCTGACCACCAGTATGATAAGCAAAGATGGGATTTTCTTCCTGGTCGTGAAGACCACTTGGACCTGACAGTCCTGGCCTCCGTAGGTGAGGCACAAGGTGTAATTGGTGCCCGGCTGTAAGCCTTGAAAGCGGTAGGTGTTGACACCCTCTTCTATTTTGGACCACTGAACCACCGAGTGTCCGTTTCCAGTGCTCACACAAACGTACAGCATGTCCACAGGGGACTTCTTGGACGTCTGGTAAAGAGTGAACGACTCTTTGTTCACAGTCTCCAGGTCTTGAGTTTGGCTGAGGTGAAGGTTAGACTTGGCATTGGCCATCTGAAGGGGGTTTAGCTGGACTTTAGCCTCAGTTTCGGACACTTCCAGTGCAATCACCCCAAAGTCAAAGGTATACTGCTTAAGGTCGTCTAAACTCAAGTTAAAAGCATGGTTAGATATATACTGCGTGCCATCATTTATTCCACACCTGCTAGCGAATGGCAAAATATCAGAGTCCCCTTCTACTTGTTCAGGGTGAACAGTGATGGATGATGTTCCAGTTGGAAGGATTTTGGTCTTCTCATATTTGGGCCACGTATTGATCACACTGTTTTTGGCGCTCTTTGGGCCCGGCTTACTTCCAGATGGCACAATACCTGATTTTGTGTCCAGTATTGAGTTGATGGTTTGTTTTGTGGCGCCAGCCATTGTGAGCTTCACTCCACTTTCAGATTTGCCCATGTCATTGGTTGCAGAGCAGGTGTAGTTGCCATCTTCTTTTTTGCTCATGCGAGGAATAATCAGGGTGCCATTTTGAAAGATAAGGAACCTGGAGTTAGTGGGCGGCCCGTTAATTGGGACCTCTCTCTTTTCAACAATGGAGGGCAACGTGAACGTTAACAGTTGATTTCCTGCAAATATTTCCCAATCCACTGCAGGTTTCGGGTTCCCCTTAGTCTCACAGTTCAAGATGACCGGGTAGCCCTCATATATTTCTGTGATTTGAATGTCGGGCTGGTAGGTGATGGTAACAGTTGGGGCTTGACAGTCCAGTTTGGGCATTTTGGTCACCTCTATACCTTTTAAATGGCTGGGACTCTCACACAAAATGTTGTTCTGATCTGGGATGGAGATTTTAGATTGAACGATCCAGTCCCTCATCCATTCCAGCTTACAGGAACAAGAGAAAGGATTGAGGTAAATCTGAAGGTGCACCATAGAGGTGAGAGCATCAAAAGTCCCCTCTGCGATTGTTGTAAACTTGTTGTTATTGATGCGGACCGAGCGCAGATCTTTCAGGTTGGTGAAAGCATCCTTTGGCAGGCTGACCATTTCATTGTGGTTCATTTTCAGCAGCTGAAGAGCACTAAGGTTGGCGAGATCCTCCCATGGAAAATTCACAATCTTGTTATGGCTTAGGTCCAGGTTCCTTAACTGGGACATCGGAGCCAGGGTGTTCTTCTCGATGGTGACAATTTCATTGTGAGCAAGCCACAGGGAGCTCACCTGAGTAACATTTACAAAATTTTTGGATTTCAGCACCTGGATCTTATTTGCTGAAAGGCTGAGAGTCGTCACATTGGATGGCAAGCCCACAGGCACTTGCAGAAGGTCTTTGTATGCACAGTCCACAAAGTGATGGGGGTTTTTATCGGAGCAGGTACACTGCTCAGGGCAGCACTGCACACTGACAATCACTGCAGTCCCCAGGGCAAGGAGCAGCAGGTACCTGGTCGCCATTTTCAGCACCTGCATAGAACACATTTACAGGGATGGGGATGAGTTTAAAGGGTGAAGGAATAGTGTTTAGCTCTCAAATTCAATTCAGCAATTCAGAGGCAAAACTAATTTAAGGTACGTTCTGTTGGCTCAGGGATACAAAACACCCTGTTGTACCTTTACAATATATAACTTTACTTTCTTCACAAAGTATGGATTCAAATGAATGTTCTCATGACACTCGAGCTGTTTTGGATCATATCTGAAAACTTCATATTTGCACAGGTTCTGTACGAGTCACTGGATCACACGGGTTTACTGGTTAAAACACAACTTCACCACACTGGTTGCTCCAGTCAGTCTTGTGGCTAAATACTGAATATATTACAATATTTTTTAGCATGTGAAAAGATACTTGCAGAAAGATAGATACACGTAAAGAAACTGTGTCCGTGCGTAATTTCTGCAAGCTAAATTATCCAAGAGCGCGCGACACCCTCGTTCCTCTCCAGCCCCATCCACGGTGCTGAAAACGACCTAAAGCGGATCAGTGGCCATTTCTTTGAAGCAAAAAGTTACAATTTCCATCGTTGTCATATGAAAGTATGTTCAAACCCGGTACACACATCGTTTAAGCCAATGCAGCTCGGGAATAACTTGTAGTCAGCTTTTCAATACAACTTTATTTCCTTTTAGTGTCATGTTTTGGATCTTTACGCTTTATACTAGCCAGAAGGCTGAGAAAGGCCGTGGTTAAACTCTGATACAGCCTTACCTGCGCGCGTGGGTATCTCCACTCCTCGTACGGAAATAAATGGAATCGATCCTTGGTCAAATGTAAGGAGAATGTCTAGATGTGGTTAGCAGAAGGGTCCCAGCGCATGTTGCGCACTCCTGCGCCACTTTGGAAGACGAAGCTGGGTTCGTTGATGGGCAGCAGATGAGACATTTTAGTGTCAGCGTAGCGCTGAGCAGTCCGGAGGCTCTCGTCTCCTCTCCTGATCGAGTTTGAGCCCAGACTAGTGCGCGCTCCCGCCTCCATGGTGGAATGGGGTGGGCTCGTGAACGCGCAGCCTCTCCCTACCCATCCTCAATTAAAGCAACAGAGACCGCCGCCCCATGGAAAATTAATAGGATTCATTTATTATTTCATCCTCTGTCACATGACACGGTCTTCACTTCTCTTTTGTGTTTATTTTGCAATGGAAAAGGCAAAACTTGCACCCCCTCACTTTTCTTCTATAGTGAATGCTAGTCATGTGACGATCTCTACACAAACGGTGGAGTCTGATCGCTTTCAAATGTTTTATTTAAATTAACAAGAAGGAAGAAAGCAATGATAATGCACGCTAAAGTCTGAAAGCCAGTCGATTTCTTTGATCCCAAATCTTGAGGTAATAAGGACTATAAATTGACCTATCTAAAGAGACGTAACTCAAGCGTTAAATTGTAAGTGCACGCTGAGAGACACAAAGCTTTAAGACTGTATTCGATTAAATAACAGGAAATTGATAACAAACTGAAGTTGAACCACGTGTCTTTGCTACTCATCAGCTGTAATTAAAAATCTGTAGACCACAAAGAGCTTTTTAAGCTTCACACTGGTTCTACTAAACATATTTTTCTGATCTAATCTTATTTATAATTAAGGTGTAAGATCAGCCTCCTTTTCTATTATCACATTTTTTCATAAACATCCGTTCGCAGAAGTTAGACATGCATTTGTTATTTTGAGAAATTACTCCCGACTTCTCGGCTCCATGAAGCCAGACACCTGCATTAGATTGCATTATTATGACACCCACTCAAATTCCAACAGCCCTCTTGAACATTTTTCAAACGAAAAATGGGTCAGAGAAAGTAAAACGAAATTCCTAAACAGGAACTCAATGGGATACACGGTTAGCTTATTTATAGGAAAGAGACTCCATTCGACTATATTCTTAATATCCACATTTACCATGAATAATTGATATCATTATTGGTTCCATACAACAAAGGCCTGTAGAAACTCTAAATTTGGTTGAAATAAAAGCCACCCCGTCGTCCACATAGATACTTAAAATCCTTTATAAAAGAAAAGCTTAGATAAACCTTAAAGACAGTTCTGATTTTCGAACTGGACATATTGCCCCTTGATCAGACGGAGGCAGACGCTACACCCTGTTGCATCTTGAAGGTCGAACTGAAAAGAATCTCTCAATTCTTAACTTGCACTGCCATCTAGTGTCAACTGCGTGTTGGATGCCTGTCAATCTAAAAAAGGCATTTGTGCTCTTTGATGTCATCCCTCTGAAGGTATGCTCAGTATTAATGCCCTCGTATCAGCATGAAGCGTAGTCTAAGGTGAATGTCACACCCAGGACTGAAATTTTCTTTATATATTAACTCGAAAACAGTGTTCAGTGAAATAGAGTTGTATTGGTCTTGTGGAATGTGGCTGTATTTATCCTGGACATGTACTTTCTTAAAATGCTGAAAACAAAAGTTATATATACAGGATGTAAATATTAATGCAATATGGAATACACTTCATAAAGTAATTTTATATATATTTTTAACACAGGCATAACAACATTATTAAGACATTCAAACCCATCCCCATCCTCACCAAACAAAGGAGAAAAAAATATTAAAATAAAATAAAAATAAATAAAATATAAAATACAAAAATAAAATAACAATAACAATCTTACGTGCGTTTCAGCAGGAACAAGCACATCTATACTAAGCTCTATATAACAACAGAGTGCCGCAACAACAAACAAAGCAGTTTCTCACATACATTTGATAAAAGAGAAAATAACAAAAATATTAAATGAATATGTATATATCCCTTTCAGACTATTTCCCTCAAAGAGGGGGAAATGATTTTAAAAAGGACACGTCTGGCCAATCTGAAGTTAATGGTTTGTTCACAGTTTTTGATGCGTTTTGTCGTCTGTGCATTATTCATGTTTTTCAAGCGAAACCGATTTGCAAAAGTATTGGCATTCCCCCTAAATCCTCAAATTTCAGATAGTCCTGCTCCGTCCGAAAGCCACCAAACTTCATGTGATCCCTCAGGCCATCATCCCTGACACACAAACACGGTTGGTGATGAACTGCACTCATCTTTTCCTTGTCTTTCGCTCATCCATTTTTTCCCATTCACATGCATTCATTTTTAACCCCATTAAACTGAACAATATGGACACAGCTGTCATATACACACACACAAACTCCAACACAGAAACAAACACACACTCAATGATGCAGTGTTTTACTGAACAATATGAACAAAAGTATTGGGACACAACTCTCATACAAATATATTGGAAACACACACCCACACACACACACACACACACTCACACACGTTTTAACTGTAAATTATGGACAAAAGTATTGGGACACAGCTATGATTCAAAACAATGTGGACCAACATAATGGCCCACCCACTCACGCTAAGGCTATGCTAATGCTATGCTAATGCTAGCGCTACGTCGACTGCTGCATTTTTGAGCAAGCACACTTTGCATTTTCTCTGCGGAAATGCAGTCTAGTTTTTAAACTATTGTCTCAGGCTACACTTCCAAGCTAATATTTCACTGGTCTGTTTAGAAATGCACCACTGGGAGAAAGATTCAACCTGTGTCTTTCTTAAGTGTGGTGTTGAACATCTTAATTAATATTTTCATATATTAGAATACAGAGCCTATGAAACAATCATCTGCAGTCCATTGGTTCGTTTCTTTAATGACAGGGGGCGGGACCAATCATATCTTTAAACTCCTCCCCCCAGCTCTGTACCAGTGCGCAGTGGTTGAATGGAGAGAGAAATCATAAAGGGTGCGCAGAGAAACTGCGTTAGAAAAAAGGCACTTCATGCAGGTGCTTCCAAGTGCTTTTACTGCAGGGCCTTCATCAGCTGATTAGGGTGGCGATGGCAGCAGTGAATCTGCCGTGAGATGGACTGCGCTCAGAGGCAAAGTTATGAGCCAAATTTTAATGAACGTGGGTGAATTAAGATAATAATGTTATCAGTGATACCGATAGGGGAGAATTATTGACAATAAGGACAATATTTTTCAACCAACATTCATCAACAGTAACAGTGAGACTACAGTCAGTTATCTATTATTGTTTGTGGGGTGAGTAGAAGGC
Organism: Rhabdalestes septentrionalis; assembly: GCA_037832545.1. Lineage (NCBI taxonomy): Eukaryota > Metazoa > Chordata > Actinopteri > Characiformes > Alestidae > Rhabdalestes > Rhabdalestes septentrionalis. The sequence goes on from JBBMFX010000122.1 coordinate 7,983,551, forward strand.
TTTTCTGTAGGTTTTTATTAACCATATACAGAATTAAATACTTTATATCCACACTTTTTAAAATCTCTCTCTCTCTCTCTCTCTCTCTCTCTCTCGCTCTCTCTCGCTCTCTGTCTCTCTCGCTCTGTTTCTGTTATGTCACATTGCAAAACACTGAATAACAATACAAATACAAAATAACAATATATTGCTAATAATACACAATCAATCTAAATTCTTACCAGATTGTGTGGGCACATGTTTAATACACTCATGCAACATGCAAAGAAAAACAAGAATACACTACATTACTTACCTCACAGTGTCTTGTTGTTTGTTGTTGACGGGGATTAACTGTGTAAAGAACCGTGACTTCCTTCGTACGTAACCACAGCATACGATGTGAACAGCATGAAATCCTTCCATTCACCAAGTAAAGCAGCAGGCAGCCAAAAACACAACATCGTGGGAGCAATGTGTGCGGACGGTTTTGCAAGAACACAACAAACGGGGAACTTCTTGGTCAAGGGGACCACAGGGGCGCCAACAGCTAAATGCGACAACGAGCCAGCCAGGAGTCGAACCTAGAATCTTCTGATCCGTAGTCAGACGCGTTATCCATTGCGCCACTGGCCCTGCTGTCATCAATTGCGCAACGTGGGGTACAAACTCTCATCCGTTTAAGTTTTTTGTTTAAGACACTTTATTCCTGTAAACAGATTAAAAACAATTGTTTCCTCGTGATATACTAAACTTATATAGAACAAAAATATATAATAATTTCCAACTTTTACTGAAAGCTGTGAATGAGGTCACTAAAGCTGTTGGACTGATTAAATACGCGGGATATTCTATTATTTTCTCATTAGTAAATAATTTTATTTGTACTGAGAGCCGGATACAGGGATTAAACCATGAACTTGATACATATAAATATTCAGAATAAAAAATTAAAAAATGTTCTTTATTATGTGTTGTTATTTTACCATTAAACTAACTATTTTTTACATTCAACATCAGATTCGGATAAAACACATATTAGAGCTTAAATGCTAAAAGCTGACGCGATTAACAGACACTTTGTTAGAGTGTTCTGGTAGTTTTAGTTTTTAAGAACAGCACACATACAAACTCTGCATTGGCGGAGCTAGATTTTTTTACTTGGGGGGGCGGGGGAGCTATTTCAGGGGTGGGGGGCAGTGTATATCCTCACCCCATCACGAGTCCTGTCTGCGGCCCCTAGAGGTCGCTGTGGCACTTTGGACAATCTGAAACCTCGCAACATGATCCCAAGCCCCCCTAAATAAATAGTCCATATTGTACTATTTTTAAATTATATATCCTTACATTTCATACAAGATGTAACAGAGCACAGATACGTACTTAACAAATAGAAGCAAGACTATGAATTGAAATGAAATATAATACTTCTAGCTATGATAATGTAATTAAAATGAAGTACTGGCTGTTAAAGCTGGCATAGTTTTTTTAGGACCGGATGCTACATGTCGCTGCTTGTAAGCGGGTAGCAACCAGAGGCCGTTTTCTATTAAAATTCCTCTGATAGTGGCAATTTTACTCAACAGAACAATGTCGTGAGTAGGTATCAATAAATGTTCATCGCTCAGCTTTACTCATGTTTCCTTAAGTGAAAGGAAAGTGATGTTTTGGGGTATTTTAAAACTAATTTAGTTTAACTTGCCTCCATAATGCTGCTGTTATAATCAGGGCTCACCTTTCATGCATTGAACCTGTCTCTCCCCCTCCAAACAGGCTAAATAATTTTAATGGCACTAAGTGAATTGCACCAACCAAATTTTCTTCCACAAGTCAAGCAATTAATAACAACAACAAAACTAATAATACAATAATTATAGAAAAACCCTCATTCCTGTGGCCCATCAGACCTGCGCACAATTTGACCCCAAAAAAGAGACCACAGTGCTCAGACAAGTTAATTGGGTTCCAGAGGCAGTTTATTACTTTCGGGAAGCAGAGTTTGATTGGGAGATTGTTCCATTATGCTGCATTATTGACATCTAGAGTCGGGTGCCCTTATGTTCACTCTGTTAACATTGCTCTGTTAACTCAGTAATTTAGACACCTGGAATTTTACGCCTGGATTTTTACGCTTATTATTAATTTTACTCGAATACAAATACAAATACATTTCCCCCTCAACAAATAAAAATACAGATACAAATAGAAATACCGGTTGCTTTGCACACCCCTGGTACATAAGCATATCAGCTGAGTACATATAAACGAAAATACATTTTAACAACAGTCATACATAATGCACAAACAGGCCTACTAAACAATGATCTCTAAAAGAATGACACATGTACTTACATAATATAAGCCCCTCATATCCTAATAGTTTTGAAATTTAGCTCCACCGAACATTGTGACTGTTGGATATAGACCATTTTATTTAGCTAGTAACCAGTCATGGTGCATATCCTGCACTGCGCAAACATTAATAAGGCACTGGCCAAACTCCCTAAATTCCATCAGTATGTGGACTTAGTGATGAAGAGTGCAAATGTGCTGGGTTGTGTTTACACAAACATAACAGGTGCATACCACACTGAGCCCTCCTCTCAGAAATGCTGATCGTAGCACACAGACTGTCAGACAGAAAGCAGATGAAAACCTGGCCACCAGATGCCATTTCCTGCTTTAAGTACACTGGCTGGGACATGTTTAAAGTGGTGGCGGCCGCTCTACCAGTTCACGGCATCGATGACTGGCCTCAGCAACAAGTGCTTTTAATACCATCACTCCCCAGCATCTGATTGGGAATCTAAGACTGCTGGGCCTGAACAGCTCTCTGCAGCTGGACCCTTAACTCATTCAATCAGGATCAGGAGCAACATCTCCAGTGGAGAACCCCACATAGACCTGCCATCATGTAGAAGGCCCAGCAGTGTCTCTCCTTCCTGCTGAGACTGAGGAGAGGGCATCTCCCCCAAATCCACAACACATTCTGCAGAGGGACTATGGAGAGCATTCTCTGTAGTTGCATCATGGCTTGTTATGGGGCATATTCCATTTCAAGGACAGCTGAGTAGATCATCAGTGTCCCATTCACAAGGATAATTACATCACACACTGCACATACCACAAGCCACCAGTATTGTGCATGACCTCACATGCACCTCACACACCCTCTTCTGTCTCTTCCTGTCTCACAAGAAGTTCTTTAAAATCGTTTTTTCAGTTCTGATTGAGGAGAAAAACCCAGAGATAAAACAGCACAGAACCAGACTACACACACAAACACAATATACAACAGTTTATTTACCCTAAAATGTATCCATGAAAGTACAAAATAAAATCAGTGGACTATCCCCTGTTTCTAAGCACAGACTGTGTAGGAGAGTAAAGACATTTACTCAATCACTGCAACCACTTATTCCTCACTGGGGTCACTGGCAACAGGAGCGCATCCCAGGGCCTGTGGGTACTAGCCCCACTACAGGGTGCACACACCATTTGCTCACACACACAATATCAGATCTTCATGTAAGGTAAAAAAAGAGGAACACACATCATTTTACTTTGTATGTATCCCTGTTGATCAAATATAGATCTGAAAAGAGAAAATTTACCAAGTTCAATCACAAGGGGGAGATCATTCCTTACTTCTCGTAAGAACAGATAAAATAGATGCACATAGATGGTTACAACCTTTTAATACAATGAACACATTTTATTTTTCTATACTTCTTGAGGACATCATGGACAATACATTCTCGATATGCATTATGACTAATCTGTCTCTTTTTTAGCAGTGTGAAAATCTTTCTCTGTGTGGACAGAGGAACTTGTTCAAGGGTTGAACAACACCACATTTAAACATAGACGTAACCTGGCTTTGTAAGCGTCACTAGCACTCATGGCTTACACAGGCTAGAGAACAGAAGGTACTGGGGAGCAGTTTTACCTAGGTCATTTCAACAAGAAGAAAAAAGAATGGGTGTATTCCATTTGGGAACAATGAGTTCAGTACTTCCCTGCATAACATTGTTGGCATTGATTCTCACGTTAAATACAGCAACAGCACGCTAATGCACAGAAATTTGAGAAGCTAGTTGTTTCTGGTGGAAAAAGGGGGGAAACCTGATTGTGCAAGAAGTTTAATTAAATTTTGCCGACCAATAATTCCGGAGAGGCAACATAAAATACAATAGAATATGCCAGACAACCCAAGTCTCCTGGATGGTGGGCTGGTGCGACTTCCTGGAAATTATTTTGCAAGTTGGAATGTCTAATATACAGTTCTAAGTTTTTCCTATTTCATTTCCTTTCTTCCATTAATAAAAAAAATGTTAATCCTTGAAAACACAACATCGAAAAAAATAAGGAAAGGGACAAATGTTGGTCATTTTTAGTACAACATTTAGCAAAACTAAAAAGAAAACCTTAAAATATTCTAACTTAAAATTATCTTTTGAACAGCTGATCACCATCTAAATAGGCCTTGAATCTGACACCCTTCCATGCCATGCCACTATAGCATTAACTGCTGCTTCAAGGATCCTGACCCAGCTCCTCAGGCCATGACGAAGCATCGCTTTTAAAGAAACAGCTTCACCAGCTTAAATTTTTGTTGTGTAGGCAGGAAAGCTGAGGTGGGCGAGTGAATAGAGATATATTTCCATGCAAACAGTTGTCATTGGCTGAATTTAGTTCTTTTGAATATTTTGGTATTGTCAAAAATATATATTTAAAATCCTGCTTTAAATTTTGCTACAGGCCAAACTATTGTCCTAATTTTATTTATGGGTTTTCTTAAATGATGCCTTTAATTTCCAATTTTAACCCTTTTATCATTGTGTGAGATTTTATCCATTATGACATTCCTAATGACATTACTGCCACAGAAATTGCTGCCATATTTTACACCTTTCATGTCACTCAAAGATGGGATTTTCTTCCTGGTCGTGAAGACCACTTGGACCTGACAGTCCTGGCCTCCGTAGGTGAGGCACAAGGTGTAATTGGTGCCCGGCTGTAAGCCTTGAAAGCGGTAGGTGTTGACACCCTCTTCTATTTTGGACCACTGAACCACCGAGTGTCCGTTTCCAGTGCTCACACAAACGTACAGCATGTCCACAGGGGACTTCTTGGACGTCTGGTAAAGAGTGAACGACTCTTTGTTCACAGTCTCCAGGTCTTGAGTTTGGCTGAGGTGAAGGTTAGACTTGGCATTGGCCATCTGAAGGGGGTTTAGCTGGACTTTAGCCTCAGTTTCGGACACTTCCAGTGCAATCACCCCAAAGTCAAAGGTATACTGCTTAAGGTCGTCTAAACTCAAGTTAAAAGCATGGTTAGATATATACTGCGTGCCATCATTTATTCCACACCTGCTAGCGAATGGCAAAATATCAGAGTCCCCTTCTACTTGTTCAGGGTGAACAGTGATGGATGATGTTCCAGTTGGAAGGATTTTGGTCTTCTCATATTTGGGCCACGTATTGATCACACTGTTTTTGGCGCTCTTTGGGCCCGGCTTACTTCCAGATGGCACAATACCTGATTTTGTGTCCAGTATTGAGTTGATGGTTTGTTTTGTGGCGCCAGCCATTGTGAGCTTCACTCCACTTTCAGATTTGCCCATGTCATTGGTTGCAGAGCAGGTGTAGTTGCCATCTTCTTTTTTGCTCATGCGAGGAATAATCAGGGTGCCATTTTGAAAGATAAGGAACCTGGAGTTAGTGGGCGGCCCGTTAATTGGGACCTCTCTCTTTTCAACAATGGAGGGCAACGTGAACGTTAACAGTTGATTTCCTGCAAATATTTCCCAATCCACTGCAGGTTTCGGGTTCCCCTTAGTCTCACAGTTCAAGATGACCGGGTAGCCCTCATATATTTCTGTGATTTGAATGTCGGGCTGGTAGGTGATGGTAACAGTTGGGGCTTGACAGTCCAGTTTGGGCATTTTGGTCACCTCTATACCTTTTAAATGGCTGGGACTCTCACACAAAATGTTGTTCTGATCTGGGATGGAGATTTTAGATTGAACGATCCAGTCCCTCATCCATTCCAGCTTACAGGAACAAGAGAAAGGATTGAGGTAAATCTGAAGGTGCACCATAGAGGTGAGAGCATCAAAAGTCCCCTCTGCGATTGTTGTAAACTTGTTGTTATTGATGCGGACCGAGCGCAGATCTTTCAGGTTGGTGAAAGCATCCTTTGGCAGGCTGACCATTTCATTGTGGTTCATTTTCAGCAGCTGAAGAGCACTAAGGTTGGCGAGATCCTCCCATGGAAAATTCACAATCTTGTTATGGCTTAGGTCCAGGTTCCTTAACTGGGACATCGGAGCCAGGGTGTTCTTCTCGATGGTGACAATTTCATTGTGAGCAAGCCACAGGGAGCTCACCTGAGTAACATTTACAAAATTTTTGGATTTCAGCACCTGGATCTTATTTGCTGAAAGGCTGAGAGTCGTCACATTGGATGGCAAGCCCACAGGCACTTGCAGAAGGTCTTTGTATGCACAGTCCACAAAGTGATGGGGGTTTTTATCGGAGCAGGTACACTGCTCAGGGCAGCACTGCACACTGACAATCACTGCAGTCCCCAGGGCAAGGAGCAGCAGGTACCTGGTCGCCATTTTCAGCACCTGCATAGAACACATTTACAGGGATGGGGATGAGTTTAAAGGGTGAAGGAATAGTGTTTAGCTCTCAAATTCAATTCAGCAATTCAGAGGCAAAACTAATTTAAGGTACGTTCTGTTGGCTCAGGGATACAAAACACCCTGTTGTACCTTTACAATATATAACTTTACTTTCTTCACAAAGTATGGATTCAAATGAATGTTCTCATGACACTCGAGCTGTTTTGGATCATATCTGAAAACTTCATATTTGCACAGGTTCTGTACGAGTCACTGGATCACACGGGTTTACTGGTTAAAACACAACTTCACCACACTGGTTGCTCCAGTCAGTCTTGTGGCTAAATACTGAATATATTACAATATTTTTTAGCATGTGAAAAGATACTTGCAGAAAGATAGATACACGTAAAGAAACTGTGTCCGTGCGTAATTTCTGCAAGCTAAATTATCCAAGAGCGCGCGACACCCTCGTTCCTCTCCAGCCCCATCCACGGTGCTGAAAACGACCTAAAGCGGATCAGTGGCCATTTCTTTGAAGCAAAAAGTTACAATTTCCATCGTTGTCATATGAAAGTATGTTCAAACCCGGTACACACATCGTTTAAGCCAATGCAGCTCGGGAATAACTTGTAGTCAGCTTTTCAATACAACTTTATTTCCTTTTAGTGTCATGTTTTGGATCTTTACGCTTTATACTAGCCAGAAGGCTGAGAAAGGCCGTGGTTAAACTCTGATACAGCCTTACCTGCGCGCGTGGGTATCTCCACTCCTCGTACGGAAATAAATGGAATCGATCCTTGGTCAAATGTAAGGAGAATGTCTAGATGTGGTTAGCAGAAGGGTCCCAGCGCATGTTGCGCACTCCTGCGCCACTTTGGAAGACGAAGCTGGGTTCGTTGATGGGCAGCAGATGAGACATTTTAGTGTCAGCGTAGCGCTGAGCAGTCCGGAGGCTCTCGTCTCCTCTCCTGATCGAGTTTGAGCCCAGACTAGTGCGCGCTCCCGCCTCCATGGTGGAATGGGGTGGGCTCGTGAACGCGCAGCCTCTCCCTACCCATCCTCAATTAAAGCAACAGAGACCGCCGCCCCATGGAAAATTAATAGGATTCATTTATTATTTCATCCTCTGTCACATGACACGGTCTTCACTTCTCTTTTGTGTTTATTTTGCAATGGAAAAGGCAAAACTTGCACCCCCTCACTTTTCTTCTATAGTGAATGCTAGTCATGTGACGATCTCTACACAAACGGTGGAGTCTGATCGCTTTCAAATGTTTTATTTAAATTAACAAGAAGGAAGAAAGCAATGATAATGCACGCTAAAGTCTGAAAGCCAGTCGATTTCTTTGATCCCAAATCTTGAGGTAATAAGGACTATAAATTGACCTATCTAAAGAGACGTAACTCAAGCGTTAAATTGTAAGTGCACGCTGAGAGACACAAAGCTTTAAGACTGTATTCGATTAAATAACAGGAAATTGATAACAAACTGAAGTTGAACCACGTGTCTTTGCTACTCATCAGCTGTAATTAAAAATCTGTAGACCACAAAGAGCTTTTTAAGCTTCACACTGGTTCTACTAAACATATTTTTCTGATCTAATCTTATTTATAATTAAGGTGTAAGATCAGCCTCCTTTTCTATTATCACATTTTTTCATAAACATCCGTTCGCAGAAGTTAGACATGCATTTGTTATTTTGAGAAATTACTCCCGACTTCTCGGCTCCATGAAGCCAGACACCTGCATTAGATTGCATTATTATGACACCCACTCAAATTCCAACAGCCCTCTTGAACATTTTTCAAACGAAAAATGGGTCAGAGAAAGTAAAACGAAATTCCTAAACAGGAACTCAATGGGATACACGGTTAGCTTATTTATAGGAAAGAGACTCCATTCGACTATATTCTTAATATCCACATTTACCATGAATAATTGATATCATTATTGGTTCCATACAACAAAGGCCTGTAGAAACTCTAAATTTGGTTGAAATAAAAGCCACCCCGTCGTCCACATAGATACTTAAAATCCTTTATAAAAGAAAAGCTTAGATAAACCTTAAAGACAGTTCTGATTTTCGAACTGGACATATTGCCCCTTGATCAGACGGAGGCAGACGCTACACCCTGTTGCATCTTGAAGGTCGAACTGAAAAGAATCTCTCAATTCTTAACTTGCACTGCCATCTAGTGTCAACTGCGTGTTGGATGCCTGTCAATCTAAAAAAGGCATTTGTGCTCTTTGATGTCATCCCTCTGAAGGTATGCTCAGTATTAATGCCCTCGTATCAGCATGAAGCGTAGTCTAAGGTGAATGTCACACCCAGGACTGAAATTTTCTTTATATATTAACTCGAAAACAGTGTTCAGTGAAATAGAGTTGTATTGGTCTTGTGGAATGTGGCTGTATTTATCCTGGACATGTACTTTCTTAAAATGCTGAAAACAAAAGTTATATATACAGGATGTAAATATTAATGCAATATGGAATACACTTCATAAAGTAATTTTATATATATTTTTAACACAGGCATAACAACATTATTAAGACATTCAAACCCATCCCCATCCTCACCAAACAAAGGAGAAAAAAATATTAAAATAAAATAAAAATAAATAAAATATAAAATACAAAAATAAAATAACAATAACAATCTTACGTGCGTTTCAGCAGGAACAAGCACATCTATACTAAGCTCTATATAACAACAGAGTGCCGCAACAACAAACAAAGCAGTTTCTCACATACATTTGATAAAAGAGAAAATAACAAAAATATTAAATGAATATGTATATATCCCTTTCAGACTATTTCCCTCAAAGAGGGGGAAATGATTTTAAAAAGGACACGTCTGGCCAATCTGAAGTTAATGGTTTGTTCACAGTTTTTGATGCGTTTTGTCGTCTGTGCATTATTCATGTTTTTCAAGCGAAACCGATTTGCAAAAGTATTGGCATTCCCCCTAAATCCTCAAATTTCAGATAGTCCTGCTCCGTCCGAAAGCCACCAAACTTCATGTGATCCCTCAGGCCATCATCCCTGACACACAAACACGGTTGGTGATGAACTGCACTCATCTTTTCCTTGTCTTTCGCTCATCCATTTTTTCCCATTCACATGCATTCATTTTTAACCCCATTAAACTGAACAATATGGACACAGCTGTCATATACACACACACAAACTCCAACACAGAAACAAACACACACTCAATGATGCAGTGTTTTACTGAACAATATGAACAAAAGTATTGGGACACAACTCTCATACAAATATATTGGAAACACACACCCACACACACACACACACACACTCACACACGTTTTAACTGTAAATTATGGACAAAAGTATTGGGACACAGCTATGATTCAAAACAATGTGGACCAACATAATGGCCCACCCACTCACGCTAAGGCTATGCTAATGCTATGCTAATGCTAGCGCTACGTCGACTGCTGCATTTTTGAGCAAGCACACTTTGCATTTTCTCTGCGGAAATGCAGTCTAGTTTTTAAACTATTGTCTCAGGCTACACTTCCAAGCTAATATTTCACTGGTCTGTTTAGAAATGCACCACTGGGAGAAAGATTCAACCTGTGTCTTTCTTAAGTGTGGTGTTGAACATCTTAATTAATATTTTCATATATTAGAATACAGAGCCTATGAAACAATCATCTGCAGTCCATTGGTTCGTTTCTTTAATGACAGGGGGCGGGACCAATCATATCTTTAAACTCCTCCCCCCAGCTCTGTACCAGTGCGCAGTGGTTGAATGGAGAGAGAAATCATAAAGGGTGCGCAGAGAAACTGCGTTAGAAAAAAGGCACTTCATGCAGGTGCTTCCAAGTGCTTTTACTGCAGGGCCTTCATCAGCTGATTAGGGTGGCGATGGCAGCAGTGAATCTGCCGTGAGATGGACTGCGCTCAGAGGCAAAGTTATGAGCCAAATTTTAATGAACGTGGGTGAATTAAGATAATAATGTTATCAGTGATACCGATAGGGGAGAATTATTGACAATAAGGACAATATTTTTCAACCAACATTCATCAACAGTAACAGTGAGACTACAGTCAGTTATCTATTATTGTTTGTGGGGTGAGTAGAAGGCTTTTCTGTAGGTTTTTATTAACCATATACAGAATTAAATACTTTATATCCACACTTTTTAAAATCTCTCTCTCTCTCTCTCTCTCTCTCTCTCTCGCTCTCTCTCGCTCTCTGTCTCTCTCGCTCTGTTTCTGTTATGTCACATTGCAAAACACTGAATAACAATACAAATACAAAATAACAATATATTGCTAATAATACACAATCAATCTAAATTCTTACCAGATTGTGTGGGCACATGTTTAATACACTCATGCAACATGCAAAGAAAAACAAGAATACACTACATTACTTACCTCACAGTGTCTTGTTGTTTGTTGTTGACGGGGATTAACTGTGTAAAGAACCGTGACTTCCTTCGTACGTAACCACAGCATACGATGTGAACAGCATGAAATCCTTCCATTCACCAAGTAAAGCAGCAGGCAGCCAAAAACACAACATCGTGGGAGCAATGTGTGCGGACGGTTTTGCAAGAACACAACAAACGGGGAACTTCTTGGTCAAGGGGACCACAGGGGCGCCAACAGCTAAATGCGACAACGAGCCAGCCAGGAGTCGAACCTAGAATCTTCTGATCCGTAGTCAGACGCGTTATCCATTGCGCCACTGGCCCTGCTGTCATCAATTGCGCAACGTGGGGTACAAACTCTCATCCGTTTAAGTTTTTTGTTTAAGACACTTTATTCCTGTAAACAGATTAAAAACAATTGTTTCCTCGTGATATACTAAACTTATATAGAACAAAAATATATAATAATTTCCAACTTTTACTGAAAGCTGTGAATGAGGTCACTAAAGCTGTTGGACTGATTAAATACGCGGGATATTCTATTATTTTCTCATTAGTAAATAATTTTATTTGTACTGAGAGCCGGATACAGGGATTAAACCATGAACTTGATACATATAAATATTCAGAATAAAAAATTAAAAAATGTTCTTTATTATGTGTTGTTATTTTACCATTAAACTAACTATTTTTTACATTCAACATCAGATTCGGATAAAACACATATTAGAGCTTAAATGCTAAAAGCTGACGCGATTAACAGACACTTTGTTAGAGTGTTCTGGTAGTTTTAGTTTTTAAGAACAGCACACATACAAACTCTGCATTGGCGGAGCTAGATTTTTTTACTTGGGGGGGCGGGGGAGCTATTTCAGGGGTGGGGGGCAGTGTATATCCTCACCCCATCACGAGTCCTGTCTGCGGCCCCTAGAGGTCGCTGTGGCACTTTGGACAATCTGAAACCTCGCAACATGATCCCAAGCCCCCCTAAATAAATAGTCCATATTGTACTATTTTTAAATTATATATCCTTACATTTCATACAAGATGTAACAGAGCACAGATACGTACTTAACAAATAGAAGCAAGACTATGAATTGAAATGAAATATAATACTTCTAGCTATGATAATGTAATTAAAATGAAGTACTGGCTGTTAAAGCTGGCATAGTTTTTTTAGGACCGGATGCTACATGTCGCTGCTTGTAAGCGGGTAGCAACCAGAGGCCGTTTTCTATTAAAATTCCTCTGATAGTGGCAATTTTACTCAACAGAACAATGTCGTGAGTAGGTATCAATAAATGTTCATCGCTCAGCTTTACTCATGTTTCCTTAAGTGAAAGGAAAGTGATGTTTTGGGGTATTTTAAAACTAATTTAGTTTAACTTGCCTCCATAATGCTGCTGTTATAATCAGGGCTCACCTTTCATGCATTGAACCTGTCTCTCCCCCTCCAAACAGGCTAAATAATTTTAATGGCACTAAGTGAATTGCACCAACCAAATTTTCTTCCACAAGTCAAGCAATTAATAACAACAACAAAACTAATAATACAATAATTATAGAAAAACCCTCATTCCTGTGGCCCATCAGACCTGCGCACAATTTGACCCCAAAAAAGAGACCACAGTGCTCAGACAAGTTAATTGGGTTCCAGAGGCAGTTTATTACTTTCGGGAAGCAGAGTTTGATTGGGAGATTGTTCCATTATGCTGCATTATTGACATCTAGAGTCGGGTGCCCTTATGTTCACTCTGTTAACATTGCTCTGTTAACTCAGTAATTTAGACACCTGGAATTTTACGCCTGGATTTTTACGCTTATTATTAATTTTACTCGAATACAAATACAAATACATTTCCCCCTCAACAAATAAAAATACAGATACAAATAGAAATACCGGTTGCTTTGCACACCCCTGGTACATAAGCATATCAGCTGAGTACATATAAACGAAAATACATTTTAACAACAGTCATACATAATGCACAAACAGGCCTACTAAACAATGATCTCTAAAAGAATGACACATGTACTTACATAATATAAGCCCCTCATATCCTAATAGTTTTGAAATTTAGCTCCACCGAACATTGTGACTGTTGGATATAGACCATTTTATTTAGCTAGTAACCAGTCATGGTGCATATCCTGCACTGCGCAAACATTAATAAGGCACTGGCCAAACTCCCTAAATTCCATCAGTATGTGGACTTAGTGATGAAGAGTGCAAATGTGCTGGGTTGTGTTTACACAAACATAACAGGTGCATACCACACTGAGCCCTCCTCTCAGAAATGCTGATCGTAGCACACAGACTGTCAGACAGAAAGCAGATGAAAACCTGGCCACCAGATGCCATTTCCTGCTTTAAGTACACTGGCTGGGACATGTTTAAAGTGGTGGCGGCCGCTCTACCAGTTCACGGCATCGATGACTGGCCTCAGCAACAAGTGCTTTTAATACCATCACTCCCCAGCATCTGATTGGGAATCTAAGACTGCTGGGCCTGAACAGCTCTCTGCAGCTGGACCCTTAACTCATTCAATCAGGATCAGGAGCAACATCTCCAGTGGAGAACCCCACATAGACCTGCCATCATGTAGAAGGCCCAGCAGTGTCTCTCCTTCCTGCTGAGACTGAGGAGAGGGCATCTCCCCCAAATCCACAACACATTCTGCAGAGGGACTATGGAGAGCATTCTCTGTAGTTGCATCATGGCTTGTTATGGGGCATATTCCATTTCAAGGACAGCTGAGTAGATCATCAGTGTCCCATTCACAAGGATAATTACATCACACACTGCACATACCACAAGCCACCAGTATTGTGCATGACCTCACATGCACCTCACACACCCTCTTCTGTCTCTTCCTGTCTCACAAGAAGTTCTTTAAAATCGTTTTTTCAGTTCTGATTGAGGAGAAAAACCCAGAGATAAAACAGCACAGAACCAGACTACACACACAAACACAATATACAACAGTTTATTTACCCTAAAATGTATCCATGAAAGTACAAAATAAAATCAGTGGACTATCCCCTGTTTCTAAGCACAGACTGTGTAGGAGAGTAAAGACATTTACTCAATCACTGCAACCACTTATTCCTCACTGGGGTCACTGGCAACAGGAGCGCATCCCAGGGCCTGTGGGTACTAGCCCCACTACAGGGTGCACACACCATTTGCTCACACACACAATATCAGATCTTCATGTAAGGTAAAAAAAGAGGAACACACATCATTTTACTTTGTATGTATCCCTGTTGATCAAATATAGATCTGAAAAGAGAAAATTTACCAAGTTCAATCACAAGGGGGAGATCATTCCTTACTTCTCGTAAGAACAGATAAAATAGATGCACATAGATGGTTACAACCTTTTAATACAATGAACACATTTTATTTTTCTATACTTCTTGAGGACATCATGGACAATACATTCTCGATATGCATTATGACTAATCTGTCTCTTTTTTAGCAGTGTGAAAATCTTTCTCTGTGTGGACAGAGGAACTTGTTCAAGGGTTGAACAACACCACATTTAAACATAGACGTAACCTGGCTTTGTAAGCGTCACTAGCACTCATGGCTTACACAGGCTAGAGAACAGAAGGTACTGGGGAGCAGTTTTACCTAGGTCATTTCAACAAGAAGAAAAAAGAATGGGTGTATTCCATTTGGGAACAATGAGTTCAGTACTTCCCTGCATAACATTGTTGGCATTGATTCTCACGTTAAATACAGCAACAGCACGCTAATGCACAGAAATTTGAGAAGCTAGTTGTTTCTGGTGGAAAAAGGGGGGAAACCTGATTGTGCAAGAAGTTTAATTAAATTTTGCCGACCAATAATTCCGGAGAGGCAACATAAAATACAATAGAATATGCCAGACAACCCAAGTCTCCTGGATGGTGGGCTGGTGCGACTTCCTGGAAATTATTTTGCAAGTTGGAATGTCTAATATACAGTTCTAAGTTTTTCCTATTTCATTTCCTTTCTTCCATTAATAAAAAAAATGTTAATCCTTGAAAACACAACATCGAAAAAAATAAGGAAAGGGACAAATGTTGGTCATTTTTAGTACAACATTTAGCAAAACTAAAAAGAAAACCTTAAAATATTCTAACTTAAAATTATCTTTTGAACAGCTGATCACCATCTAAATAGGCCTTGAATCTGACACCCTTCCATGCCATGCCACTATAGCATTAACTGCTGCTTCAAGGATCCTGACCCAGCTCCTCAGGCCATGACGAAGCATCGCTTTTAAAGAAACAGCTTCACCAGCTTAAATTTTTGTTGTGTAGGCAGGAAAGCTGAGGTGGGCGAGTGAATAGAGATATATTTCCATGCAAACAGTTGTCATTGGCTGAATTTAGTTCTTTTGAATATTTTGGTATTGTCAAAAATATATATTTAAAATCCTGCTTTAAATTTTGCTACAGGCCAAACTATTGTCCTAATTTTATTTATGGGTTTTCTTAAATGATGCCTTTAATTTCCAATTTTAACCCTTTTATCATTGTGTGAGATTTTATCCATTATGACATTCCTAATGACATTACTGCCACAGAAATTGCTGCCATATTTTACACCTTTCATGTCACTCA
>JBBMFX010000122.1:7999284-8015459 GCA_037832545.1 Rhabdalestes septentrionalis
TTTATCCATTATGACATTCCTAATGACATTACTGCCACAGAAATTGCTGCCATATTTTACACCTTTCATGTCACTCAGCACGTGACTGACCCCACTTATATCTAAGGTCACGCACTAGGCTTGGTTATCGTCAAAGGCCTCAGTGTTGCCTCTGTGAATGTTTTTTTTTTTTTTTAATGCATTGGTTTTCCCAAACATTGATCCAAACTGGCTCTATGACTGTCAAATAGAGACACATTCATGAAAACACCAGGGATGACTTGGAAGCCATATCTATGACTCAAAGCATAACAGTCTTTCTACAGAGTCATTTAAAAGTCTAAAATGTTCAGGGTCCTTGATGCTATCGCACCCCCCAAGGTCAAAACCATTTCTGGTAAACAGAAAGCACTGGGGAGAAAGTTATCAGCCATAACACCTCAGATAAGAATACAGGAGAGCAGAGCACTGGTGGAGGCAAACTAAACTTAAAGTTGACAGACATTTTCAAAGAGAAACTCCAGAGCAAGCAGGGCATATTTCTTGAATATCAATTACAGGAACACTAAGGACACTTGTACTCTTTGCCACAGTAGAGAGGTTAACAAATCCCCAGGGGCAGTTAACTTCAGAGTTCCTTATAGTGTCAAAGTGCAATGAAATTGCATCATTTTTAAATCACATAATTGAAAAAATAAAACATAACTTTGGACCAACAAACTCAAGTAACTCTGTCCAAACACAGAAATACATTTACAGCATTTAGCTGGCACTCTTATCCAGAGCGACGTACATCGGTGCTCAAGTAGTCCACAACTGTATCAAGGACCTGTAAATCAAGGCTTAAGTCAACATCCACCAGTTGACTGAGGTGCTGCAGCTCAGTACAACTGATCAACACAGTCACTGATACCTGATCAAAACCTGTCACTGATCCCTAACCACACCAATCAGGACACATATGCAACACCTGTAAAAGAAAGTCAGAAGGTAAACAAGGTTAGGAAGTATGGGTTTTTTTTGTTTTTTTAAATAGTTGTGAAGCAAAGTAAGAGATGGTTAGTCACCAAGGTGCTCCTTGAAGAGGTGGGTCTTTAGCAGATGTTTGAAAACAGCAAGAGATCTGATAGTTAGAGGGAGTTCATTCCACAATTGGGGGGCCAAGACTGAGAAGAGTTTTGATGCATGTTTCCCTCTTCTTTTGAGCGGAGGATGCTCAAGAAATAATAAGCTTATCAAGTTCTGTGGATGTTACAAATTTTGAGGAAGTAGTGCTGCGTCTTAAAAAGTCTACATGTTCCATGGACACTCTACCTACCTTTTTTAGAAGGGTTTTTAATAGCTTGGTGCAGGACCTGTTGCATATTCTGAATGGTTCTCGGAACGCAGGCATGATCATGACCGAGTTTCAAATGTAAACACCACTTAAATGTTAAATCAAATATTATTGTGCTGAGTGGGCACACACACACATCACACTATGAATTCAAAAGTTCATGAAATGCTGGAGGACATTATTTTCCGGTTTCTATGAACTGAAAACCCCCGAACACTCTGTCAGGAAACTGTAACTCCAAAACACAGGCTTCCCATCCAGTTTTCTTTTAAGTCCCATAGTAAGAAGTTTTAAGTCTGTTGGGGCAGAAGGAGAGACAGAGAAAAACAAAGAAATCATACTCAAACTCAGGTTAATCGGAGCCCCCCTTCCTTTCCTCATTGACTGTAGGAACGTTTTTCGATACGTTTTTCGATACGTTTTTCGATCATTTCTTTTTCTTGTAGAACCCTTGACACGACCCGTCTGAAGGTAGAACATCAGTGATCCTGCATGGAGGCCAGGGTACGACCAGCTTTTTAGCACAACCAATCACCCAACACGGACAATAATTAACTAATTTTACATACAATAAGAGACATGTGGACTTGTCATTAGGTACCTAGTGTAATTGTGGTGAGAAAATTTTCAAACTGACAAAAGATACTTTGCTCGGTTCAAAGAGTTTTGAGAGAGTTATTCATCCTGGATTCAGAAGTTCTAACAAAAAAAATGGGATTCACCATATCACTTGTGGGCAGAAACCATGTTGCCTCCCCCTGAAGAGGTTCCTGCCTGAACATAAATTATGGCTTTGCACAGTGAGGCTGATGACAAGAGCTTTCTGGGCTGAACAAAACACCTTATATGGAACACTTTAACTAAAAACACAGGGTTTGCATAAATAACAAACTTGAATGAATCATGTCACTGTGCCCAAAGCCTCAGGGCTGGCGTCACAACCTTGATCATCAGTCAGAAGGATTACATAAATATGGTATCTAGAGTAAGAATCATTCAAATATAAGGATCACAAACTGAATATACTAATTTGCCTTAGAATATAAATGAATATTTTGATTACCTTAAGGAAATTTACAATTGCGGCAATTGGCAGACGCTTTTTATCCAAAGTGACTTCCATTCCTAACTACAGGGGACAGTCTCCAACTCATTCAAAATGCTGCTGCCAAAAAGAAAAGAGAATATTACTCCTATTCTCAGGTCCTTGCAGTGACTCCCAGTTCAGTACAAAATTGACATCAAACCATTACTCATTGTGTACAAGGGTTTGGGTCCTTCATACATCTCTGATATGTTGGAAGTATATTTTCCTGGTAGATCTCTTAGATTTACAGGTGCTGGACAGCTAGAGGTGAGAAGATCTGAAACTGAACATGGTAAAATTATGTTTAGTCACTATCGCTGTTGGAACAACCTGCCCATCAGTATCAGATCAGCTATAGCCAGCTTTAAAAAAAGGTTTAAAAAGCTGCTAAAAACGGCACTTTTCTCCTTCGCCTTTTACACATTTTCACTTTCATTGCACATTTTTTAACGTCTTTTTTTACTTCTTTTATCCTTCCCATTCTATTTATTTTGATCTTTTTATTTTCAGTTTCTGTAAAGCACATTGAATGACCCTTTGTGTTTGATAATGTGCTGTATGAATAAACTTGATAATGGATCAACTTTAAATAACTCTTGCTCTGAATGGTAGATAAACCGATCTTGTTTCAAGAATCAGATTTACATCACCCAGTGTGGGAATGTTGTCATCATTATAAAGAAAATACACATGGCATATATTTTCAGTGATATTTGACACAACAGGCCTGTGCCAAGCTGTAGAATGATGCACATAGAAATATGTTTGGCACCATTAAAACCATTCAGTTCTATCATAGTTTCTCACCTTCATGCTATGCAAAATGGGAGTGAATACTAAACTCTTTCTAGACAGTGTCACTGCCTTATAGGGGGTAACAATAAAAGGTGGTGCTCACATTAGAAATAGGAGTCGATCTGCCATTATCCCAGCTTGGCTTTAAGTACATCCTTAAATATTTAATGGCCCATTTTTTGGGATTAATAAATATTTTAGAATGCAATTCATTTTCTGTAATCCTAGCCCCCATGTAATTGAAGAGTATGGAAAATAAATAAAGACGCTAAAAGAATGTTTTGAAGGATACATTTTATTCACTTTTTATTCACTGAGTATGACTTCTCATTTGTAGAATACTTTAAGCCCTTGTTGCCACTAAGTGCCTTAAATAGAATCAAGCCAATTAGTGAGAAAGCTCAAGCTACGACAATGACGGGAAGTGTGTGGGTGTGCAGTCCCGACCCAAGGCTAAGGCATCTAAATCTAGCATCAGGATGATTGCTACAAGTTTTTTTTACAATTACTCAGCTTACTGTTTAGCAGCATTAAAAAAATACATCTCTCCAAAAGGGGCCTGCAGATCATTTCACAACTTTAGGGAGGCCAAAGTTGATAAATATTGTTTTTTAATTTAAGAGTGCAACTAGAGCAAAAACATTAGGTACAGGCATACAAGCAACCACGTTTTCAAAATTAATTCATCTCTCCTCAAGCAATAGACACTGTTTTATATAATCAGACAGCAAGTGGATTATGTTCAAGAAGTCTCTTAAAATACATTCATGTCAGTAGATCTGTTAGTAAATTCTTTATTGAGATACTTCTGTTTGTGAGCAAAGTTGTTTAAACTATTAAAGCATGTGTAGGAAAAAATTATTTCCCAAAAATGTTCTAATTTAACAAAAACCATCCCAAAAAGCACACACACACACACACACATACACACACACACACACACACACTTGCTACATAACAATGAAACAATATTTAAAAAAAATCAATAAAATGACCACTGTCTAGACATTACATAACATCCACAGATTGCTGCCTCTTGTACCATAAAGTCTCAAGACCACATGATGAAAAGGAGGATGTGTATGGGGGAAACATTGTCATAAGTGACACTCCCATCCATTTCCATCTGTACTGACGCATGAGACAGTTTGTTTGGAATGAATCATTTTGAATTCCCACTGAGCTTGTCCTAGGTTTATTTTCAGGTAGGAATTGTATAGGTAGACTAAGGCGGACATGGCAAGTCCCTTAGTTGCCTTTGCATCCCTCGGTAGCATGCAGCTACTCACAGCTATTATGAACTCCTTATTTGGCTCTGCATTTCATGACTTAAGGCAGATTATCTAGGAGATCCGAGAAAAGACACTGACACAGTTAATCAAGCTAAAACAGACTGTACCCTTAGGTGCCCTGTGCCTCGCAAACAGACCAAATCTAGGGTATCCTACATACTTGTCCAACACATTTAGGATATTTAGCAAATTCTCTTCTCCAAAAAACTTCATCCATTCAAAAACATGACCTTAACTAGCACAAATATAGTCTGTCCAGAGCCCTGCTTTTGAAGGTCTGCCAACTCTAAGTGAACATGTTTAAATCTAATCATCAATCCAATAGGCTGGATTAGGTGCATTAAATCTGGGCTGGAGCTGACGGTAAATCAGGTGCAGGGCTGATGAAGGGCAACGGCAGCAGTCTTGCTGTATCATGTTCACTTTTCTCTTGGCTGTCTTAATGGCTTCCGTCTTGGACTTCCACAGTAGTGAACCATTTGTACATAATGGTTTTGGCTCCATAATGGTTTCTACGAGCACTGGCAAGCATTAAGGATGTTCTCCAATGTGAATTTACTTCATCATCAACATTACCCTTCCCAACAGCTTACGAAAACATGTTACTTAGTTTACAGTGAAATGGCTGGAAAACCTTTTCACACTATGGAATTTTCAATAGCAGAGTGTTCTGCATGTGTGTTCCCATTGGGTCCCTGGTGGAGTATTAGCTTCATCTCTGTTAGAATCTTAGTCTTCTCGCAGTAGTCTTCTCAAATGACACAGAAGCTTTCAGGCATGACCCAAGCATTATTTTAGCATAATTTTAAACTGATAAACCTGTTTTCATCATCAAAAGGAAGCCATGTGGTCAAAACTACAGCCACAAAATGGAAGAATCACAAAACTCATCCACAATACAAAGGCTTGGCTGGTTTATCTACCATTCTGTTTCTGCCTGTTGACAATTGCCTTTGTAATAGTCTTTCAGTAACTGATCCCTTAACAAAGTGATTTCCATGACGTAAAGGAACATGGTTAAAAAATTTAAAGGATGCAGTGAACATGTTCCCCTGCAGCAGGCAAAACAATGACATCCAGACTGTTGATTCAAAACCGCTGAGAAGGAGCCACTTTACTTCGCCACTACAGGTCATAAGCTAGCATTTTCAATGAAAAACTATATTTTATTAATACATTTCATAAAAACGTAGTCATAAAATACTATCCGGCATGATACATAAATATATTAAGAATTTATAAATGAATGCAAAAATATCAAGAATAAAATGTTGTTACTGATCATGCACATGTCTTCTCATAAAGTAAAAAGAAGTGCAAACTATCAAACATCCTTGTTTCTGCATTGCTGCTGGACGCCAAACCTCTAGATTACAGCATCCCATGGGGTTATGGGTTGTAACTTCCTGTTTAAAAAGGGTGGGATCTATAATTATAGCCACTAAACTATTGCAAACTTCCTAACATTAAGTCACAGTTGAAGTTGAAGTTTGAAAAATACCAGAATCTGCTCCACTGTACATCAAACAGTTTAAAAGGGAGGAGTCTGATCTCAACAAGTATATGTGTGAAATGGGAAAAAAAACATTTTTATGTAACTGGAGAACTCGGCAGACCCCAAAAGTCTGATGTTGCAGATATACATTACAACCGCAAGGTCCTCATTTCTAATAGTCAAAAATGTGTGTGTGCATGTGTGTGTGTGTGTGCATGTGTATATGAACCCACACACCCATGCATGTGCGCACACTCACATAAACACTGTTTCAAGCCCCTCTTCTTGAATTTTTTGTCCTGCAAACATTATTAGAGGAACAGTTTGAGGAACATGATAAAATGTTCAAGGTGTTGGCTCTCCCGTTTTCTAAGATCTCAATCTGTGTCTGTGGGATGTACTGTTCAAACTAATCTCCCTACATACAAACACACTATTTTATACATACAAACCAATCTGTCATAATATTAAAACCTCATGCCTTATAATGTGTGGGTTTCAGATCCTGTAAGTTGTGAGATTAATTTATTTTATATACAGTGGTGATTTCTTCTTGCTTTAAATGTCAGCCAATGTTAGTCACTATGATTAAAGCCTGACAACCACGCTATAACCACACTCAGGCCTGTAACATTCACCAACAAATACGCCCATGTCTTCCTGGCAGTCTTTAGAGTATCACTGGGAAGAACAAAGGATCGGACTGCAGGCTTACTGCTCTCTACGCTGTTTGGTACATTGTGAAAAGAACTGCAGCACTTAGAATCCACTTCATCTGCCCCACCATCTTGAAGGCACTGTTTGAGAGTCTTGCTGCCTCAGGACGACCACGTAGTTTGTATTTCTTCACAACTTTGGTGTAGTCACGCTCGCTGGACTCGCACATGTATGCTCCATAGTCGTCCACAGTAACAGCTGGTATGAGATGGAGACAGTCAGACTGCATCTGCTGGCACGGGTTGCGAATATTTCCATGCACCCAGGTGTAGGTGGCATGGTGAGACTCGATGGGGCAGGAGAGATAGTATGGGTAGCCCTCGGAAACTGTGTGTTCTTGTGATGAGGATGATACGTCCCGCTTTGTTCTACTGAGTTTATCTGGAGGCGAAGAGGCAAACCGTGAAAGTAATTTCGATTAAAATAAAGAGCAAATTTTGCATGAAATTGCATACGGTATAATGTGCTTTTATTATGGAAAATAGGGCAAAATTATACCTGAATTTTTTTGACATACATGCGTCTCACCAGTGGCAATATTCTGTATTCCTCCTCTGCAATAAAAAATTATCTTATTAATTCTTATGTATGAATACTTATTGTAGTAAAGATGCAGGATCTTAAAAAAATACAAAAATACAAAAAAGAACATGTGTATAATTTCTGTAAGTAAAAACTCTCCATAACTTTACCTATGAAGGAATTCAATTATTAACCAATAATGGACATTAACAATAACAATAAGACTTTTTTTTTTTCAAAATAATTTTGGAGGATATTTTTGGCCCTGTCACCATGATATTTTCTTATAATGTAAAGAATTATCAGGCTGTGACAATATGTGAACATGTAACGAGAGTTGTAGTGTTATGTTATGGTTGAGAAAACCTACTTGATTTGTGAGGTGCAGCCATTCTCAGTCCATGCACAGTGTGGGTCACGGGCAAGAACACATTCCTCACAGGAGGCATGGTAGTCACCACACCTCTGCAGGTCTAATACAGATATCTGTCCAGGGTATCCAACAAACAGCTTTCTCTAAAGAGGTTAACAGTGAAAGCAGTGAATACATCACATTATTGCAATCCACCTCCCAACACATGTAATTTAGGTCTCAAATATTGTCAACAATGATATTTACTCTACTGTACAGAAGCATTTTAAACTAAATTCGTCCTTTAGTCTAAAAGGCTTTTCTTATATTAATGATTGACAGTACAAAAATGTGCTAAATGTTATGTTAAACCGCTACCTTACACTACAGCAAAAAACACAGTTATTAAGATGTGAGACAGAAAAGTTTAAACAATGATTTACTGTATTTAATATGAAATATATGTTTTCATTCCCTCTTGAAGTAAAGTGATACTGTTCTCTGTACCTTTTCAGAGTTTAATTTCATAGACTGCACAGGAGACGAACTGTTACAAAGCCTTGTTTCAGAAATGATGAATGGTTTCGATCCATCTTCCAAAATTTTGTGAATCATACCAGTGTCTGCACAGAACAAACCCACATACAGATGATTAAAGTCTGGGTCAAATAAGGTTCCCTGAGGTCAGAAACAATGAACCAGATAATGGTCATGAAATGATTAGATGAAAAATAATGCTGTTTGCGATGTCATGTGTTCTGTATTGAAACAGGGCTAGTGCTGCTTAAAGGCTACTTCATAAATGCTTTGCCACATTTGTTTATTTCCTGGATTTCAAGAAATGAAAATGTATCTGTGTGAAAAAGGGATGTTTTTAAGGAACTTCAATTTCAATAACGACATCAGTGACGTCTGTTAAAGAATTGTAACTGTCGTAATACATTCAAAGTCTGTGTCATTCCTTCTGACAGTGCAAAAATATCTGTAGCGCTCATGTATGAAAAGGAATTGTCTAAATATATAGTTTTTACAACTAGAACTATGCTCAGAATCTCAATAAATATCCAACAGGCTTGCACTATATTATTATTTAGTGACAGACTTTAAATGTATGTATTTACTGTTGAGATTCATTGTAAAATTACAAAGTAAAGAATATAATATCTAAATTGCTAAAAAACCTCAAATTATCTACCATAAATAGTGTTAGAGATGCTAATGAAATGCTGCGTTATTGTTGTTGTTGTAAACAAAACTTAAGTGGTTTAATTAAATTTCATGCTGTTATCCTGACAAAAACCAAAACAAATGGAGGTCTACTTACCTGTGGCAAGGAGAAGCACATTGTACATTTGATCATCTGCAGCCTGAACTCTGTCTACTGCGATTCTGGTGTAATTATTATTGCTGATATAGAAAGGTGAGTCTTTCTGTATAGGATGGACCCAATCAATCATTTCTGGATGGTGTTTAATCACGTTGATAGTAGCTGTGGGCAGAGACCTACTGTCCTCCACACACTGAAAAACACAGAAAACAATATTTGTTTTGCAAGTTACCCCTACTGTGTGAGTGGAAATCACTTGTGAATGCACTTGTCAGTAAAAGCGTCTCAGTGTTCCTCATGTCTGCTGCTTTTTTTCACACATAGATATGAACCCATGCACCAAACAAAAAGCATCACTGTTATATTCTGATCGATTATAAAATACAAAGTCAGTTAGGATAAATACATAGAGCAGGTCCTGCCAGGACCTTCAAGAGGCAATATTGCTATCATTTCTGGACTGGAGTGGACTCATTAAGGCAGAGAAACAGATGAACTGCATTGTGGGTCACCAATCTTTTTAAAACTTGGAGCTACTTCACGGGCACTGACACATACGAAGGGCTACCATCTTGATACACTAGAACAGAGTTTACCCAAGCTTATCTAAACTTCATGTATAATAAAAATGCTTTAAATGCTTTTCTTTAGATATTAAAATTTAAAATCTATATAAATGCAAATGTGATTAAATAGCGACAAGATACAATTACATGTTAGACACTGCTCACTGGTGCTATTTTTGAACAGTTAAGAGGGGTACATGTGTGGTCCTTGGGGGCACCCTGGTGCCCACGGGTACCATGTTGGTAGCCCCTGAAAATAGCGCTGATAAGATGGACAGTGTAAAAACAAATAAAGTGTAACAAGTGAAGTTGCATAACTAGCAACTGTACAAAGGAAACTGATTATTTAGAGTATTTAATCCAGGATTCTACTGTTCTAGTGTGTTTTTCTATTAACAGGATATGGAATATTATTAGTGAGTGCACATTATGCAATACATTTGCTGTTCATTTTATATTTTTGTTCCTCATTTGCTAGATTTGTATTACACAATAGCAACCACCTGGAACACCACATTAACCACTAATTTTTGTAAAAATTCAAGTGTTGTGGTGGCTTGAGGCCCTGAACTCTGCATCTAAACAATCCAGAATTTCATACAGCTGAAAGGGCGAGTCACTTCCGCTGATCACATCCTCCATTGTGTTGTTAATACAATGGCCTTTGGCTGGATTTGGAACAGATGAACCAGACACAGATCACCAGACAAGGTCATAATAAATTGCCAATGAGGAAATCATTGAAATAAAAATTAATACCCTTGTTGGAAATGTATCCAGTCTGTAGAGCAATGCACTAACTGAACTTTCCTCTATAGTGTTTCAGACAGAGGAACTAATGTGGACAGCACCTTTAACAGCGCCTCTAGTTTTAAATAGCACTGTAAAAACAATGTCTATTCTCAGGGTGGAAAAGAATAGCTCACTAATGGTAAACTGGAAGCAAACAATCTGCTCCAGAGACATGGAAAGTCTGTTTGGTCCATTATTGTTCTTTACCTAAATATCTACACTTTGCATATAGTCCTCTTTAAATGAACCAAACTCAGTCCTTTTGAAGTTGTCCAAAACGTGGACCAACAGAAAGGGGACCAACAGAACTGGTCACAGTGTGAGTTTACTTTACTTGGTTCTCTCTCTAATCCACTTCAGCTCAGCTGGGGCATTAGTTCTTTTTCTGTTCACACTTTAGTTCCTTATCCAACATGCCACTGCTGTCTCTTCAGGTTCCCCATTCTTGGGATTTTTTTGTACAAAAGAGTAGATGGTTGAAAGCATTTTCAAATTAGATCTTGACAAGAATCTCTTGGACCCATTTATTTGTATATTTATTGATTGATTGGCTGTGTTTTTAGTTATTGTTCATTATTACCATTATTTCGTTGTGTATTTATTTGTTTGTCTTTATTTTCTGTTATCTGTTTCCCAGGTCTATTCTACATGGTCTACTTACGGCATGGCACGGTGAGGACAAAAGTGTTTTGTGTTCACTTCACGCGAGTTAAACGAATCGTGCCATGGATTTAAAGCGAACCACCTGTCAATGTGGTCTTAGTTCGGATTGTTTTATAGGGGTCTGAGTTTTTTTGACGTGTTCACATATACACAAAAAAATGTTGTCTAATCACTCTGAGTTCACTTCAGGTGCTGAAAATTACCTGTGTGTAAACACCCTAAAAGTAAAAAAAAGAGTCCATCCTAGAATTCTATGGTAAACTCAATCCACAGGCTCATATTGCTCTCCTTATTAAACCCCTTTGTAATGAGCATGACAGTTCAAATGGATAAATATTCAGAACCATAAAAAAGGAGACAGGGAAGGCATCAGCAGTATCTTACTGTTCCTGGCCTTGGGCTGGGTATGTCTTGATTGTAGCCTTTAAAGCTGGAATTCTCGAAAACAGCATCAAGCTCAGCTAGGTTGTAAATGCAAACAGCCGTGGAGTTCCTATAGCATAAGTTAACAGATGAACCCCATTAATATAAACAAGCATGTTATCAATAACTGATAAATAAATCAATCATAACCTGACAAATTTCATAAAGTGAGTGTAACATGTTTAACCAAAACATCTATGTTCCTTTGTATGAATGCCACTGTTTTCTTTAATAGTAAACACCATGTGGAACTACTTCATGATAGCTTTGAACAAAGCCAGAAATCCCACAATATAGCAGCTTTGGCAAACTACCAGATATAGCTGGCCTCAGCTGATTAGCTAATGCTGCATGTTGTTTAGGCTAAGTATTCTTACTGAATGCTTAACCATGATTTTACAAAATCTGGGCTATTACAAGATACAGACTCAGCAGAGTTCTGCCAGATAGGAAAAGACATTTTTTGTCAAACGTAAACCGTTCATAGAGATTTTAATGGACACCACGCCACATAATGTTTCCGGCCAGGAAAGACAACCGTAAAAACACCAGATAATAAAAATGTCTCATTACGTTTGTTCTGTTTATTATACAGTCTCTGCATTTATTTCCATGTAGCTTCACGGGTTTAGTCATTTTTAGAAAACACTAAACATGGCGGCTCGGCTGACACAGTCTTCCGTTATACTTGTGGCTTTGAGCTTTTAAGGTTTTTTGCATCATTACTTTATTTGTGCATACAATATAAACATTGTTGCTCCCAATAGTGTTAATATTCTGCAAATTCCATGCATGCTGATTAAAGCAGAATGCTTGTATATGCTAAATATTCATTTAAAAAATCACTAGAACAATTGAAGTTAAGAAAAATCACATGTGATTTTCTGAATCAGCAGCCCAAACCTGACTAAGAAACATCACAAACTGAACAAACAGACCTTTCATAAAAATGTTTTACCCACTGTAATTAGTCCATTTGTCCGAGAGGGTTTACTTACCAGCTGCTTGAGAAGAGGGCGTAGACACGTGAGTCCCTCCAGTCTTCTGAGTGTAGTACAAAAATGTCCTGCAGTCGATTAAAGAACAGAGACTCGCCAGGAATTGCACACACAAGACGTGCCTTGAGAAAAGTTGTCCATATATTCTGGAAGAATCTTTTTGACCCTCCTCTATCAACCTGCAAAGAGAGACAATCCAAAAGCAAACATGATGCTACACCTGTGAAAGCAGATGCCTTCCAAGCCTAAAATCCTGGACTGATGAGTGTGACCTTAAATGTTTTTGTGCTGCATTATGCAACATTGTAATAGCATGTCAATCTTTTCTCCATTAAAAACACAGGAATCAACAATCCTAGAGGATGAGT
The DNA here is from genome assembly GCA_037832545.1 of Rhabdalestes septentrionalis. Classification (NCBI taxonomy): domain Eukaryota; kingdom Metazoa; phylum Chordata; class Actinopteri; order Characiformes; family Alestidae; genus Rhabdalestes; species Rhabdalestes septentrionalis. Next base: position 8,011,997 of record JBBMFX010000122.1, read on the forward strand.
ATTTTTCTGTACCATCATGAAAACAGCATGTATAATGTACATGGAATATATGCTCAGCCACATTCCAGCATAGAGTGACTATCACTAGATTATCACTACTCAGACAGAAAGTTAACGTCAACCTCACAACAGTGCTGCATCTTTAACAGTGGTATTAATAGTTCTCGTTGCACCTTGCACACTCTGGCCACTCTAGAGATCCAAGGGTCAGCTTCTGGGTTGCTGTCTGAGTTTTTCTCTCGAAAGAAGACATAAATCTTCTCATTCATTTGATCCTCAGCTCTTCTGGCCAAGAAGGCAGAGATGAATGTTGGTTCTGGATGGGAAATAGAGCTAACTGAGTAATTATTGTATTAAAACAAATACATGTTCATGCAAGCAACTGCATCACTTTCTTATACTATTATTTTTCACTTTCACTTCACATGCTTCACAGCCCCTGGCTGTGACACTGGAGGCAAGTGACCTTGTTAACTCAGAAATAATGGAGCCTTGGGAAACTGATAACAAGGTACTGATGAGCTGAGGCAGGAATGGGAAACATGACAAAACCTGAAATTGCCAGCAACTGTTTTCAGATATACAGTGAAAGTGGGTATGGTTAGGCTTGAAGAGTTGGGGAAATTTTATTTCATATTTAGTCAGTTAGAGGCTTCAAAAGCACATGCTCAGAAAACAGAATGTATCTTTCAAGACACAAACTCTGGAGCAGTACACACAAGGGTACATCAATACAATTAGTTATATTTAAAATTAACTGCAGTTTTATTTTTTAAGTTATATGAACTCTATAAATCCTGCCCTTTTCTCTTATTTTCTGTTTAAAGTGGTGAAATTATGAAAAAAAATGCATAGAGCTGCACCTCTCCTGTGTGAATCTGAATGCATTGTACTGGTGTGATGTAACGTAAAAGAATTTTGAAGTATAGACGGACATTAAAGACCATTTTCTATCATTGAAAATTTTAGACAGTACGTTTTTTCCTTACAGAGCGGATTAACACATCCAAAAACAATTAAAGGAAAAGGCTTTTGTGTGTCTGGGGCTATTTTTCAAACCTACCTGTGATCCATTGGTCGTACATCCACACACTGCCCTGCCTGCCAACTTTCCTGCGGAACTGTAGAAAAGTTCCATCCTTGTAAAGGGGAGCTGCTGCATAGAGGTCTCCATCTGAAAAAGAGTGCACACAGTATGGCACTGTCAAGAAACAACACCTGTACACTGCAAGCAGTGAATAAGGTCAGCCTTTGAAATCAGCCTGGGCCTACAGGAGGTGGTGTTTTTTGTGCTTCAAAGTAAGTTCAGAAGGTCAGACTCTGTTCTTCTGAGTCAGAGCCCTTGTGAAAGCAGACCTGGTGAACTTTGTTAAGACAGGAAGCTTATTTCTTGTCAGTCACTCCTCGAATTGTAGGAATGATCAAAATTGTCCTCAAGACACTGCCAACAGTCGAGAGAGTGCTTGCTAAAGTTAAACAAAGCACAACACAAGCAATACTGTCGACAACTTAATCGATGTAAAGCTTGAGTGATGAAAACAGCACATTGTCCCACTGGGTCTACTTTGTAAGGAGACAAGAAAACCTTACATAGATTTGGAAAATAAAATAACAAGCAAACACTGTGTCTGATAGTAGGAATCTCCCTGCAATCAAATCAGCTCAATTTCACATCCAGCTAAATTATGCTCACCATTTGTCACTAACAGAACATAAACTTAGGTCTCCAAAATTATATCACAGTTATCCTGGTAAGTGGCTGCATTTGAAATAGCTTATTACATGCTTCTCATGTACTGCCTCAAAAGTGGTAAGTAGTGATGTGCAGTATGCAATTCACCAACGATACCTGGAAGACATACTACTCCGGGCAAATATTCTAGCATGTAGTATATACTGCTGTGTGTAGTCTCCCTTTAATCATAATTACCAGCTGTTCCTTTTTCAGGTGTGCATATAGAGTGTTTCATGGATATTCCCACTGCTCTAGTTTTGTCCTGTTTCTGTTAACTGCCACATTTACAGTTCAGTTATACTACTACTACTCTGTAGGGGACACAACCCCCTCTGATTGGAAGACGACAACGGCCATGCTTTAACTAGAACTTAGACGTGTGGGGCACATACCAGTGGTGAGACACACAGAGTTCGGAGAGATACCAGTGCCATCCATCCATTCTACGACCTTGCTGGAGCGATTGCCCTCCCTAAGATGCTTTGTGGAGTGAAAGATATGTTTACAGAACACATTTAATTTCAACAGCACAGAAGACATGGTGGATAAAGAATCAGTAAAAAATAAGCACAGACCTATCTATAGTAGGGTGTACCCTCTTTAAATATTTCCTAATTTTTAAAACTAAGTGAGGACATCAGCAGATTCATATACATTTGTCCATTCTAAACTGCATACTCGCTTAACTTACCAACTTCCAACACATTGGATGTTCTTCATTTGTACCACACACAATTATGTTGTTCTGGAATTTCTCAATTACTGTGACTGCATTTTCACAAGAGCTCTGAAATATGAGAAAATTCACATATTCTATATAAAAACCAAAGAAGACACAGGATGGTAATAATATATTAAATCAAATATCAGTAGGGAGACATGTTACATGCTGCGTGCGTGCACATCTCCTCCTTTTTGTTTGGAAAGCTCTGTTAAATCTCGAATTTTTCCTAAAAGGATCCACTCCACATACACCACTGGAAATCAGCTCGGGTTTTCCTCCAACTCACCACATGCAAGTGAACTGACACGTCAGTGCAGAGACAGGCTGCTCGGATTTCCAGCAGTGTGTCCTTCTATCGGTTTAGTGGAGTGGATTCTTTTGTGAAAGATTCAGGTTCAACAGCGCTGGTGAACTAATTATTTACGTTAAATATGGGGGGTCCAAACAAATAATTATGAAATGTGAAGGGGACACGTCCCCCTCTGGTTGAGTGGCAAGGACGCCCATGAAGGAGGGGAATTCATAAATTTGAAGGGTTACCTAAATACTTAGGACATTAAAAGTATTACCATCAAACTAAAAATTAAAACAATTATTAATCTTTGATAGAAAGAACCTACAAATGTTTACTGCCTCAGACTTTAGGCAGGATAATATCATCTTATACATTCTAAAGCAAACCCCCAAAATCTGTAGCTGACCTTGCTGAATCCTCTATGGGAGGTTTGTGTTATTCAGAGAACTTGATTACACAAAGTTGGAATACATACCTTTTCACAACCCTGGTCTCTGTTAGTGGTCAGATTATAGTTCTACAACAGCAGCAACAAAAGTGAATTAGTATGTATCAATGTATCATGTGTCAAATGAAGTTTCTGTACTGTTCTGCTTTTTATACCAATGACTTAAAAAAGGTATTACAAGGTAATAATAGCTTGAAGAACAGATTACTGTACATACAAACATACATGCTTTGAGTCATATACATGACTTCTGTAACCCAC
>JBBMFX010000122.1:8015559-8036779 GCA_037832545.1 Rhabdalestes septentrionalis
ATAATAGCTTGAAGAACAGATTACTGTACATACAAACATACATGCTTTGAGTCATATACATGACTTCTGTAACCCACTTATAATTTATAGCTGAGCACACAAAGTTCTACCACTTCCTTCAGATGTGGACTTGGATGCATTTAGACTTTGACATCTGATTTATCCATATAATTCCTTAAAATTAAGATTCCTTCACACGCTATACAAAACTCTATATATTTATTTCATGGGACTTTAAAATTTTTTTTAAAATATAGTGATATGCTACTAATAACAGAAAAAACACTATTTTAGCCTATTTTATTTAGATCAAATATAATTATTATAATAAAACAAATAATTACCTCCACTATATCATTTATATGATTTATATCAACTTGCAAAACGTAATTTATTCCCCCAATGAACAGGTTTTCAGAGTCATCTTGGAAGAAGACTGCGTTCCTTTCGCATGTTCGACATTGCTCTAAAGAGTCTGCAGGAAAAATGAAGCATTGTGTTCAATAGTGTTTGTTTGCTTGTATTTTTATATGTAACACTGTAATATTTCTTATAAAATGTACTTTAAAAAACTCGTATTTTATTGTATTTGCTAATTACTTAATCAGTCGGCGTCGTTCGGTCAGTTTGCCAGACACAGCTCGAGATAACACAATCAAAAAGCTCATAATGGTTCAGTATTCCCCTACCAGCAGTCTGTAATTAGATCTGCAGCGTCTGCCTGATCTAGAGAAGGTTACACTAAATCAATAATATCTGAGATATAGCCAGAGGAGCGGATCTCACCTTGCCGCAGCTTTAACCTCGGGATCTCATTCGAACACAAAACCGATGTAAAACAGGAGCCAGTGAGGAGAGAAAAATAGGTTAATATCATTTTGTCTTAAGACTGTGTTGTCGCGGCTACGGCTAGTCAGACTCAACGGGGCAGTTCCTATCCATCCTCAGTTTGTGCCGCTGCAGGAGGAGGGAGGGGCGGAGGGAGGTGAGCAAAGGAGGAAGACAGGGGGAGGGAGGAAGGAAGGAAGGAGGGAGGGACGGAGGGAGGGCCACTCAACTCGTTTGAATTATGTGGCCGTTAATTTGGGAACCGATCATTTAATTTTACCTTTCATTAGATTCAATCAGCTGAGCTGCTGATGAAGTTTGACAAAATCATACGAAAGCATGTAGTCTCAGTTTCTCACCACCGTCTTTTGTTTTCCAGTCAAGAGTCTCACTCGCCTCTGCAATAGCACTCTCTCAGCAATAACAAAAATGGCTAGTCCAGAGCTGGACTAATTCCCGCAGACCACCTCAAGCAGCGAAATGTACAAATGCTGTTAAAAATGTCGACAGCCAAACCTCTAGCTTCTCCAAATTATATTTCAAAAACTGCACTTTTCCCTCAGAAACTTTCTTTTGTTGTTCCACAAACTTTAAAGAACATCTCGTAATGCATTCCTTTGTTTGCAGTATATTTTTTGACTGTGTGTACCTCTTTTACCATCCATCCCTTTAAGTCCCCATTAGTCCACTTTGGAGCACTTAATGCTGGTGAGAATGTCTAGAAATGCTTCTGTGTTTAAACAGAACACAGTGGAGTGCATGATCAGCATTGTCCATGAACATGATGGACTAGAGTCGATACAACATTTTCCTTTCAACCAGTTTGTTGTTGAATGCTTCAGTTTGTAGTGGCATAATAATCACAATAAAAAAAGAGAAAACTTTAAATGTAAATGTAAAATGTATTACACATTGCACAGTCATATAAGTAAATCTGCAATAGCATAGTGTTGCTGGTGTAAGTGGAGGAACAGTCATGTGTGCAAAGGGAGTAGAGGAGACACACCCCTGCGGTGTATGTGTGTTTAGGATGAGAGGGGAGGATGTGTGGTTGCCCATTTTGAAGTACTGAGGTATGTTGCAGAGGAAGTCTAGTATGCAGGTGCACAGTGAGTTGCTGAGGCCCAGGTCACTCAGCTTCTGAACCAGTTTATGGGGTCTTACAGTATTAAAATTATTAATACCGTTTATAATGTTTCAAGCGGTATTCTTTGTTTATGGCAGAACAGTATAGTGTGTTTGTGTGTCTGTGTAGTGTGACTGGGAGAAAGAAAGTACTTCAGTTGTGTGTTTCTAGATGCAGCGTGGTGTGTAATAACAGATGGGAGGTAAACCCCGATACTTTACTGAGGGGGTCCTGCTGGCCTCCAGCATTTGGCAATGAATGGTGATTTGTGGGCATCATCACTCCTTCATCTGAACCAGTGCCTCAGCTCAGCAGTTCACTGCTTTTGTAAAAGAGTTCCTTACAACTACAGCATCCTTCCTTCCTCATGATTTTTCAATTAGTTATGTCCTTTCCTTGCAGCTTTAGAAATATACGGAACATTATGGATTATTCAGTTTTCCCCTCTTATTTCATCTCCGGGTGCTGATGAAGTGGCAAACACTATGAAACACAATGTATTTAAAATGTGCTTGGCTCTACCTTAGTTTACCCCTGAAAATATGCCAAACACTTTAATTTGAATTAAGTCGCCCTTCATTTGTAAACCGATCCCCTAATTTTACCTTAAAATTAATTAAGGTATGAGTGTGAAACCCCTTAATCCTAAACTCATGGTAATTTTTTTCAGGAGGTTCGGTTATTTAAGGGGCAAATTTTATAAAGAAAATTCTGTACTTTTACCCCTTAATCCGCCTTAATCTGTGCATTTTCCCTTTATTTTCCTTAATTTCTTGGAAATTGAGGTAAAAATTAAGGTCATTTTAAGGGGTGAAATTAAGGGGTTTGGTTTCATAGTGATAAGAAGGAACTATTTATCCTGAGGGAAATTATTTTGTTTTTTTCATGTGCAACAAGAAAGAACAAAAGTATAAAATAGAAAATGTAAAAAAAAAACCAATCAAAAATTTAAATGGTGCAACACAATTGCTAATAGTTGCAGTTAATGATGGGATGAGAGTAACCTTCAGTAACAATCGGTTACCGAACCAAACTTAGCTTGATAGTAATGAAACAAACATGTCTGCCCATTATTCCTACAGACACATAGGCATGAATATGGAGGTAGTTGCCCTTTGAAGCTGTAACAACTTCCATTCTTCTTGGAAGGCTGTCAGCAGTAGTGCTTCTGTGGGAAATTGTGCCATTCATGCTTTACTGCATTTATGAGGCCAGGCACTGATTAAGTAGTGCTATGTTCCGAGTGGAGAACTTGTCTCTGGGGGGGTAGTGCCACCCCAGCCACTCCCCCGTGGACACGCCCCTGTTGTAGGGACTAGGTCACAGCCATGCTGGAATTGTAAATGTTCTTCCACAAAATGTGCCCACAAAGTTGGAAACATGTGGTTGTCCAATATATCTTGGTATGCTCAAGCAATAAGGTTGCCCATCGCTGGATGTAAGGTGCCCGTGCACAAACCCGAAAAAAACAGTGTATGTGTATACTTACATCCTCTAGGTGGTGGTGTGGCGTTGAGTGTGTTTCTCAACCAGACAACAGAGGAAGAATCGCCTGATCAGCTGACTGCAGAACGACATGGTGACTTTATGATGTTATTTTCTTATTCAGTAATCTTTTTGTGGAATATGTTATTCAGATGGCCATTGTCTGCAAATGCTAAATGCTGAATTAATATCGTATTAACGCCAGGCCAATTTTGTTGAGGCTTAATCATGATGCTAGTGTTCGCTGCAATGTAATCTTAAGTCTTTGACACTGTGTTTTTCTCCCAGCGTTTTAGATTTTGTGGGGATTTGGATTGCCCGGACTGGGTGTTGGCTGAGATCAGCACATTAGCACGAATAGTTGAGTTATATCCTCCATTTACTCATAACCTATCTATCTTCATTCACTGCAGTCATGCGTGGTCACAGTCACGCGACATCCACAATAAGTAATCCAATTCTGTTCAGATTTAACCCCCTTTTCACTCTGTTTTGGTTAATTGTGTCTTTTTTCTCATCTCAGTCAAGTGTCAAGATGAAACTGCTGTGTGCACAGGTTATTAAAGACCTCCTCGATGAAGGCATTGATGTAAGTTCACTATCATTTATTTGTCAGTGTTGCCACAAAGCCATGAATTAAAGTGTGGTTTTCTTTTCAGTATGACAAAGTGGCAAAGTTGACGTCGGATGCAAAGTTTGGTGAGTTACAATGCTATATTTTAGTATTATACACTCTTTACCCATCAGGATGGAGTTCTCTGGATGAGATGGAGTAGCAAATCTAATCAACATAAGTACCTGATCTCACTTAAGGCCCTGCGGCTGAATGCAATAAAAAAAATCTTCCAGCAATATTCCATCTTGTGTAAAACAAAAAGACTTCAGGCTGTTGAGAATTAACAGCTAGTGGCCTAGTGGTTAGGAAGTTGACCCCGCAATCATAAGGTATGGGTTCTAATTCCAGTACTTGGAGGCACCATGGAGGTAACCTTGAGCGAGGTACAATCCCCATGTACTGCTCCCCAGGGGTTGTGTTCCTGGCTTCCCACGGCTTCACTTGTTGAAGGGGTTAAGTGAAGAGAGCAATTTCATGCTGTTCATGCTGTGTACTGTGGTGTGTTAATGTATGGCAAAATGGATACTTTGCACTTTTTATTAATATTCTTGTAAAGGAACTTTGGATAAGCAGCTCTTTGCAAACTTTAAAATAAGTTGTATTATTCTCAAAATGGGCTGAAAATAATCGACAGCTATGTACTTTCTTTTGTTATTAGTAGAGTGATGTCCATTTATTGCTTGCTGTCATGACTGACATAATTATGTCATTTGTGTTCTTGTTCCAGAGAGTGGAGACATTAAAGCCAGTGTTGCAGTCCTGAGCTTTATCCTCTCCAGTGCTGCAAAGCATGATGTAGATGGTGAATCTCTGTCCAGTGAACTTCAGCAGCTTGGCTTGCCTAAAGGTGAGAACAATCTGGGACTGTCACTGTTCCATCTTGGAAACATTAAGACGAGGCTGTAGGTGGATTCAAACTAAAATTTCAGCACTTCCAGTGCAGAGAGATGATTTGAGAATTGATTCTCACATTGCATCACAAAAATAAGCATCTTCTTTACAAAATAATCATCCTTATGGGAAATTTGATGTGCCTTGGTTGTTGAAAATTGCTGAACATTGCAGCAAATATATGTGTACTATAGGAACAACTATTTCTCACCTACACATAAACAGTAAATGCTTTTTAGTGATTTGTCAGACTGAGTTACCTCACTCTAATTTATGTGGTAATGTATTTAATAGCAATGCTTGTATTTGTATTGGTATTAGATGGTAGCTTTGGTATTACATAGTATCTGAAAATGAGTGATTTTGTTTAGCTTTAATAATTTCCTTGGTACCCTTGACCTGCCCATATAAGTGAACTATGGTAACTTGCCCAATTCATCTGTAACTGTGTGCTACAGAAAATAAAACATTAAATTGTGCAGGAGAGGGGTACCAGGGTTGAATTCACTGCTCTAACTGAACCCAGTATATGTATTATTTCACTTACTAATATATTATTTTAAACAAGATACAATGAATACATGAATAACCTGACAATGATTCACTGATGGCGCCTGTGTTTTGTAGAGCACACGACAGGGCTGTGTAAATCCTATGAAGACAAACATGCAGCCCTGCAGGGGAAGCTGAAGGAGGCCAGTCTGCGCTGTAAGTTTAGCTTTAAGGATAGAAAATAGGCAAACCAGACATTTTAAATTTGAATTCTACCTAATCATAAACATTTGAGAGTGTTTCAATTATTCCAGTTTTAGAAAGAAAATCATTGAGTGATGTGATGTGAAAAGCTTCATTCTATACAAGCAGAATCTCATTAAAGCAATAGGAATGATAAGAACCAGACATGAAAGGTCTCTTAAAGCTCATCTATTGGAGATGATCTATGAGGAGATGATCATGGATATATTACCTGATGCTTATACACTGTTTCCAGCAGTTGTCCATTAGTCTTTGGTCTAAAACTTGATGTTTTAATATATACGAGGCAAATATTTTTTTTCTTAACCACTTTACCAGTATCAGTTGATTATAAGCTATAGAAATAGCATCTGAATGGTTTCTATAGTAATTCATCAGCTGTACCAACTTGCCTAAGTTTACATGTAGTTTACAAATAGTTTACATATACCTATATGTATATATATTTTTTTGCAAATGTCCATAATTGTTTCTAGATTGTATAATGTATACTGTAACTTTGATATGTATTGTTCTGTTCTCTTGTTTTGTTAACTTTTGCGCTTAACATGGACAGATAAATACATGGACAGAAATATATACTGTCCACTCTCTGCTGTGACAAAGCAAATTTCCCACTTGTGGGACGAATACATATTTTTCTTATCTTCAAATAGAAACACTTTTTTAAACATATGAGCAATTGTGTATTTTGTAAATGGTTAAAAAATCTTTGGAAATCTCCCATATTAGTGTACTACTGCTTTCTTGTGATTAAGTACACCTAAAAAAGGATAAATATATCACAATTTAGTGATCTGTGCAACTCTGTTTACATAGTGGGCCGTCTGGAGGCGGTGAACTGGAGGGTGGACTACACTCTGAGCTCCAGCGAACTAAAGGAGGTGAATGAGCCTACAGTCCAGCTGAGACTCCAGGCTCAGCACGCAGAGTCCAGCTCCACCGAGACGACGGTAGTCTCTGTCAGTGCAGATAAATTCAGAGTGTTGTTAACAGGTATGAAGGAGCATTTGACTCAAACATAGCTGCTTTGTATTATCATAACTATATGAATCTTTTTAAATTGAATTGTTTGTGGTATTAAAGTTTTCTTTATCAATTCATTTAAGGCTAAAACTATCTAATATTAATGTATTCTTTCCTCTCATTTTTCTCATTTTTAGAACTCAAACAAGCTCAAGCTATGATGAACGCGCTACAGTGAATCAACATTGTATTATGTTATCATTTTTAATAAAACAGAATATGTATGTATGTGTATATATGATGTATATAAGGTATACATATATAGGTACACATTTTCTGACCCTCTCGGTCATGTCACATTGTGATTCTGTACACATACAGATACTATCAGGCTACAGTAATGGAGAATTTTGTAAAAGCAGGAGTTTCAAATAGGTTATATGGTCCAACCAAGATAAATACACTGAACTATTACGAATGTAAATATTTCAAGCTATCATATAGAATGTAAATTGTCATTACTAGCATCAAGGAGATGCAAATGTCTTAAGAGGATGGTGCAGGATACTGATATTACATGGAAGGAAAATACAGAACTGAACATGTCCCTTGAGAAGATACTTTTAATTCACTAACTGTGATTAGGTCATTCATGTTGATTCATAGTTTCATTATTATTATTTTTTTATATAAGTTTATTGTTGAGAAATAAATAACTTTGTATTGTCTGTGAATGTCCTTTATTCAGCTTCCTTCTTGCTTTTGTGGATTTGTCACACTGAAATTGACAAAATCTCTGTTTCCTGCCTTCTAATTTGTTAGTGTTCAGGTTTTCTAGCTTGAGACAAGACATCTTAAGAGTTTAATAATTAAATAGTGGAACTATTAATTTCAGACCTATGGAATATACATTAGGTTTCTGATATTATATTAATTAGAAATTACATGCCCAATTAAATTTAGAATAACATCCTTTTTTGCCTGGCTTACTCTTAAACACGTAAACAAAACAATTGATATATTTGAAATAGAAATAGTGGTGTATTTGTATGTTGTTGCGATTGTCCCTTTACTTTTGTCATATTCCGCGAATCTATATTTTGAACTGAACTACTGGATTGAATGAATGACGCCGGACGAAGAAAGAACTACAACTCCCACCAGCCTCTTGTTTTCATTTCGTAAACAAATAGCAGCTACGACAGATTGTGTAATTCTGCAGACGTGTGAAGGACTTTGATACTCCTACATTTTCTGCAGATGGTAAGTCTGTCATTCTTCACCCATGAAACAGCTTTGCGAGTTAAAATATGTGTGTTCGCGTTTTTGGACTGGTGCATTGGGGTACTGCGCACACACGTGTTATCTAGGAGACGTGTTGTGTAAGAAATTCGCCTTGTTTCCTTTTGGCCTACACACAGAGCCCTGGCTGGAAAAAGACCGCTGTGATTGCTTGTGGTCCAACTCTGGAATACTAAGTATCTAAATATTAAATATCAAATCTAATGTTTAAATATGCATGACTTCCACACAGAAGATATTCTCGCCTGCTAACACAACTTCCACTGTAAAGACCATGTATTATATACTTAAACAATACTCTGTTCTGCTTCTGCTATTATATGCAAAATTGGTTTATGGTTTATTGCAATTTTCCCTCTATTCTGTATTTTGCATAACTAATGACTCATTCAGACGTCGAATGCACACACTCACCTGTTCTTTGCCCTCTGTGTATTTTGTCCTGTCTGCACAGAACTGGAGGAGGGGTGTACTGTAAATACGGTGCCAATAAACCTACTTGACTTGACGCTTGCACTTCTCTGTTATTGCTTCCACAGCACAATGCCAGAGGGTCCAGAGCTCCACCTGGCCAGCCTCTTTGTGAACAGAGTGTGTGCAGGTGTGGTCTTCACTGGAGCTGTAGAAAAGTCTGAAGTCAGTAAAGGTCCCCATGTGCCTTTCAGCAGTCAGGCCTATTGCATCAGAGCAGAGTCCAGAGGAAAAGAGGCCCGACTCACTCTCACCCCCATCAAAAGTGAGGGTAAAAGTCCAGTCAAAACAGAGGAGGACACTACACCCATGGATGTGGTGTTCCGTTTTGGAATGTCTGGCTATTTCCGTTTCACATCTGTTGATGAGCTGCCAAAGCATGCTCATGTTCGGTTCTACACGAACGAGGACCCCCAAAGAGTGCTTAGTTTTGTTGATACACGAAGATTCGGTGGCTGGCAGCCTAATGGTACCTGGCATCGAGACAGGGGTCCATGTGTCTTGTATGAGTATGAGAGCTTTAGGTATGGGCTGAAAGTTTTTAAAATGTCAATGAATTATTTTGGAGTGATTTGATGCGAAAAAGCACATTATAGAGAAACTGACCAGATTTCTTTTTATGCTGGTAATACAAACCAGGGTCAGAAAGTCTAAAGCACAAATAATTGATGTTTACTGTCCAAAGCAATTTATGTTCATTGATCAATTGCGTTTTATCCATACGAAACCATATACAGCCTCACCCTACATTTTAAAAATATGTTTTGGGCCAAATCTTTGTTTCAGCACTATGCTGATGCCTGGGCCGTTAGATCGTTTCACACAATCCTTGTGTGAAATAGCTTTTAGGAGTATCAAACACTGTGCTGCTGTGAACAAGAGACTCAGTAAATTCTCTAGAATGGAACATTTCACATCCCACCACTCTGAATGACATTCAAATTGTAAAAGTTAAAGATGAGGGGAATAAAAAGTTAGACCTTTGAAATACATGAAATATTGAACACTATGTTTTTTATTCTCTTTCAGGCAGAATGTTTTGTCCAACTTGCCAAACAAGGCGTTTGACATGCCCATTTGTGAGGTCCTGTTAAATCAGAAATACTTCAATGGAATTGGCAACTACTTGCGAGCAGAGATTCTGTACAGGTTATTTTTGACATCCCTGTTAAATGTCTTCCCAGACGTACACAGAAAAGCTTTTGATAATGTCAGCCAGGAATAATACACAATAGTTATCTCATTGGTTGACAACTTGGTTTCATGACCGAGATGTAGCCATAATGAGATTGACCTTCGTCTTCCCTGACAGGGCCTTGAACCCACACAGATCAGTTGAGAACAAAGGCTCTTTTTTGTCTCTCTTCCCATCTCAGATTAAAAATACCTCCCTTTGTGAAAGCAAGGACTGTGTTAGAGGGACTGATGCCAGTAGCTGAAGACACAAAAGAAGTTAAAGAGGCAACAGCAGAGGCAGAGGTGAAAGACTCTCATGAGAGGGATGCTGTTTGTGCACATCATCACAATAACATCCCTGTTTTTATTCCTGTTTAGACTTATGATGTGGCTGGGAAGAGGAAGGTGAAAACCGAAAGTCCAGACATTCTGTCTCTTTGTCACACTGTGCCGCTGGAGGTGGTTAACCTTGGTAAAATATTAAAAATATACATTTATATATATGTATATGAATCTATGTAGTGAGCGCTTGCCATACTCAGACCCAAAACAAAGACACATTCCGTCAGACCCTGACCCAAAACTCAGGACTAGAAACCAGGAAATTGGTTTAGGACTGGGGTGTGTCATGTTAGCCTTTGAAACTCACATGTCTTTTTTTGTCAGTCAGGTTTATAGAAAATTTTCCCAACTGCTTCCTGTCTTTGGAATGCACTGCCACTCCACCTCTAAACCACAACACCCTTGCCATTTCTGCTAAAAACTCATCTGTACAGATTAGGTTACCCCACACGACTTTCACACACTTCATACCCCTAGCATCTATATGTATTTAAATGTCCTTTTGTATGTAAATTTGTAAATATGTTTTCTGGAGAGTGACCTTTAGAGCTGTGAAAGGCAAAATGTATTATTATTATTAACCAAATTAAATGATCTGCACAATGTGTAAATGCAAAAAGCTTCTTTACATAGAACTGTATTACAATATACCAGAGCATCTCAACATCTTGTTTATAAATGTTTCAGGTGGAAAAGGTTATGACCCAGCCAAAGAAGATTACAGCAAATTGGTAGCCTGGATGCAGTGTTACTATGTGGATGGGATGAACGCAGTCGTTGACAGTAACAAAAGAACTATATGGTTTAAGGTCATGTTTTAAAACGTACACCTCAATTTGTATCAAAAGTAATGACCAACAGCAGTTAGTTATATGCCAACTAAATGTATATATATTTTTTTCTTTCAGGGTGAAGCTGGTCCCATGGCACCCAAAGGTAATGCATTATAAAGTTGCTTGTTGTTCAAAAACTGAAACCCTGGTCGGATGCTGACCTTAGCTGTTCACTATTTAGGTTCCAAATCTCACAGGAAAAAGAGGAAAATACAGAATGGTGAACATGATTATACAAAGAAGGTGAGGTGCTGGAAATTCATCAAATCATTTAAAACCACTGAATGGTTCTGCATATATACACCATCTTTTGTCTTAACAGGCTGCCAAAAAGAAGCGAACAGAAGGCATTTCAAAAGAAAAACCTGCAAAGAAAGACCAGAAAACTGTAAAGAAGGAAAAGGATGTGCCTCAGAGACGCAGTGGCACCAGGACACAGAGCGCAAGCAAAAATAAACTTAATGCAGAAGCGGCTGATGAGAAAATACCTAAAGGAGGCAGAAAGAGCAGCTCAACGGGTGATTGGCCATCTTGATTTGAGACTTTGCACACAATAACCAATGAATACACCTTTTAAAATGTCCAGCTTTTTTCAGGGCCTCAGAGTCACAGGGCTAGGAGCACAAGAAGACTTGGCGCGAGAGAAGTCAACACTCCAGCTGAGGGCTCCACCAGACCTCGGAGGAAGAGCCGTACAGCAGCATAGGACTGGTTAATAAACAGTCAATAAAATGTTTAGATATTAGTGACCAATAGAACACATGTACTTAAAGAATAGCAGGGCTACAATAGTGGGTTAGCGGTGCAATAAAAAAAAAACTTTCTTAAATAGAATGGCCATAAATGCATCAGGAGAAATGCAAAAGGACAAAGATAGTATATATGCCGCACCCTTCAGTGGTTTTAAATGATTTGATGAAAATCAACTAAAATCAACTACTTTATGGGACCTCTTTTACTATTTGGTGTGTTTATACTTTTATATCTATTTTCTGAAAGAATAAATATGCATTTTCAAAGCTAGTGTCCTGTCTTACAGCATCAGCGTTCCTTTGAGTTGCACTTTACAATGTAGACAATTCTTCTGTTACTATCTATATCAGGACAAGGGCATAGAATAGGTGAAAAGATTTATTTGACAAATGACAAACTACAAAAATGATATTTACAATTTATGGGACAATTTTCCAAACCCACATTTGCCATTTTAAGAAAATGTACTATAACCCACATTAAACCCAAGCCTAGACTGAAATGAATTGGTAAAGGTGAGTCATCATTGGTTTAGCCTAGGCAACATACACTAAAAGTTTCTGCTCTGGTGAAAAACAGGCAGAAAAAAAGTATGATTTGTGATTTAGTGTAAATGTAAAAGAAGTGAAATGATCTGAAAGGGTTTAAAACTGAGGCAGATGTCACGACCACTTAGCGCTGCAGGACGAGTGGGATCAGGCCTCTCCAGCAGGTCACAGCTGAGATGAAAAAGAAAGTTTTCACTAAAAAGTGGTGTAATTTATGAGATATGACAAATCATAATAATAAAGTATAACTTGTATTTTAAATAACACCACCTGCCTAGCCAAAACAAAACAATTCTACCTTGAACAGGACTTGACACATCATCTACACTAGCAAAACTTACTGCCAAGCCTCTTGCACTTGTAGGGATGTGGACAGCACTGCAGTCACGCTGCTTCCATAAGCTTCATACAGACGGACAACAAGGATGTTCATCCTTCCTTCAGCCTAAGGAAGGAAAAGAGAACAGGCAACAGACTCGGTGCTGACAGAGCAGGCATTGAACAAAATAAAGCATGTTCCAGAAAAGTCATTCACAACCTACGTACAAGCTTAACAGTTTCCAGTATGACAGCTGATGTGTTCAAAGTGAACGCACTCCAGGGTTGGACGGTGACAATATCAGGAATGAGGCGCAGTGGGAAGTTGAGGGCGTAGGCATGTTGGATGACTGACGCATCCTGGAAAGAACCTGTTGCAAACAGTTTTTCAAACCATGTATAAATATGGCTGGGTTAAAAAAAATTTTTTTTTTTTGGGCAAATTCAGGATGTGTGCTGACCCGTGTGTGGCATCACTGCATATGTGAACTGATGATGTCCCATATCTGCATTGGCATCAGGAGCTTTTGGGGCTCGCAGTCTGTGGAGAGTTAGGTAACATAAAACAGGTGTGTTGTGGAATGAGGTGTCTTTTGATCATTTGCTTCCAGAGAGATGAAACTTTTAAACTTACAGGGATAAAGTCATGAGATTCTGATGAATGGAGTAGCCGTATTTGCAGTCATTTATGAGGGCCATGCCAAACCCATGCTCTGAAAGATCAGCCCATTTATGGCCCCAGACCTGTAGATTTGAATATATTTGACACGCATTTTTATGGAAGTTGGGAAAGATTGTTCATCTACACCAAGGCCAGAGGGGCTGCAGGTTTTTGTTCTAAAAAATCAGGAGCACACCTGATTCTACTCAGTCTCAGTCTTCAAACAGTTGTTAAAAAATCCGCAGCCACTCTGGCCCTTTGTGGGTAAGCTGTGACACACTTGATTTACCTCAAAAAAGTTAATACAATGTATAAACATTATATATTTACTTCAAAGCGAGCCCAGTCCCAGGAGGTATTTCTGTGTGTAGGCCTTTGCAGGTGACCGAACTGGATTTCAAAGGTGGCATTAGGATTTCGCACTTGTACAGGAAACTCCACTTTCAGGAACTTATGGGCCTCTGCCCAGTCCACCTGAAAATGACTTCTATTTTAATCACGGGCCTGAAGGAATCAAAGTGTTTGAACTCTATTAATGCAACTGTATGCTACGTTAAACTGGGACATGTTGCCCATACCTGTGTTTTGAACTTTATGTAGGGGCAGCTGGCATCCAATATGACCTCCTGTGTGATGCTACTTTTTCCACCGATTCTCAAGGAAAAAGTGACACTGCCTCGCAGCCCACCAGAGCTCAACACTTCTACAGGTCGTGTTACATCCACTACCAGTTTCCTGGAATTGAAAACAACTGTCCAGTTTGGGTACAGTCAGACAAGAAATGTCACTACTAACTAAGATCTGGTGTGTCCTTATACATAGACTCACCTGGTCTGGAGATGGTAGTCCATCACATCCCATGCATCCCAGTAGAGAGGGACATCATCAAACAACACAAACTGATTTCCAAAACAACCATGCGATATGGCTTCCCTAAAGGATACCAAAGGATATAAAATCACACTCAGAATACAGAATTACACCCAGATCTCCAGAATAAAAATAAACTTATCTGCAGTTTTCTATTCAGTCATTCATTGTGACCTCACCTGTTTGTCTGGACTAAAAGCAGGGACACCAAACGACCCATTTTGTCCAGGACAGCCCGCAGCAGGCCGTTCTCCATTTGGACTGAGCCGTCAGCCTGTAATTCAGACAGCAATAACTCAAGACTTTGGGTGTGTAGGTGAAAACAGTAGTTACTGTAATGAAAATGTAAGACACAATACCTGCACTGTTACAGACACTGTAGACGCAGGCTCAGCAGACCCCGTGACCGGAGCAACTCCCATGCTGGGGGCTCGTACCAAGGCTGAGGAAGCAGGTGCAGAGCTGATAAGCCTCATTGCCCAGAAATGCTCAACAATCACAAAACCTCCATTTAAAATGAAAAACAACAGGCATTTGTGGCATGAAAACAAAGAGGTCATTTTTCTAAATTCCAAGTACCTAGTTTTGCATTGGCACCATCTTCTGTCAATGCTATGACTTCAGTGCGCTCCCAGGGAAGTGTGTTGAAAACTGCTGTACTGGAACCAGCTCCCAACCAGGGACTTGTCCGCAGTGCATTACAGGCAGAAAGCAGCATTCCTGATCCAGTCTTTTGAATCTCTTGAGACAAAATGAGTTAAAAGTACATTTTCATAACAATTGTTGTTACATTAATTAACCACAAGTTCCAGTTGTGCAGTCACGTTTGTTCTAATGCTCACATTATATAGGTACAGATGAATGAATACTGATTTAAAAACATCTGTTAACAAACCATGACTTCCTAATGAAACGTATAGTAACATTTAAACATTTAAAATGATATGGATGTATGATTGACCTACAGGAAAGACCTGTTTGTTATCAAAGGTAAGGCACAGCTTTACATAGCTGCACCATCTGCGGTTCCCAGTAAGAGACTTATGTACATCCATGGGGAAAAAGACACTTTTTTCCTGGATATTGTTTTTGGAATTTGTGGGAGCATGTCTGTTTAAACTGTGCATGTCACTATTGTTTTATACACTAGTAGTCACTGTTGATTCAAATTCCAAACAAAATTGTTTTGGAGAAATTGTAAAAAATAATACATCTTAATAATCTATTACACCTTGGAAATGGTAAACTACACAACACACATTTTACAATTGCAACAGTTAAAATAGTGATGTTAAGAGCAGTGTGTGTGCGCATGTGTGCATGTTTCATCTATCAGAAACTGAATCAGAGTCAAGCTGTGGGATACCGCACACAGAAAAGCTGCTCTAAAAACACTACCGCACTCAACACATTTCTTATTCCTTTTTTTTTTTTACACAGCTCATGATGCAATAGTTCAGAAAAGTATAGCAACCTGTGCACACACAATGCAGCAAATTGTACAAACAATGAACAGAAGAAAAAAAAAAGAGCCCCCCCGCCGGCTGTATTTGCCATACTGGTAAATCTAAAAATTACTCACTATCATGGTTGGAACAATAAAAATATGTAAAATGTACTTCATAGGTAAAACAAAACAAACACCAAAGATTTTATCTGCATAGAACTGAAAAAGAAACCAAACAAAACATTTGAACAAAAAGAAACCAAAACAAATATGGGGAATACCTCACATGAAGTGTTACAATACTTAAACTGAGAGTGTCAGACAGTAAAGCACAGTTTAAGGCTCCGAGGTTACCCTTATAATATTGCAGCGCATCCTCTACCACCATCTCGATGCAACTGCCAGGAATTACATCATGGAACTGGTTGAGCAGAAGAAGCCTACAAAGAAAGCAATACACAATGATTCTCATGAGTCCCCAAAGTTCAGACTGGGTCAGATTGTTATGTTATGGTCTAACCTCCATAATTCCTGCAGCTCTTTAGTTGGGTATGAGAAGTCTGCAGTCTGACACAGGGCCAGGCAACTTGCCACCTCAACATCATGCAGCAATGTCTCACACTGACGATTCCCCAGCTTTATCTGTGACAAAAATGTTACATTTTGTCACCTTAAGTCACATGGGACAAAGCCAATCTTATGGTCTTAGAATTTGTGGATTCATGTCTAATCTTTTGATGGGCTACAAACCTTTGCCTGTGTGGTGTATGTGCCATTGTGGAGTTCAAGGAAAAGCTCACCAGACCAGGTACACAGCAGGCTTGAGTCAGCCTCAAGTTCAGAAAAGAGCTGATCCGGGCTGGACATACGGACCCTGACAAGTAAAAAAATAATCAGGACATAGCTCAGTGACATGAAATCATATTTAGTAACTTGTGATAAATAATTGGCATTGGAATTGTGCTGCTTCCACTAGCCTCGTACTATCTAAACACAGGATACTGAACAGAACGTAACCTAGGGAGACCGTCTGAATCCTGCACGCGATGCAGGCGATCCAGCATGAGCTGGGTGGGACCACCGCCTCCATCCCCAAAACCAAACAGCACGGCACTGTGATTTGCACGTCCCTTGTCCTTGTTGTTTTTGACAGTGTTGATAAGCTGTGGACAAAGAATGTAGAAAATGAGAAATTCACCACTAGGGGGAGAAATTGTGTCCTATTTTATAGGAAATGTTCACTTACATCCTCAACTTTGCCTTTCATTTCATAAGAATTGCCTGGAGGGAAGTGTGTAATCACCTGGGAGCCGTCAATACCCTCCCAAAAAAAGGTGTGGTGCTAATGAAGGGGAAGAGTATTGTTTCAACATTCTGAGTAAAATTGAAACTCACACTATTGTTTGAAGATTCAATGTGAGATACCAGTGGACAGTCTTACTGGAAATGTGTTCACAAGGTTCCAGCTTAACTTTTGAGTAAGAAAGCGAGAAATTCCACAGCCTCGCATTATCTGAGGAAGCTGAGCAGAGTAACCAAATGTGTCTGGCAACCAGAACTGTGGTGGAAAAGGAAAAACAGGGACCCAACATTGTTCAATAGTTCCAATAGTCTCGAATGCAAAAAGTAACACTTAAATGATCCATCAAATGAAGTATTGATGCAAACCTACATTACCTCTTTGCAGTATTGTCCAAACTCTGCCTTAAAGAAGTTCTGTCCCTCTAGAAACTGTCGGATCATAGACTCTCCAGACGGCAAGTTTCCATCCTGTTTCACCGAGACACTGCATCATGTCCTATTTTAAGCATGTCTGCAACCTCAGTCTGATACCATAATAAGAGCTTAAAATAGAGGACGCATTAAAACAGTATGGGGCAGACATTTTGCTGCAGAAGCTTTTATTAACATTCTCATGGTTTACCAAAAATAATAAAGCAAAATAATCACCATCTCCACCCATGTGCCCCCAACTGGAACAAACTGGCCTTTCTGCACAAAGTTCTGGATCTGGGAGAACAAGCCTGGATACCAGTTCTTTACCCACTGAAACTGCTGTGCCTGCACAAAAACACATCATAGGTGTGTCTGTGTGAATTTCATTTATGAGGTTATTCAAATTCAAACAGAAGATGTGCGCTGGACATTCATTTACCTGTGAGCAGGTGAAGATAAACTCCGGGTTTTTCTCCATCAAGCGAACCGCTGTGACCCAACTGCGGCCACATTTCCTGATGGTCTCCTCATATGGCCAAAGCCAGGCTGTGAAAAGAATTGAGAACCAGCAGCGTCATTACACTACAGTGGACTAACACTAAAGAACAACTGAAACTAAGTCACAGAAATGAGCTTGTAATGCTTCTGTAAGACCTGAGTCAATATGGCAGTGGCCCATGGCATGCACAACATGCTGGCTTTGTCCATTTTTCTGGCTGAAGAACTTCTGAGCCAGGCTTCGCCCTGAAGAAAAGGAACTAGGATTGGCTGGATCACACAGATTCACCATTTCATTCACAGTGAACAAAGCCTGATAACCACGCTGCTCTCCTTCACCTAGTACCTGGGTTCAAAGAATAAAAGTTACTCATATTATGGAACACCCATCAGTCAATTATACAGAAAAAATGGCTTCGGCTCCTACCTTAACAATGTCCAAAAGCATCTCAAAGTCAGTAAGGAGCTCCTGCACTTCACGATTAAAAATGACAAGCTCGGCCTTCTGAAGGGTATACTTTCTGTTTGGGTCAGGGGCTGCTATCATAGAGCCCTGTCCGGCCCCAAACAGGCCATTGCATGCTACTTCCACATACAGTGTGATACTGTAACACACACATGAAGTCAGAGTAAACCAATGAAAAATTAGAAGCGGTCACTAGCAAATGATAAAAGTGATAAATATTTATTGTCAGCAATTTAATTCTCTATTAAACACAAATGACTTGAAAAAAAATAACTAATTAACTGGACAATTGAGCTGTTAAGACAATACAGTGAACATCTGCACAACAGCTTATGTGAGTGGCAGAGCTATTGAGAGTTTATGAGTAGTGCAAAAGTTTACAGTTTGCTGCAACCTAACTTACCTGTGAGGTTCACTTGGCTTTAAGCACTCAGTCAGAATGTAGCTGGTCTTTTCTCCCTCTTTAGTCAAACCCTGTTAAAATAGAAAAAGCATTCTTCTCAGAGAGGCAGCTCTGAAAGGATAACCTCACAGAAGACGGGAAAACACTTTACCACACATATATATATTTAACAGCTTATGAGGCCATTTTTAAACAATTTTTATTGGCCTATTTGTTATAAAATGTCAACAAAAAAAATTTAATTATATTTCAATATGATTGTAAAAGCAGTCAGACACCCTCTATGGCAAAATGCTGTTCAAAAAGAAAAAAAAACCCATTGCTGATTTAAAAAAATGTATCTCAGGTAGGATGATATTTAAGAATGGAAAACAAACTGTAATGAACATTAATATAACAACTTAAGCAAACTGATACATCTGCACAATAGAAGGAAGCTGGTGTTCACAAATGATAGACAATAAAAATAAATTAAAAAAACCTTTTGGTTCTAATGTCAATGAAATACACACTGTGCTATATTATTAATTATATATCATATGATTGTGTGCACTGTATACACAAAGTTTGTTTTTGCATCAGTCCACTGTGTCTGTGGGTGTCGATTTGAAGGATATTAACCTGGACTGGTTCCTGGTCTCGCCATACCATTCCCTCTCCATCACTCTCCCATCTGAGATGGACCTCCTTCCCTTTCCAGGCGTCTGGTATCTTCAGGACAATTCTGAACCAGCAAGTCCACCATCTATCATAAAACACCAGGCACCAGTCAAATAGGATTCTAAATACACATCCCATTTGAAGATAATGAAGTTCAGTGAAAACTTACGTGGGACCAAACATATCACCAACTTTGCATGGCTGAAAGTTTTGCTGGACTGCTTCATGGTACGAGATCCGCTTTGCAGTCTCGAACACTGAGATGGACTCAAGTGGACAAGTGTCTCCATAGAGTCTGAAAAGAAAACTTTTACTAAGATCTCTCTCTGCAGGCAAGCCATAAACATCAGCAGACAGCAGGGGCAAAAGGGCAAAGTGCCTTGGAAGAAAACAAAAAACTATTTTTGGAGCTCTACATAAAGACATATCTGACATGTGCTTGGTATGAATGTGCTTGAAATAAATTTTTTTCAGAAATTAACATATTTTAGAGCATAAACATGACCAGTCATTGCTGTCTGCAACAACTTTTTCCCAGAAACGGTCAAACTCCTGAACTCTCTGTTGGCACCCAACTCCAGATCCTCATAAACCCCAGTACCCTCAGCCTTTCCCTCCAGTTATGGACACAAATAATAACGAACTGCCAATTCGTACTCTGCTATGGCCATTAGCATTGGTTTCACTAAACCACATTTTGCACATCTACACTGAGCATACGTACATATGTCCATATTCAATGTACTACATACTACTTTGTCTTCACGTTGAATGGTATCTGGGATTTGTTTGTGTTCTCCATGCACCTGGCTCTAACTTGACATGACAAAAACTCCCAGCAAGTCCTAAATTCAGAACAGCAGGGAAGCATAACAAAACACACCTTCCTCTCAGATTGCAGTCGGTGAAATACACATCAGAGATGAACTTCTCTGCACGCTCCAGAAGGGTCCGCCTGTTCTTCAGAACCGGCTGGTGGTACATGATAAGAAATAAACTGGTTAAAATGAATGATCAGGACCCCCGAGCTTTGCAGGGACGAGCCTAACCTCCCGGAAGTGAAAGTGCCATTTCAACCTGCAGTACAGAAAAATGACCTCCAGAGGACGCCGTGGAACATCAGCAGCCGCGGCAAAAGGCTGCATGGTGGGCAAGTTCAGCTCACACTCACTGGACACATTAAATGTAAAATGTAGGCACTGCATATGTTTTATTTGACACACTGTTGGCCTCGGCTTACTGCAAAATGTATCAGTTTTTATGGCAGTACTTCTAATACCAATGGTTCGCTAGTGTGAGTGAGTAAGTGCGAACAGTTTATGAAACTGCTTATGCTATGAATACAAAGAAATGCAGAGACGATAACAAAAAATATAATGTTTAAATCAATCCAGTAAAAGAAGAAAAAAAAAACCTCAATATGAAGTACACCATGTTATGTACTGAATGCTGGATATAAATACAATAGATAAGTAACTTGTCAGTGAACACAGATGGTGGTTAGGAATGTATTATTGCACTTAGAAGATGATCTGTAGTATAAAATTATACTGATATAAATAGTGATATTTGCATGACTAGAATATTGCACAAAATAAGATATTCCATATAATGGAATGATTCAGGCCCAACACACTCACTAGTCACTTTTTAGGAACACCTGTCTTGTTCTCCCACTTAGTCCAACTACATTATAGACAGTACAGGAGGTTGTAGCCTGGTGGTTACAACACTTGTCTGTGAAGCCATTGACACACTTAACACTCAGTTGCTCCAGGTGGACTGTCCCTGTAACTAATCCTTATAAGTCACTCTGGATATGCCAAATGCCCCTTTATTTTACATAGATGAATAGTGTTAGGGCAATCCGCCCGTAAGCCAGATCAGAATGGCCCAGGTGTCAGAGATTCACAGAATAAACAAACAGAGTCGTTTTCTTTGCTCAAAAATAATCAGTTCAGAGAGTTAATTTCATTCTGACAGAATGGAGGAAAACAGAAAGAAAAACAGCACATAGGGATCTTCAGTCACCTACGTCTACAAAGTCTGTTCTGCTCCCCTGGTTAGTAAGATCGTCCCCCAACATAT
>JBBMFX010000122.1:8036879-8065605 GCA_037832545.1 Rhabdalestes septentrionalis
AGATAGAACTCACATCCTAACCTCGAAGCTAAGTGTCCCTGAATCAAACCCAAAGTGTTCGTACATCTAATCGTAGCTAAACAAAACATATGTGCTGTTTTAAACTACCTTTCTTACAATTAACTTTAAACCCACATAATATCATATTATTTAATACTAACCTTACCTAAGGACTTATAATTAAGAAATCCCAGTGTAACTACTTAATTCACAAATAATCAAACCAATAATCAACTGGTTACAGAGTAAAAATGAATCATTCAAAGGAAAAGAAAGAAGGAAAATAAATCACAAGAATAAATGCTGATTTTTCCACATCAATAGTTACACACTGTTGTCCCCCTATTGCTGCAAAATTGCTCAGTTAGTATGGCGGTATACTTCACTAAAATTGCTCAAGTGCTCAACTGCTTGCCTGTGTGAGAGGGAGTGACTGAGAAAGTGTGAGCCAGGTGCAGACTTGCAGTTAACATTTTATAAATCCAGCCAGTAGCTGCTCTGTTCTCAGAAAGTTAGCACCGATAAACGGCCAGAGAATGTTAAACACAGATTGTGTGGATGGTCTACTACAGTCTTTGAGCCAAAGTATGAGGAAAGGTTATTATGTGAATAACATACATACAGAATGTGGTGAAATGAAATGCAAGATCTTGACTGATTTTTTAACCATGTGGATCTACCTAGTTGGATGTGAGGATCCAACGAAAAATAGCTTGAGTACATTATCAAGTGCTGATTTTCCCGTGACCTATGAAATTATGAAACTTCTCAGCTTTTCTGCCGATGTCAACAGAACAGAATTCATCTGAGGACATAAAAGGATTTGGAGTTGTAACTGAATGTGAACAACAAAAATGTGAAGAGTTCCATGAAAACAAAAACACAATTGGTATTTATTGCAATGTATCTTTTTCTAAATAAGTTTTAGAATTTGGAACTGATATCTTAAAAGAAGTAAGGGAAAACTACAAATACATCACAAATATATGACTGAATAACTGGAATCACTTGAAGCCACCTTCTGTCCCACTTTATTATCAATAGCAAATTCATTGTCATTTTTCCTTTACAGATTCTGAATTAGAAGTCTCTCATTTTACACAGGTAAACAATCTCAGTAAACACCAGCATGGTCGGCGACCAGCTTTTTGTGTCAAACAGTAAAATATCAGCAAAAAGTAAATTTTTCTTCTCCTGTTAAAGCAAAGTGACATTTTATCTATGAAAGACGTTATGAAGGACGAAATTATTCATGAATTAAGATGAGGTACAGTTATTTTTAACAAGTAATTCTACAAAGATTTTGATATTTTAGGCATGATTTTCACTTTGGGATCTCTGGATGTTGGAGGCATCTTCTTACCTGCCTCCCTCTATGTGAGTCTGATGTCTGCTCCATGA
This sequence comes from Rhabdalestes septentrionalis, assembly GCA_037832545.1. Lineage (NCBI taxonomy): Eukaryota > Metazoa > Chordata > Actinopteri > Characiformes > Alestidae > Rhabdalestes > Rhabdalestes septentrionalis. The sequence continues at coordinate 8,038,281 of JBBMFX010000122.1, forward strand.
ACAGCCCATTAACTTGTCTTTATTTATAGATTGTGAACTTTATATAAGTGTGGACTAATGCCCTAGAATCTAAAACCTCTTTCAGAAGCCAGTGGGGTGGGTGGGGAGTGGGTTCTAGAATGTCAGATAAGAATGAACATGGGACTCATTCATGTGGTCAGAATCATCTGTTCTTTGTCCAGTTGATCCATTAGCCCACTCCGGCGCATGCGTACCTCACATCTGTGACATTTCCATTCCTTTTTAGAAGTCAAGGACATCAGTCGTACATTATATCAAACTGAGCACACTTCAAGCTGACGAACTGCTGTCAGCGCTGCACTTTAGATCTCCTCAACACACCAGTAAGAAGAACGAACAGGAGAACTCCTCATCAGGCTACCTTGTGCTCAGGGATTCAAAACAACATGAAAACGAAAAGACACCATTTGTGACTTCATTATGACGTTTGTACTGATGTCTGAGAGCATGACATGATGTCCCAGTGTGAACTCTGCTTACAAATCCTTCGAGACAGTGTTTGCCTAGATTGTTTGGTAATTGTTTCCTTTTCTGAAAGCAGGACATCACTGGTTGTGATGTTTTCTTCCCTCTGGTTAGGGCCTCAGCTTTGCAGCATCATGTCTTTAGAGATAAGTTTGGAGCTATCAGATTTTCCTCACTTCCATTCTCATACACTTCATAAAATACTCTGACGTTACGCTGAAAGTCAGATGTGATAATCTGTGTGTCCTCTGCTACTATCTTTGCTACAAAGACTTTAATAATCTGTGTGTTAGCCCACTGTAATCCAGGTCCTAGTCTGGAGGTTATAACATACAACTGTTGAACATTGTATTCATGAAGAGCATATAATAGTGCATAATATATCTAATCTAAACATAAGAGTGTAGAACAAAGAGAGGAGCTTTGTGTTTTAGGAACCTTTTCACAACATATTTATCACACTGATAAATTAAAGCACACACTAGGTTACAAAAATAAACTTTGGTAACAGCAACAACAAAGCTAAACATATCTCGTCAAAATAGTAACTTGTAAGGAAAGGCAAAAGTGTTTTATTGGTCACACGATGTAAAGGACAGCAGATGCTCAATTGATGTAGAAAAAAATGAATTAATATATGTGCTTTTTGTTTGTTTGTTTGTTTGTTTTGGGGGTTTTTTGAGAGTAATGATAAATAAATACACTATCTTTCAATTCTTCAGCAGTCCAAGGTCTGAAAATATTTAGCTCTAGCATTCTAGAAGCGCTGAATTGAAGAGAATGCATGTGGAATTTCGAAAATGTGGCTATGCAGAGCGTGTCTAAGTCATCCATCAAATGGCACAATATACTGCCCCCAGAATTATTGGCAGCCTTATTTACTTGAGTGAAATACATTTATCAATATATACTGCATGTATACCTGCCACAAAAAAGATCACTGTGCTGCTGGGAGATTTTAGCTCTTGGTAGAGAATTTTGATTATCCTGCTACTTCCCAGAATCCATAAAGCAATGTATTCAAACAAAACTCCCAGGATCTTTAGAGGCAGAAAAGCCCCACAGCATCACAGCTTCTCCATCATATTTAACACTTTTTTCCTCATTTTTCCACAGCTTCTCCTCTATGTCAAAGAGCTCAGTTTTTCAGTTTTCAATCTGCCCACAGCAGCCTGTCCTAGTTAAATTTCCAGGAGCATCTAGCAAACTTTTGCTTGTGGTGAAAAGATAAGAAAAGATTTCTTTCTGTTACACTTTCCAAAATGTTTGTTGGCATGAAGTTGAGATTTTTTGGAGGATTTGGAAATTTGATGATCTCAAGATCTTACCAAAATATGTAAATCTGGAACACTTAGTAGATTTTTCTTTACTTGCCTGACCCTTGTCCTCACTGTGGCTGTTGACAAAAAAGAATTGTGTTCAGTTACTGGCTGGTTTTAGGTAAGATGTTTTTTTCATTTTTCAATATAGAAAATAATTGGTAATGTGACCTTTTTCTATCACTTTGAGCAAGAGTGCCAAAAATTCTGGGGAGCACTTCACTATTGCCTACAATGTTAAACTGTTGAACACTTAGTTTTGCTACTTCAGTCATAATCTGCAACAAACCACTGATATAAATAGATTCAATGCCACATTGTTACTGAACAATATGCATAACAGATGAATGTACATTTATGTAACTCTTCCAGCTGCATTATTTTCACAGTAATAGTGTACCCGCTTATTTTATATATATATATATATATACACACACATACATATATTTACGGTGAGCATATTTAGTTTAGTTTAGCTTCTGCATAGAAAGATCAATGGGAGAGCATGGGTGTTTGTCTCATGATTGGTTGGGGAGAGTGAGGTGAAAGGTCAACCCACATACAGGCGCAAAACAATGAGCCATTTCAGTGCCACGTTCAGTGGGAATGATTGTGTCCCATTTGCATGAAGCACGGAGCCCTTTCATTATTCTAATCGGCAGAGCTGCACAATAGTAACTACAGGGTGGAACCATCCTAACTACCCGTCTCGGGCCACCCTAGATCAACAGAGAACCGTAATGTGTGCTCTGCTTGGACAGCAGCTGTGCTTTTCCACCGCGTCTGGCTGGATGCAGAGACACAGATGTCATGGTCTGGGTAAACCACAGAGGAAGGACATCTCAAACTGACCCCTATCCTTGCCATGCTAACATGCAATAGCTGTTGGTGGTAAATGCAGAAAAGCCAGGAATCCAAAGGTAATGTATATACACTGTGCGAAAAATAAAAACGCACCCATTGTTTTTCCAGTCACAGTCATGCTAGATTCACAGGTTCTGGTGGATTCCATCAGAAATAAACCAAAGAGGAAGGTCCATAGTTGAATGTGGCTGGAGGAAACCAGTTTGAGGAAGTAAAAGTGCTCCATGCACACTTCACCCCCCCTCACCTAAATATTCTCGTCTAAAACCAGCCAGGCCCAAATCCAAAAGTCAAGTTCAGGAACACAAACATAAAAGATTTATGCCATCCTTCTCAGGGCTTCGGCTCCTCGGTTGCTTCCAAGGCCTAATTTTGAAGATGCTTCATTGCACAAGTCTTCAGATGTGGCAAAGAGAAGAGCAGGTTACACTCTTGAGACCTTTTCTTTCCTCTCAGAAGACTTGTACCCATCGGCAGTGAAATTCTCTTGGTCAGTCTCTGACCTGAAAACAAGTTTTGACACGTGAATTCATGAAATGCTTATTGTTGCTGATTACGTCACTTACTTAAGACCGTTGCATGACCTCTTGTCCTTGCCCTCCGGTGACACTGTCTCTATTTTATATTTACCTTGTAAAAATAAATACCATGTCAAATTATGTCAAAGGGTTTTTTGTAAACTGTAAGGCTGGAGTGATTAAGCAGCAGTGGCCTGTGGGTTTTGTTTTTTAAACAGTCTGTGGAAGGTTGCTGACACAGCTCTGAGATGTTAATGGTCTGTATGATTTAATTATGAGATGGACAGAGAGGGATTGTCAGTCACAGCTATGCTGACCACCGGCTGCCAGTTTTCTGACTGAGATTCATATTTAAGACAGCATGACAGAGATGGATGCCCATAATTTTTCCTCCCTAAATGAACCTTCTAAGAAAACACTATAAAGTTTCTGTATAACAAATGATAAATAATAGTAATTTCAATGAAAAGGGTGAAATTCAAAATCAAGAATAATAAATTTTAGAAATCTATTCATAATAAAGCCACTGCTTCTACTTCATTAACTGAAACTGAACTTTGTCAAGGACTGTGCTCGCATCAGCTTTACATAACCAGGCGTGAGTCACTGATATTTTTTGGTCCTGTCTGATCAGCTGTGAAGTTTCGGGTTTGGGTACTTGATGTAACTTGGCAGCCTGTGGCGGTCGTGTCTTATCTTATTAGTTTGGACATCCTTTTTGGAGTTTGCTGTTGATTGTACAGAAACATTTGTTTAAAAGTGAGGTTTTATGATTTGGGAACTTGATGTAACATGGCAGCTTGTGGTGGTCGTGTCTTATCTTATTAGTTTGGACGTCCATCTAGAGTTAGCTTTTGACCACACAGAACACGGAAACATTTGGTAAAAACTGCAACTACTAAAAGGAATATAATAATTTATGTGAATCCAAATTTCACTGAGCCTTAGTGCTATAACACCTACCTTTTTCTCAAAAAGCAACAACAGAGAATGATGAACAACAGCAGCCCCAGCCCAGAGGCCAACACTATTGAGATCAGACCACCTGTAAGAACAGCACTGTGTGAATGAATCAGTTGTGGTGTGTGACCAAATGGTAACAACTCAAACAAAATGGGGGTGTAATAACATAAAATACAATGTGAGGACGAAATGTTATTTTGCTCAAACAAATTAATTACAAATGTTTCGGTAATAAGACAAGATAAAAAATGTGATAAAACTACAAATATTTACTGATCAACCATAACATTTAAACCAGCTGCCTAACATTGTGCAGAGCCCCCTCATGCAGTAAAATCAGTACTGACCCATCAAGACGTGGACTCCACAAGACCTCCTTTAAATCTGCTTTAAATCTAGTCTAGTTGCTAGGTGGGAACCTCCATGGACTAATTTATTTGGACAAATCGCACAGATGCTTGATCATATTGAGATCTGGGTCATTTTTCATGCCCCTCAAACCTTTCCTGGACATTTTTTTAATGTGTGACAGGCTGTACTGTCTGAAAAAAGCTTCTGCCATTAGGGTATATTGTAGCCAGGTGTGTACTTGATCTAAAACAATGTTCAGATTGGTGATACATGTCAAAGTAACATCCACATAAATGCCAGGACCCAAAGTGTCCCAACAGAACATTGCTAGTGCAACAGACTGCTTCAGCTGGCTTGCCTTCCTTCCATAGTGCATTTTGGTGCCATCACTTTCGCAGATAAGAGACTCACATGCACCTAGCTCTCAACATGAAGTACAGGAAAATGTGATTCATTCCCCCATTGCTTGATGGTCCTTCTGACACTCATATGCCCAATGTAAGCATGTTCAGGAGTGAAGAGGTATTAGTATGGGAAATCTGACCAATCTGTAACTACTAACTAGAAACCAAGCTGTGATGTGCATTGTTTTAAGACACATTTCTATCATAGCCAGCATTACTCGTTACCGTAATTTGTTCTACAGTATCTCATCTGTGGGACTGGACCAGACATGCTAGTCTCTAACCCACACATACATCATTGAGCCTTGGCTGTCTATGACCTTGTCCTTCCTTGGACCACTTTTGTTTGGTAACCACTGCATACCGTGAACATGCAACAAGACCTGCAATTATGGAGGTACATCAACTTCAAGAACAGAGTCTGCATTTGCTGCACAACAAATTCCACCCCCATATCCCGCCACTGTAATGAGATAATCAGTTTTATTTAATCAGTGTTTTTTAACCAGATTATTTAGTGGTGTCATGTTATGGCTGATCGGTGAATGTTTCAGATATTATTTTTATATTTTTATATCTAATTTTTAAATATAAGGTATTTGAAGGTTTTAAAATCTGACATGTTTTTATATTTCATGAAAAAAGCCTTCATAATTAACTAACACATAATACATTTTATAAATACAATCACAGACACAGATAAACCCACACGCACACATACATATATTTATTTGCAAGACGCACAATAATACAGTGCAAACAGTGTCAGTCATGCTTTTATAGATTCAAAGTGTTATAGGTTAGTAACCACTTTGGTGTTCATTTAGTTTGGTCTAACATTGCTAACTAACCCTAAAGGTCAGAAGTCACCCAAACTGTGTTTGTAAAATCCCCAAAACTCAACATACTTAAACCACATCCAGCTTTTCATAAAAGTGGCACAGACTTGTGGAATCAGTTTTCACATCCCAAACTGTACTATGAACTACACAAGAGAAAACTGACCCTGACCACATCTACAAGACTGCACCAGCTTAATTTTATGATTGTAATGGGTTGAGAGAAGTTTTGAGCATGTACTCATGACAAAGTCAAGTGTTTATTAGCAACATTAGCCTTTTAGCTCCTTTTTCAAACTAAAGAAGCTAACTTTGTTCTCCTAAGCATGTTGTTAATCAGATATGAAATCTGGGCCAAGTGTGAAAACAAACAAGCTAACCAACACGCTATCCTTTTAATGTACTGATCAATTAAATGAGATTAATAAATGCAGTTTATTGCATCCAAATAAACATGTAGCACTTTATTTCGATGGTCCACTGTACATTCTGTGTACCTGCATACCATGCATTTAAGTAATATTAATCAATACCTAGAGAGTGCAATTTAACTTTAAGAAGAATGTAATAGGTTCAATTTAATCTAAACTCAACCCAGACCCTAACGTTAAACATAGTCCTAAACCCAAACCTAATCCTCTTGTTCTTGATAATCCACTTACTTTTGCCAGATAGTTTGCTAAATATTTAAAACCTGTGTAGATAATTTATAAAGGACTATCAAAATAAAGTTTGATAAATCATAAATGAAATATGCTGTAATTTGCAGTCTCTCACCAAAACACTTAAATTCGTAAGACCAACTATTTGAATTCAACCGACAGAAAAGCAGACACCTAACTGAGAAGTGTAACTGTAACACACTGCAGTCTGCATATTGATGTAAACAACACAGTTTTAAAAATCTACGTCTTTAAGAAGGCTTAGCTGAATAATAGCTGGTGCAGTACTGACCTCACAGGTTTAAGCACAACATTTCTATCATCCTCAAACCAGTTATAATTTGCAAGCTATCCATTTGTAAGTTTTATTTGTAATCTTTAAATCAACAAAATATGTTATTTGGAGATGATTAGTGTCCTCTTTATCCTTTCAGAGGCAGCCATGTTCCAGATAAACAGTCATCATTTGTTTTCATTTTTAACACAGCCATGGATTTCATCATGACAGGAGGCGAGACAAACACAAAGCCACTGAGCCTGTTACAACTAAATGAAGTAATGAGATTTTGCATACACAGCATGAAGTCTAAAGTTATTAACAGCTACACTAACATGCTTTGGCTGTATGTTGAATCTTACATCATCAGCAACCGCTGCGTCGCCAGAGAAAGACTCTCTGACGCAGTTTACTGGCCACATGTCACTGGGCTGCCACTTATTCATACACAATGGAACAGGACTTACATTTCACTACGAATGAAGATGTCAGACCAATTAGCCAGAGGTGAAAGAGCTGTGTTGCAGTCACACACATACACACACACACACACACACACACACACAGACTCATGCACACATACACGGAAGACAAAAATTGCTGGCATTGCAACATACAACATACCCCAGCTCAGCCAAGTGAAGTCACCTTAATGAAGACAAGAAGGAAAGAAGAGCCATTTAAGTGTGAGGGATGAGTGTTCATTTGAAAAAACAGAATAAAAAGGGATTTGAGAATGTCTTAAGAAGAAAAACATCTATTAAATTACATGTGCAGTTGTGCTTTAGCTTCCTTTTAACTCACAGAAAAATGTCGAGAATTTGCTTTCATTGTGTAAAAATATACATAACACTCATAGTGGGTTATATTCCAAAAGTGAAAAAGTTGGCACTAGCCTAAAAAGTATTTTGGAAAAAAATAGTTCCACACCATTGGCAAAATCAACACTGCAGGAGTTTTGATGAGTTATGTAATGCTTTTATTTTACAGTTCATGATCCAGACACATCACATAAAAATCTGTTAATCCACAAAGAGTTGCACTATAGAGTTTTTCCTTTGGTCTATACCCTCAGTCACATACAGCTAGAAAACACAAGAACGTTTAAATGCTACAGCACCATGTTTTTCATCTTTAGCTGCCCTTTACCATCACGAACAAAAAGAACCACTTTACAATATAATTACTGTCACATAGAGGTCAAATCTGCCCAATAAAATGCAAAAATATTTCCTTGCCAGCAAGACTATACTCTGAGTTGTATAAAACATTTAAATACTTTGGCTAAGAAGGAATGCCAATGTTTAGAACAGCTGCTCTTTGTCAAGACTATATTTGGATAGGATACTGGTAGTGGAGGGTCCAGGAATTTGAGGAAATCTGTAAATAATTTATAGTGCCTAGTATATTCTCTCTCTCTCTGTTGCATGATTTTTATAAAGTGCCAAAAGTGTCCTTGCATAGTATAAATTTAAAATGTATGAGCTAAAATGTATTGACTTATTACATTAGTACTGCAAATAAAACATGTATCTAACAGCAGCAGCATAACAAACTACTACTATTAATATTGTTAAAAACAAGGATTTGAAAGAAATGATCTGCATTAAAACGGAACCAAGATTTTGTTTTGTTAATGCTGCAATTTCCTCTGCAAGCATTATTTTTGTCCTTAGTTAGGCTCTAATCTTCAAACTCTATGGGCTGACGTTTTCGAATAGTGGGGATCATGTTGTAAGTATTTTTCAGTGCAGTAGTTCTGCTTTGCCCTGCCAGCTTGGTCAGTGCTGGACTGCGGTACTTTGTTATGCTTCGTTCTCTTTCCTTATTGGTGGCTTTGGTGAGGGTCTGCTCCAACTCGGCGGCTTCGTCTGTAGGCCTGGTACGGAGAAGACATCTGATGGTTTGAATGTCCAGATCGGATCTGCAGTGTAAGTAGCTTCTCATGTTTAGCTCTGGAAAGACGGCTTTTCTCAGAGCGTGAACCATCTCCCCATTTTTATGATGTTTACTAAACTGAAGAGATACATTATTTTCCAGGGAAATAAAACATATTTCATCTTCATTTATACTGAGCTTTCCCATAGGGGGGCTTGCATAAGAGTTCTTCAAGGCTGAGGGATCTTTTCCGTAAACCTTGTTTTCTTGCTTTTTCTGGTGGCTCAGATTGTTCTTCCACTTCTTAGGTGCCCAAGGTTTGCGTTTGATCTTTGGCAAAAGGTGATGGAGTCCTTCATCTGCGAGGTCTGCAAGGTCTCCATTCAGCAGCTGTTGAATGACCAGCTTCCTCTGCATTGGAGTTGCCACTGAAAAAGTACCATGCATCCCCCAACCTGTACCAGATACAGGTTGTTAAGGAAGTTCAGTCTCTGCACCAATGTGTGCGAAAGCTTTTTTTGAGCCATGCGCCTCAGCTTGGGCAAGCAAGAGCACAGAGTCAGGCATCTTTTTCTAAGTTAGTATATTCATGCAACAAGTAGATGTAGATGGACCCATAAGAAAAGTAGATGTTAATGGACCCATAAGAAATGTAGATGTAGATGGACCCATAAGAAATGTAGATGTAGATGGACCCATAAGCAATTGATTAAAGCAAGCTATGTTGGCTGATTAAAAATTGCAGTCTATGGCATTTAGAACAAGCTTCCATGGTTGTTTCAACCACTTTCTAAAACCAGGGTTTGAAAAGCAGATTTTCATTCACAGGAGGGTCTGGTGGCATTGTACAACAGTTACAAATGAAAAAGGTCAAAGATGCTTGGATACATAATATTCCATAAGCTGTGAGGAAGCAAAAAACATAGTAAAATCTTTCATCAAAACCCATGCAGCATCACTGCATCAAAGAAGGTGAAAAATTACCACCAGCTTCCCAAGCATAGCGAGCCTGACATGTAGTACTTACCCTCCTGGAAGGACACCAGCACCACTCTGTTGTCCATTAGCTGTGGCTTACGGTAGTTACCAAGCATCGGCACAGGGGCAGACTCTTGAGCATGCGAGGAGAACAGAGCAGTGGCTAATGCCTTGTACTGTAAACACACAGCAGGAACAGAAACATAGCATTATACGGAGATGGTTCACATGCATTCATAGCCTCTAGTCTTGGCCCCGCTCGAACTAGTTCGTTAGCAAGTGTCTTAAAACATTCTGCACGTCTAAAAAGGGCTACAATACTTACAGCTTTCCATTTAAAGTCTTGATAAAGACCCACTGCAACTGACAGGTTTTTGGGGCAGCAAAGGCAAATGCTTTCAGAGAACACTACCACTTATGGATGGCATAAAATGTGGATTTACTAGCACATCACAGAAAAATCATTAGAGTATCTGTGCTATCCTTTGTCAGTTCTTGATTATAGACTTAAAAAAAAAACTCAACACACAATCAAATGTCTATATTTTTCCCTTTACACCAGATATAATTAACCCCAAAGACATTTTAGTGTCAAAATGGTGCTTCTTTTGTTTAGAGCTACAAACACTAGAATGTAAATGGGCCAAATCCTTTCTGTAAAATCACCAAAATGTCTCCAAAACCACTTTCAGAGAGTTATTAAAGTGGAACAGACGTGTCAACAGACTTACTGTGAACCTGAAACCAAACATCACAGGGTCAAGGAGCCATTCCAACACAAGACTTGCTACTCACCTAAATCCTAACCCCATGTCTGTAAGGTCAATTCTATAATTTTTTTTAATTTTTGTCGCATTCTTTTTTCCCCCCTACTTTAATTATTTAATTTGACTTATTTTGTATTCTATTTCTGTAAAACACATTGGATGGCATTTTGTGTAAGATAATGCGCTCTTTATATACATTCGTAATGTATTTTTATAAAAAACAATTAGGGTTTTTGGGTGATTTATAGTAAATTAAAATAAAGTTGCCCTTATAGTCACCTGTGAACACACCACAGCACACAGCGTGTTTTAGGATGAGGAAGCCAAGTTATAAATACAATTTAAACAATTTAATACAGTTTAGTATGATGAAAGTGGGGGGGAGGAATCGTGTTTCAACAAAGTGAACCCCCCCAATGAGGCTGATAAAGTATTTCTTGAAAGGAATTAAGATTAAACAAGCTCTTATACTAAAACAGCCTTTCAGGTACTGATATGATGGATAGTTCAGGAATGTACCTGTTTGAGAGAAATTGTTACAGGTTGTCTAAACACTGTCCATAGCACACTTGGGTAGCAGGGTGGTGTGGTGAGAGACCCATCGTAGCGGTAGTACTCATCCAGACGCGCTGGCAGCAGATCCCGAATATTGAATGCCGGCACCTGTACTTTTTGGTCTATGACATTATAATAGGGAAAAAAGTGACATTTCCTTTTCAAAATGATGACTCTGTACAACAATATACAATTATATACAATACGCAACAGTGATTACTGCAGCTTACTGTAATTCAAAAAGCAGCCATACCTCTGTACTTAATGCCATTGACATATTTGAAGAACTGTTCAAAAGCAGGATTAAACTCGCCCACCTACATTTCAAAGAAACATTAAGATACGGTACATAATACTCACCCAGACTTTAAATCTAATCCAAATTTCACCTACATACAATAATAAATAGTTATATTTTTAAAGTTTAAGTTTTGACTCCTTTTCAAATAATTTGGATGTGTAGCATGTACAGTCATGGGTTGTCTGGGGTACAATTTATGCTACAGTCATATCAAAACCTTTAGTTTTTCCATTTTAGTACACCAAAATGTTAATTCCCTGATGGGAAAAATACTTTTTAAGACCTCTCCTATAAAGTTACCATTTTGGTCATTTTGTTACAATGACACTGATTTAGGGATTAAAAAAAATAAAATTCAGCTCACCTCAACAAAAACCCCCAACACAGCAAGACCATCAGACTTGTCCAGTGCCATGGAGATGTTAGGATACTTGCCAGAATTAAAATGTACAATATGCATCTAAGAAAGCCAAGCAGGAAGAGGTTAAATAGGAATGACATCACCTTACATTTTCCTGTTATTCCTTATTTAGACCAACCCATGTGTTCAATATATTTCATTGCTTTTGTATTTTTTTCTTTGAACCTCCATAGATTGTCGTATTTTGGGCACATGTCCATCAGCTTGCTGACGTGTGGGTGATAACTGATCTAAAAGAAGATGGTGTTGTTTTGTCACAAGGAGAAGAGAAGTTGTGAACTGGTCATTTGTGCCACACGTACCACAACAGGCAGAGAGCAGAACCCAACATTAACTTGTAGAAGGATTGTGTCAGGCAAGGCAGATTCTTTGATGCAAACACATAACCATGCACTGGAAAGGGTATTTATAAACTGGGTGACGGCCATGGGAAAATGGCGGACAATTTCACTACTTCAGGGAAGTGCTCATTTCAACATCATTCTCCCCTTTCAATTCAGAATGCCCGCAATATCTACTCTGACAGAAGCTGTGGTCAGGAAGTCGGGGAGAAAAAAGAGGGAAGAAATGTTTTTAATGTTTCTGGAGTGAAAGGAACATCAAACCACAGGATGCCCCTTCTTTTCCCTGAGAAGCGAGACTTTGGGCCCTTCACCATCCAGTCACTCCTGTCACCATCCAGTCACGCACCACTACCACTTCTTTTGTCCTTCTTAAGGACCCATGGACCTTTCAGAATTGCAAACTGAAGTTGAGGACAGGCATCCAAGCCTTACCATTCTGGTACAGTAGGGTCTGATCCATTTAAGCTACAGTGACGATATGGAAGCAGATTGTTAATAATAAAAAAACGACTTATAATAAACCCTCCAGCTTGGATACCCTCTCTGACGTGTTTAAGCTTTGATTAAGCTACAAATCATTTTATGCCACAAAATATGACTTTACTGTTATTTGTTTGGTTAATAAAACTTTAGCACTGCCAGTGAGGTTTTCAAATATGTTGGGTTATATTTGGTCTCAATGTAATAAAACACCTAAAAAGTGTTTAGAATTGTTGTCAGACCACAGAATATGATTTTAAGGGGCATCTGAAGTGCAGCTCAGAATAATTCTTGACAATAACACAGTACATCAAATTGTATATCACAAACATTTGGTCTCAGATGTACAGACATGCAAGTGCCTGTTTCCTCAGTCCCAAATTGCCCTGAGCCTAAAATAAAATCAGAATGTTACACAGCCTGTTGGTGAAGTGTAAAGATGGGTTGTGATGGAATCCAAGCCACAAGACCAGACACCAAATGAGTAGTAAATCACAGAGTCTAAATGTGCCATAATCTTTTTTTCTGCCCTCAGGGTGTTTGCCACTAAGGAATGCCAGCTATCTGAAATTTGAAGAAAAAATATTTTTTGCTGGCAAAATCAGAAATCACTTGTCAAAGTACCAGCCAAAATGTCAATAAAAGTATTTTTCCATTCTGTTGTATGTGTATGTCTGTGTGTGTGTGTATGTGTGTGTGTGTGTGTGTGTGTGTGTGTGTGTGTCTCACCTCAGCAGCAAACTGTTTGCCATTGACAGTGTGTTCAGAACCAGCCAGTACATTAGGAGAACCCCAATGGAAGTGAAGCTGAGCAGCTGAGTAGCGATACGGCAGACCAGAGAGGTGCAGGTGGGATGGCAGGGACAACTGCACTGTGAACACAAATGGCCAGATCAAATGAAACCCTTTAGCACTGACATTTGTGTCCCTGTATAAAGTGTGTTGTCTACTATATAATACATGTTTATTTGCTTGAAAGATTTTACTGGAAAGAGTTTAGATTCGCCTAAGATAAGACCCATTAACAGATACTGAGATTTCTTGCATTTTGTGAAAGTTCAAAACGTCATTGAATTGCTCATTGTTTCCACCATCTGAACTCAAGAACAGAGAAGGGTCTTGATGCTTATCTTCCAGAAGTGTCCTGAAGGATGGCAGCTGTTTTCATCGAGGTGAGTTACGGTGTGGAGGAGATGCAAGGACTTAAATGGTACATCTATTAAGATCAACCAGCAGTGAGTTGCAATAGTCCAGGCTTGAGAGAGAATCCTCTTCTGTGTTCACACATCTCTGTCCACATTTTAGTGCAGCATAGTACACAGAGCATCATTTTTAAATGGATCACATTTAAATGGATTATATAATACTGAACTATGAAAGGTTCACCGAGTTGGCGGTGCTAACACCCCACTTTACAGGCCTCCTTTCTTTCTCAGAGACTAAAACAGTAAAAGCAGTAACATGGCAGTTATTCTTAACAGCTTATGTTTTTGTCTCCCTATATTCTTTTGTTGGTAATTTTCTAACAGGCAAACCACTCCAAAAATAGATAATTGTGTTATGTAAACCCAGCGAAGAAAAAAAGCAAAGAAGCTGGATAAATGGTCTGCAAATGCAAGTATTAGAATTAGACTATCTGTTAGTTTGCACATACTGGGGAAAGGTTTAAATAAATAGATTTAACTGGAATAGACGACAGATACTTAACTGGAATAGACCATCCAAGGTGATAATTTGCAGCCTTATCCCTTGTACTGTTACCCTGACCCTCCCCAAATCCTGTGCATCTGCTTACAATAGACCTCAGTGTGTCTCTGCCCTCCCAAAATACCACCATCAACTGAAGCCACAGAGCTGCTCTGAGATCAGTGTCAGCCATGCAGCTGTCAGAACAACTAGCCGTGCTTCGTCAGCATCCCTGAGGCACAAACGTCTCATTGTCAGTGGCAAACACTTAGGACCTCACCTGGCAAACCAAGCAGAAGTGTCTGTCTACTCCAAGACGAAAATCACACCTATCAGAAGAGGCAGTGCTGAGGCAAGGCACAATGTGCTGAACACCGGCAGGTCTGTCAGTCTGTGTCATGTATTCACAGGCACAGTTATGTCTGTCTAAGACGTCCATGGCCGCACACAGGCCAAAGCAATTTGCGAAGTAAGATCTCACAGGTGTTATTGCGTATTTTCTTTACGGTCCAGTGTTGGGAGTAACGTGTTACAAAAGTAACTAATTACTGTAATGCATTGCTTTTTACTGTATCGCGGTAATGTAAGGCATTACAGAACAAAAATTGGTAATATTTTACTTGGTACAAATGTCAGTAACGTGCGTTACAATGGATTTTTAAACAGAAATGAAGTTCTATTTCTCTTTCATATAAATTCGCCCAAATCACCGCGAGATCAGCAGAGGAGAAACGTCCATGGAAGATGTTTCACTGCTTGTAGTCAGACGGAGAGAAGAGTAGGGGGACGGCCCCCTTTACCCGGACATGTCCTGTTTTTGAGACCTGCGTCCCACATCCGGCTGGAATTTTAGAATCGTTCGGGATTTTGAGCTGCCTAAACATTCATCATGTTACGGGCATCTCTCAGAACCTGAAAGTCCAGAACGGCCATCGGCACGAGATGCGCCGAGCTGGTAAAAAAATCTGCGCTAAGGTGTCCTCTTCTTCACAATCCCAAATCTGGGCACCCTAGAGATGAGTGAACCTGCAACTGATTTAACGTCGGGTAGTCCTGTCACCTTCCACTGGATGTTTTATGAGCTAATTGAGCGTAATGAGCTATATTTACATGGCCAAATCCATATTTCCAATTATTTTGGTGAGAGTAACTTAAAAGTAATGCAATAGTAGTGTAATGCCTTACATTTTAAATACAGTAATATTGTAATGTAAAGAATTACTTTAAAATGACAGTAACAAGTAATAAATAACACATTACAGTTTAGAAGTTACTTGCCCAAGGTCGAGTATAATATTAGGTTTTACATTTGAAGTATGACTGAAAATGCAACCGGGGCCCTTAAGAGAGGTGGCATGAGCTTTGTTGTTTAACAGCTCCATACTTTATTTGCCCAAAATATGATCTGGTTGTTGCTTTTGCATACATGGATGGTTATTGAACTAAGCGGGTGGTTACAGAAAACAGCGGTGGTTCACAGGCAAAAAATATCCTGTTCAGCTAGAAATGAGCATTTAGAAGAAAGACATCATGGCTAATACACGTGTGCCCATTAGTTTACCATCTGGTAATCCATTAGATTTTCTGTCTCTATGGTCAAGGAGTCTGAACAGTTATTTTACAGGTGAGCACGTTTAGAATGAAAGTGAGAGAAAATAAAGTATTACCTTATGAGGGTTAGAATGAATCCAAGATAATTAATGTAACACAGTGAAATGTGTTAAAAATGAATGCCTCTTACCAGAGTGGCCATTGTTGCTGAAAGTGAGCTGCTCACTGCTGGACAGGTTGTAGTTCTGGAGCTGGACGGTGTGCAGGTTTGGGTCATATCTCAGCATCTCTGGCTGGAAGTTTATGGGAGACTGGAACGCACCTCCACAGTATGGGAAGTGCTTGGGCCAGTGGTGCTCTCCATTTGGCCCTAAAACCGAAGACAATAAACCAAAATAATACTCAACCTTAGTCAGACTGCATTATTTCTATTTGTTCTAAATTTTAAATGAACAAATCTAGTCAGCACCTCTGACTGTGCATTCTTTCTAAAACGCTGTCCTTTTGAACTCTGTCTTAGCTGAATTTTGAACTTTTTTTTTTTTTTTGCCCATAACCGCTTCTTGGATGAAGCTCAAGGCGCCTGTTCATACAAATGTTTACAATATGCCGCCCTGCAGAAGGAGTGCCCTCACAACAATGCCAGTCGCCAAAAAACTGCATGTGTTTTCTCGTGTATGCTTCTCAGGCAGTCCACAGAAATTTCGTCCAGTTTACTGAGTATGTGCACATGAAACAATCTTGTGTGGAAAAATTCTCTAAAGATATGAGTGGCTTCAAGTAGCAAAATTATGTCAATCCTACCGCTGTGATTGTACAGAAGACACAGAGAAACAAATTATATTAGCATTAGTTCTCAAGCAGCCAGTGCCAGTAAACTGTAGTTAGTCATGGTGCAGAGGGAGATCAAGCTGGCTTTCCAAATGAGAGGCTTGTGTAATTCAATGTTTACCCAAAAAAAGAGCCACGTAATGCAGGACAAACCATTTTGTCGGTCTAAGTGGTAATGGTCATCTTTTTTTAGACCCATGCATTTCCCTACCAGGAGAACCAATACCACAGAACTTCTCATACAATGACGCAGTCATTGGCAATATAGAAACATTTGGGGGCATAGTTTTAGTAAGGGAGAAGGAGGGGTTGTAGGGGGTGTTATCTAGTCTGATCTCAATTAAAGCAGCGGCGCCAAAGATGATTGGAATGACAATTATGTTTGGGATCACTGGATATATTTATTAGTACTTTTGAAATCCAGGCATATTCATATAGCATTCAGGCTATAGCACCACATGCCCAGGCCTGAAGAAAGCTCTGGATGCATTTACGATACTTACTCATAGCAAAATTATTTTAGATAATAAATAAGAGAAAAGAATGAAATCAGTTCAGTATGTGCTTCCAAAGTGTCAATTATGAGGACATCTCCTATGTTACACAGTATTCTTACTCTGTCCGAATCTAAAGAAAATGGGCTTTGTAGTGTGGGCAAAGCAAACATTCTCCCTTTACAGACTTATTATTTTTGAATGGCATTTTTTAAAAAGCAGACAGGTCTGGAAGGCCTGGAATTACAGAATTGTATTGTTTTTCTTCATCCTATTAGATGTTCATTTTCTAAAAGGCAAACAATTTCGAAAGTAGACGACAAAAAGGGATCTTGTGAAGTCGACAGAGAATTTAGAAGAGAAGCAAGAGACCATAAGGTGCAAACATGTCGGATCATTAGACCACGGAAAGAAGGTAATCCATGTGGTATTTAAGCAACACATTCTCTTTGGCCCTTATTACTCTCCATCTAGTATATTAGACATTTTAATTGGGATCAGCCTCAGCTACTTCTCATGGCTTCTTGCCCTTTGGCACAGAGAGACAGCACTGCTCATAGTGAATGGCACTCCACTACATGGTCATAGTGTCATGAATTCTGTGATGCCTACGCATGAGCAGAATCATAGGCATCTCCTCGGTCTAAATGTGTTGCAGTAAGTCAGCAGCTTGAAAGACCAGGACAAAAAAAAAAGTCTTATTAAAGCATACTGTGCTGCCAGTAAAATCCTCACTTAAATCGTGCAGTCATTAGGTATATATGAACAAAATGGCTGATTTAGCAGTTCAATTAGCTCAAGTTTATGAAGCCACAAGCTACTTGCATGTTTTCTGACTTGCTTTTCAAAAGTCTCTGGGCAGTGAAATTTTATTTGACCCCTCAAGCATGCGAGAAGAGAGGCATTGACTCATCTGGAGTCAGCAGAGAACGCCAAAGAGGCCTCAGGGTGAATAGTCAGAGAGGACCACTCAGCTCAGCTTAGCTTGATGAGAGAGATGATCCCCCCAGTGTGTCTTTTAGGGAAGCTGTGCTGGACCTCATATCAGTAGCACAGCTCTGGAAACTCATACACACTCTATGCTAGGAATAAATTATACCGGGAAAAGTCACATTGTTATACGTGTTTGTACTAAATATCCAGCCAAAAAAACCAATCCCTCAAACTATACTCTTATGGCGTTAATTACCCGTCTAACAAATGAAATTGTTTGCTGAATGCAGCACTCAGTTAAAGCTCAATTAAAACTTCAGTCTTTAAATTTGAAGAGTGTGCAATAGTCAGGCATTTTAAGTATTTTAAAGTATAACAATA
The DNA here is from genome assembly GCA_037832545.1 of Rhabdalestes septentrionalis. Taxonomy (NCBI): domain Eukaryota; kingdom Metazoa; phylum Chordata; class Actinopteri; order Characiformes; family Alestidae; genus Rhabdalestes; species Rhabdalestes septentrionalis. Next base: position 8,056,564 of record JBBMFX010000122.1, read on the forward strand.
TGAGAGCAAGTATATCAGAATAAGCCAAACAGTGTTGGGAACAATACATTTCTCTAAATAAAATCAAGTGTGGTTTCTGGAGAGTTATTCTGACCTCAAACAGGGCAAACTCTGGGAACTATTGCACCAGTATCAGCACAAATCATCCACTGGTGTTGTGAAACTATGCTTATCCTTAACTACAAGTAAGCGGATAATATATGGTAACTTTTCATCTCTTTCATTTGCATGCTTTCCTCTTATATAGCCCGTTGAGCATTATAATTCACTTAAGACTGGGTGCCCCTGATGGAGCTCAAATGTAAAACATAATTTAGCAAGAAAATTACAAGATGTCACTTCGGCTGTCTAAATCACTTTCTAAATCAGACTCTCAAAAGCATTTGCTGCCCTGGCTTAATTGATCAAAATGATGGCTTAGCAACATTCATAGGCACTGTTTAAGACAGGAGGTGCTGCTGACGCAGCCTGAGTACAGAAAGCGTGCTTGTGTCGGGGACAAACGCAGTACGGACTGTGCTCATGTCTTAGGGGCCACAGAAAGGTTAGATCATGTAGCATGAAGTCCCTGTAGTCCCAGTTCTTCTTGTTCCTTGATGGCAGCCAAATTAGTGCTACCAAAATAGTGTGAGTCTCCACACTGGCTTGATATATTGGCACTAGTAGTGATAACAGTAAACGTCTTTCCTATAAAAGGCCTGATGCAGAGGACCACAGACCAAGTCTGCATTTGTTTCACTATAGTGGCAAGTAGTTCACTAGGTAATTGCATCAATGCCAGAATAAGTAAGAATGCTATTTTTATGAGCACCTTCTTATTTACATAATATGCAAAAAGCCTAATCTGTGTTCATTCATACAGTGTCGGTTTAGGTTCAGTCAAATAATTTCAGGTTTTCAGTAAGGAGTGCTCAATGTGAGTCATTTTCTCTGAAGTCTTTGGATGAAGTGAGGCCAGAGAAGAATTCAGCAGATGTTTTTTCATCTTTTGACCCTGTATTCTGTCCATCTGCTCCACCACTGACCAAATTACCTTTTGTGAACAAAGAGAGGGTGACCACTGAATTTACCCTGCATGGTATAAAGTAGACCACTGTTCTCTTATAACTGTACTCAACTCAATTGAAATTCTTTAAAAATTGATTGTTATATTTAGCAATAATTTACGACAAAATCCACTTACCATTGTATGTCCACTTTCCACCTAAAAGAGAACGAGAAACACACACAATCACAAAACAAACTCAATTAAACAGTCAGTTTTTTTTTTTTACCTGTTGTGTCTGGCATCACAGCAATAAGAATGTGAAGCTGGGTGCCTTGATGAGCCAGACACATTTGCTTTTTTGACAGTATATGCCACTCTTGTTTTCTAAGCTATTTATTTTAGGCCAGATCAGACATAGGTAAAGTAAATACAGAGAGAGAAAAAGAAGAAAAAGCAGAAAACAAAAAAGGGGAAGAAAAGCAAGCAAACAAAAAACATTCACATGGTTTTCGCTATTCCTGAGATCTTTCTGCTCCTTTGGGCTGACTCATGCAGTGTCCTTATTCGCCCCAAATAATGCATTCCAATACTGCAGCTCCCTTTCTGGTTTCAGTCTGCTCCTCTGGTCAGTGCCAGCCTATTTCAGTCAGCTCTGCTCACGAGCTGTGTGTCTGACACCCAGTCTTCCCCACAGAGAGATTATTGGGTATCCTTAGAGAATGCTTATTCTGAGTCCAGGGAAACACTCCATCCACTCTAATTCCACTTCTCAAAACTCCAAACAGCCCATAAAGGTAGAGTGATATTTTGCTTAAAATGCACACAATTTGCCTCAGCCTCTCGTGAAAAAACTAAATGCACACAACAATGTTCAGCGTTCAGGTAGTTTTAAAAATGCAGAGCTGAACAATTTTCATAATTGGCATAACCAACAATTATATTTCTAATATGAGCTCCTTGACCAAAGGTCCAGACTACGGGAAGTGATAAAAACACTCAGCAATTTAACCTACACACCTATTCCTTCACAAACCTCTCCCACTCAAGGTCCTGACTGTTTAGACTGCCGTGGGTCTAGCTTCCCTCACCTGTAGTCTAACTGTCTAATTAAGCAGCAGTAAATTCACACAGCTTTCACTGCTAACTAGATGCTTCCAAGTTCTGGTCTGCACAGCAAAAAAACGCAAAATGTGTATGCTCTCAACTGTTCATGCCTGCCAACGGTTTGGCAACACATAGATTCCCGTTAAGATTTAATTACACCCCACTTCATACTACTTTTTCACGAGAGCTGCCTTTGGAATCGTTTGCATCAGACTGAACAGCAGCACTCAGTCCCTGCATCCAAAAGTATTACACCTGTGTCTCTATGGATTATGCCTCTACACCTGTTCTGTGGATGACCAACACTAAGAAAGCCCAAGCTGGGATGGGGGTAGGCAGACCTTTTCACATCACCAACATTAGATCATTCCAGTCTCCAGGTAAAACAAGGTGGCACATGATACACATACCAAACAGCACAAAAACAGCACAAGACCAGTCAAAACAATTACTTTAAAAGGAGCAAAAACTTCTTCACTTGACAAATCACTCAGATCTGGTAAAATATTTTAAAAGTGTCTTACCACTGGAGGACATGGGAAAGGCTATCAGGATCATTATTAGCCGAGTGAAAGGCATCGTGGCCAGAATCTTCTCCCCTTATCAGGCGAAGAAAAATCATAACGGTGGAATCCGAGCTGGCTTTTATACATGGCCCGTTCATTCTGTCGAGTCGTGACGTCACCGCAGTGACGGAACATCTCCTCGGAGCCCGAGGTGAGCTGGGTCTGCAACCGTGACTTCATGCGAAGGCGATTACATGCAACACAAACAAACTCACAGCGACACCCAAGAGGACAGTTTGGAGAGAGCTTCAGGAGGAGCACTCCACCGGGGTGCACGTGCTGCTGTGGAAAATTCTGGAACGGCTCGAGCTGCTGGTCTTCACCATCCTCGTGTTTCAGAAACAAGGGCTGTCCCGTCTGCTCTCCTCGGTGAATGTGGGCGTTTGGGCCAGGCTACTGTGTGTTTCATAAAAATTACTCTCTTTAGCAACTTAAGTCAGAGGCTCCATCCTTACATGATAGGGATGAGAGCTTCCAAGTGACGTAAAAGAAAAAAAGAAAGAAAAGCAGGAAAATACTGAGGTTTCTGACGAAAAGCGGGCAGCCGAAGAAAGGAGAATGAGGTGCAGAGAGTATGAATTACAGAGAGGTTTGCCCACTCGGACATGGCTGGAATAAGAGGAGAAAGAGGTTTAATCACTCAGAACAGGAGGGCTGCGAGTGTCTGCCAAAAGAGAAGCCAGAGTAACTGCAGCTGAAACACGAATAAAGGTCACCCTTCGCGCAGGCAGTCAGAAGAAACATCTGAAAGGCTTTCCTAAGGAGACACACATGATCTGTTTACTGTTCTGCTGTTCGGGTAGCTGTTGTATCAAAGGAGTAACAACAAAACGGATACCTTGATATTGAATATAATTGATTTAATGTAGTTAATATAATTGTTTATTTAATGTAGTTATATAATTCAGTTTGTTCAATGATCGTTTATGCCTCAGGAAAAAAAACATATATACACACATATATATATATTATTATTATTATTCATATATATTCCCAAACAAGCACACACACACACACTCACTCACACTCATATATATGCCAACACCCAGGCTTTACAAAATAAAAACCCAGAAAAAAAAATACAAATATGAATAAAATATAAGATATGCATTTCTAAAATATTTCTATTTATCAGGACAACTTCAGCTAGTGTTATGAATAAAATGAAAGTATTACTAATACTTTCTACTAGTTACTAGTTTTGGCACTAGGTAGTGTTCCCTCGTTGGCTTGTCTGCTGCTGCTGTTGGCTTTGTCAATATTCAGAATGACAAGTGGTGGTTGTAATTACAGGGAGGGGCAGAAAAATCTATTCATGCAGAGACACACATTACATGATAAAAGTTGTCAGAGCACTGTAAAGTGTGGGCCTTAGTGTAATTCCCTGAAACATCCAATCAGATAGAACTGTTACATTAATATGTTTGGCAGAAGTAGATTTGTTGAAGCTGGTTTAGTCTTTCTTCCGATTCGTCAAGTTTCAGATTGTGTACTTATCAGAAAAAGTACAAAGGTCAACATGTCCTCACCTCATCCACTGTAATTTACGAACCGTCATTCACTTCAGCTACATCACCACCGATCACACCACCATGAGGGATCTTAGCATATGTTTGTTCATTTTTGCTGTATTCTACTCCACTAACGGTCAGACTTCAGAGCCATGTAAGTTTGTGACTCCTTTCTTTAACGTGTTTTGAAAAGAAAGCTTAATTTTTTGTGTCAGATGATTCGTACATTTACATTTACCGCATTTAGCAGACGCCTTTATCCAAAGCGACTTTCATTCCTAACTACGGGGACAGTCTCCCTGGAGCAACTTGGGGTTAAGGGTCTTGCTCAGGGACCCAGTGGTGGTGCTGGATGTAGGTGGTGGTGCTGGAACCTAAGAACTCATGGTGCTCATGGTCCAGAGTCAAGTATTTGTAGGTCCAGAGTCAATTTGTAGTTAAAATGTGTTGACCAGAAACACTGTTCAGTATCTGACTTGATTGACAGATATACATAAATACAGATTTGTTTTGCATAATTGTATTTATTTTCTTTATGCATTATTATTAAACCTCAGCTTGAAACTACAATATCATATTTGACTTTGAATCAGTAATGAACATATGGGGCACTCCCACCTGACTTAGTAAAATGGGCCTTTAATTTGAAGGTCTTTCAATGAAAGGAGTGACAGAAAAAATTGCAAGTTTAGAGTTAAGATTATAATGTGAAGAAAGCAAAATAGATGAAGTGAGTGAAATAGCTACAGGCAAAACATTTTAAATGAGAGAAAGCACTAACATATACTGGTGCCACACAGCACTGAGAACAAAGGTTGTTGTTTGAACAATTTACAATGTCACAATTCCCGCCCAAACCAGGGCCACAGGTTCTGATCTTTCATAAACTTGATTATGCTAAGGAAAGGTTTAAACTAGTGTTTCCCATTTACACCACACTTTTTTTATTTTTCCACATACATGTGTCACCTCATTGGTTCATGATTAAGTCCTTCATTAGCTGAATTAGGTACGTCACTAAAGAGAATTCGAAAAAATGTACAGTGTACTATTGGACTGGAGAATGTTCACGCTCAAACATAGGCTACGTGTTACAGGTGTACAACTAAATAAGTTTTACAAAAAAAAACTGAAGGCAGTGGGTAAATTTTAACAGAAGGCATTTTAAAAATAGTGAAAAAGATTTGACTGTAAAATACATTTAGGTACATTTATCTTCCCAGGCACAGACCAAACCATAGCAGTGTTGTAAATGAATCTGGATATAACTGCAGAATCAATGTGTAAAGTAAGGAGCTTTTGAGCTGAGAAATATAACATGACCTTCCTGAATGTTATCATAATCAGAACCGAGTCGAGTTTCATGTTGCCTAGTGAATTTACAACTGCAATAAAAACTAGGTGTGGGCTGCCTCCAAACTAGTTAAACATTACACTTTCAAGACATTACACCCTCTTATTTCATGTTTTCCTTTGCTTTAGTTAGAAGAAAATGAAAATAGGCAGTATGGAAGTTTTCCAACTAGCTTTCGTTCATTGTGGTCACAAATTAATTACATATCCCAATGTTCCAACTTAGAGTGAACTAGGAGTGATTCAGAGTGTGTGTTACCACAAGTGACACATAACCGAATCAGTTTTATTGTCACTGGATGACAGTGGATCCTACGGGCACCTCCTATACATGTGTGCAGTTGTGCTTTAAAATATATATATATAATATAGGGGCGTCGTAGTTGGGTGTAAATTACCAGGGTAACGGGGCCCGTGGCCACTGCTTGTGCATAAGGTCCAGATTTTGGTGCTATGCCTCTGTGTATATATATATATATATAAATATAGACAGGTAGATCTGATAGACTCATTGATCTGTTATGATTTTATTTATTACAATCTCTCTCTCTCTACCTGTAGCTTTCTGTGATCTGCCAAAAGATGAAGGAACAGGCTCAGACGTACATGTCTACTTGTACTACAACAGAACTGCAGACAAGTGCTATCCATTCCGCTTCTCTGGAGAAGGTGGGAATGGAAACCGCTTCACAGCTGAGCATCTCTGCATGAGAAACTGTTCCGCCAGAGCTGAGTCCATCTATCCCGCAGACAGTGAGTGCCCTTCATTCATTTATTCACTGTAGCCGTTGTGAACACCTGAAACACACAGAAAATGAGCCAAGATTCAAATTAAGATCCATTTTCGCATGTAGTGCGATCAAAGCCTACCACCTGCTGGTGAAAGAAATGATAGCATCTCAGTGTTTCACAGTGTTTTCCAAGTTCATTTTTAACCTTTTTTTCAGGGACCAAAGGCTGCCACCTGTCTAAGGCTCCAGGAGACTGCTATGGTACTTACCTGCGCTATTACTATGATTCTGCTCATGGAAAGTGCAAGACATTTTACTGGACTGGCTGTGTGGGCAACGGAAACCGTTTCTTAGACATTCATCATTGCAATAGCACGTGTTTCGGAATAATAGGTCAGTGGTAAATACAGCGGTGCTCATTTATCATCTCATGTTAAAAGGGCAAAGCCATACCTAAATAAATGCCTGTGTCTGTCTTAAATAGATGTTGGTGGTGAAGAAATAGAGGAAGAGTTAGAATCAGATGCGCCAGTCGGTAGGTAACTTTTGTGTACACAGAAACCCTCTGATATGACTGATCATATGAAAAGAACCTGTAATATTAATGGTGTAAAACTCTGGAATATCCTCTTAGACTGTAACAAAATTACAGATTTGTTAAAAGTGGTAGTTTCAAATGAGTGTCTTTTTTGGTTTTAATGTCACTGCAGGCATCATACTGGGAGTTGTTTTAGGAATTATTGGAGCCATTATTCTCATCGTCGTCCTCGTTCTGACACTGAGGAATAAGTTAGTGCCTTTACATTTTTATGTTTCACCAGTAATACCCAAATAAAAATAGATTTTTTTTTTCTAATTTCCATTCCAGTCTCATGGAAAGATCTTCTCTGATTTTCTTGATAGGCCAACCTCGCAAAAAATCAAAGAGAAGACCAAAGAAGATCCAAGCTCTTCTGGACCAGAAATACCCCTTCAGAGTAAAAATACTGAAACAGCATAATTTAAGACAGTGCAGTTTGGTATTAACATTGTCAGCATGCAGAGCTGAAATCCAAACCACATCCTACACAGCAAAGCAAAGCATGTCAATATTTAGACAGTCACTACAGTAGTCACACTTAACACACAAAAATGCACTGTCTATTTTATAAAAGCCTTTATCATATGCACATGACTGATGGGTTATATGATATGGTAATGAGAAAAGGAAATTTTTTTATGTCATTTTTGTTGTTGTTGTTGTTACTCTTCTAATGAAATTCCATTTTAAACTTACAGATCTGGAGTTTATTTCATCACTGGTCTGTTTGATACTGATTTAGTTCACTTTGTTTTGTATGAGGTGTCAAGTGTTCCTTAAAAACTCCTTAGGTATTTTTAATAAAATATAATTTCAGTTTCAGAAAGCCCTCACTCTCATTACCCACAGCTGCCTCTGCTTTATAGAGTCAGTGTTGTTGGGTATAGAGAGTATTCCCCTTTCTGTTAATTCCATTTAATGCTTTCTTTTGGTCAATGCCTGTTTTCCATTCATTCACAGCTATTTTCTTTTCACTTTATAATTCTAATAGTGGAAATATAATGTTTTTAACATAAAGGAGTAAATAAGTTTGGAGGCTGTTAACTATGAAGTCATTTGCCAGAGAATTTAATACAATTTTTTTTTTAATTTTGTTTTGACATATCTTTTGTAACCTTAATAAATAGGATTGTAGGAAGACTAGAGGAGGTGATAAAGGCAATAAAGAAAGTGAAACAACCTTGGAATCTGTGATATCTGAGATTGTAAATATTTCTTATTAATGGGAGATGGCACAAGGAAATGGTACCTACAGCACGTTTTATAAAATTTAACTGAAAATTTGAACATTTTAAAGGAAACAAGTGAAACTGCATAAGGTGAAACTGCATAAATCAGCAGAGTAACAAACTGTTTCTGAAATAAACTCTTTCACTCGAAGTCTCTTGATTTGCGGAATTGCATATGGGTTTAGATGAGATGAGTAAGTCAAAAGCTGAAGAAGTCTTTGTCAATCTAATATTTACATATACAGACAAAAGGAGGACTATTAAGCAAATATATATTATTGGTTATGTTTTGGATGTTATGCAAAAGCATCCCAGATTTTTTTGTCCAAAACTATCTAAATTATTAAGTCTTTCCAATGTGAAGTCAAGCAGTGATGCTGATTGTGCTGACATGTAACAAATATCCCTGAAATGATGACTTAATCTGAATTTGATAACATTTTCAGATGCACTAGCAGTTCCTTAAATCCCATCTTTAAAATGGACTAGTTTATGAACTATAGAGGAAAGCCAGGATTTTTGTGGCATTTTATTCCCTATCATTTATTGTACTATTTGGATTCCTATTCCAAGGCTGAACTTTGTCTTGCAAGCACATATTTTCTCCCCACAAATATTTTCTATGAAATAAAAGTGATTTTCTTTAGTTTGATGAAATCATAATATGTTATATATTATGTATTACATATTAGGGGTGTAATGAAATGCGTATTCACATTGAACCATTCGATAGGAGGCTTTCGGTTCGGTACACAATACAAACCGAACAATTGATAAAAAAGTACTTTTGTGTTTGTAAACACAATAACATAAAAATGCCTTAAGCTTAAATTGTTGCTCCACTAAAGACAATTAGTGATGTTACGTTTGAAGCAAGGATTCGAGGCGTGTGTCGAGCAAAAAGGGGCGTATCAGATGAAGCCCCGATTCGAGGCTTGTATCGTTTCCAAAAAATCACGTGATAGAGGACAGCCGAGGCG
>JBBMFX010000122.1:8121179-8132799 GCA_037832545.1 Rhabdalestes septentrionalis
CCGAGCTTTGTAACACAAAAAGAGGTGTGGAGTGTATATGGTGTATATTCTGACCGTTGTAAGAAACAAGAAGGTTTAATTTTTGGCTTCACAGTTTTGGGTGGGGTTTTATTCAGACCACCTGATCAAGGCACTGAGCCAAAACGGCCCCAGTTCAACCACCAGCTGCTCCCGCCATGGGAGAGACAAAGCAAGGGAGTGGCCACCTCCCTGCAGGCACACACAGCATGGGGGAGTAGAGAGGTCGCTGTGCACCTCCCTCCCTCGGGCTGGACCATTGTGCCAGCTGGCAGCTCCTCAGAATCGGGCCACTATGATGGAGAAAAAAAATCATAAAACTGACTTCTTAGACAGGAACTATTTTGCATCCTCCCAACATATAAATTTAACATGTTTCAAATGGGGACACAGCAGGTAGAACCTGGTCATGTGATTTACACTAATCTCCATTAACCATCTGCTGGGGCCTACTAGGAGTCAATAGTCTCCAAGCTGGCCTCATTCTGCATGTGTATGTATGTGTGTGTGAACATGGGTGGGCGTGTAAGTCTGCGTCACTTTTCCTTTGCAGAACTACTTTTCTTTCTGTGCAGCGTGGTTGCCAGTGCCCCGCTGCAGGCTTACATGCCTATTTTTAGAGGCGAGAGGAACGCTTGCGCTTCATGCCACGTGTGGGCACAAACATGTGTGCATCAGACTAGGACGTGTTCTAGACTGGAGCACAGTGTGTTCTATATGTGGTGAGGTGCTCTTTTGCATCCAATGAGGTCAGCAAGAGTGACTTGACTACCGCACTTACTCAGATCAGATACTTTGTCCCTGCCACACACCCTGTCTGCTTCAAATTTAAACCATTTAGAGGTGGTTGTTGTTGTTGTTGGTGTGTGTGTGTGTGGGGGGGGGGGTTTGTTTAATTTACAATTCTAGTCATGAGTGAGTAGCACCCTGCTAAATCATATCCTACCTTCATGTGCCATGTAGTGAGCGGTATGTCAACATCATTCTGAAAATGGAGGAAATGCTGAAGAGCTGGTTCCCTCACGTAAAACCCCGCCAACAAGCCACTGCCATGGAGGTGACGCAAGACACAGCCCTGTTGAAGAAACCCAAGGTAATGAGTTTGTTATTGTGGTTGTCACACTCATGTCTTTAAACCTGGCAGGAGTCTTTCAAATATGACAAAGGATGGTGGGTCTGAAATCCCCATGGGATAGTAAAAGAAGTAGGTGTACATGATGCGTGAAACACAGTGTACTTTGTAATCAGTGCACATTATGTGCTGCTGTGCGTTAGGTGTCAACTCTGCTGTAATGGAAAGAATCACTATTTTAAGTGATAGACATTGAGCAAGGAGTTGAATGCACGTGTGAAGCCCAAGGTAATTTCACACCAGCGTTCCTCACCATCACAGACATGTCACAAACATGTGTAAGGTGACTACTGGCAGACAGCAAAGGACAGCTTAAAATACACATTATTCTTTAATCACAGGGGTACAGGGCAGGCAGGAAGGGATTAAAATCTATTTTTACAGTTGAAAGGTACTACACACATTCCCTAAGAGCAAAGGTAATTTGGGAAAAGAGTTCCCTTGGGCAGCGTAAGGTCAACAAATACATTTGCATAACAGAACACTCCAGTGTTGTCTCTACACAAGTCTTCCTAATTTTGGCTACTGCATTCTCATCTTTAAATAGATGTCTCACACATTCATATGGTGATTCATTGGGGCTGCAAGCCCACTTATATCACAGCATGGCTTTTGCTACCATAGTATTCTCTTGCTTGTAAGACTAATTTGCACTTATGCAAATTAATAATAAACAACTTGTAAAAGAATACACATTACCCCCAACTGTATTTATCCTGCACACGTGTGAAATAGAGAAGTAAAACACTGCCTATTTCTCTCTCTCTCTCTCTCTCTCTCTCGTTCTCACTCTCGCTCTCTCTCTCGCTCTCTCTGTACATCACAGTTGTCCTCGGCTCCAGTCTCCTTGTCCGCCGGTCTAGTTAACCCTGCCACTAGCAGTGCTCCTCACGTGGGTGCCAAGGCCATGCGGGTCAGTGACCTCACCCCCCCTGCACCTTACTCCGCTACCAACCTGAAATGGCTTCACACATCTCCTATCTGCTCACCGACGGCCGAGCAGGCGCAGGGGACGATCCGGAACTTTCTAACAGCCCACAGGGACAAGGATGTAACGCAGGACAACTCTGTGTCCTCCAGTACGGACACACCCCAATCTAAGACGGACTCGATGCTGACTCGGCCTCCTCCGGGCAAGATCAATGCCCCTTGCCTGGAGAGACTGCTGAAATCTACAGAGAGCATCATCAGCCACAAAGGCTCTGGGGGAAGGGGCGGCATGGCAGCCGGCGGCTGGTCCTAGTCCATGGACACGGCTCTGGTAGATCAGAGCCAGGCTAGCACACGCCGGAGTCAATCAGCTCACTCCAGCGCAAAGAGTATCGCTCCATTTCAGCCTTCAGGAGAGACACAAAGCAGAGCAAGCCCAGCTTAGCACCTTGAGGGACACAACCTTCAGATACACACAGAAGAGAACATCAGTGTGTGACTGGTTTGTGTCAGTGCGTCCTTATCTAACTTGTGCATCAGCATTGAATCCTCACTGTCGGATTACAGTGTGCGTGTGCGTGAGTGTGCGTGTGCGTGTGTTGCGAGTAAAAGTTAGGAAAGCCCCCAGAGCTGTCTTTAAGGAGGATATCCCTGATGAGACAGAAAGTGCATAGGCTACGGTGGCTGGACCGTATTGGTATCTGTGAAAAAAGGCAAGCATGACTTCAGAAAAGGGACGGGAAAAGAGGGAGTAATGCATTTTTCGGGAACACTTCAGATATTCCAACGTGTCAGTGATCTCCATTGTAGTTGTAGTGAAAATATGTAGGTTGAATGTGAATTTTACTTTTTTTTTTTCTTTTTTTTTTTTTTTCTTTTCTTTTCTTTTTTTTTTCTTTGGATCCACTCTACCGAGTTGGTTGATGTGACTGTTACTTCATAGGTTTCAAATTCTTGCTAAGTTTTTGGTACAACGGTTCTACCTCAATCTGACACCTTGTCAACAGTTGTGTACGGAAAACATGCGTACACTAACGTAAAATCAGAGCGAGGGGGCCTAAAAACGACCACGGTGAGCCAAATTTGCCTGTAGTGCCGGAGGTCCTGGGCACGGGCTGCTCTGCTTGTGCGCACCCAGGAGCCTCTTTCCACGAGGAGGAGCTCCGGAGGCCTGACTGGTGCCATTGTATAGAATGTGAACTGCGAATTTCTTCAACACTTTTTTTTTGTTTTGTTTTTTTTGTTTGTTTTTTTCTCTGAGAATCTCCCAGTTCAAGGGCATCCAGTGCCTGTTAATTCGATGTCAAGCTGTGCCTGTACACTGGTTTTGAAGTGAAAAGAGAACCATTTGGAATACCTGCAACCTCTGAAGGACAAACTAAATCCAATCAATCAGGAACCCTCAAATTTCCTGCCATTTCCTTTTATCACGTAAATTATTTGAAATGTTTGCCAACCGCTCCATGTGGTCAAGTGGGACAGTGACCTTTCTGTTTGCCACAGAGCTGGATGATATCTTGAGAGGGAGAAGGTATTCAGAGTTTGTGTAAATATTCGAAGTTGTAAAACTACCCTTTGCAAAGTGGCCTTTATAGTGTGATATTTTATACTTTCGAAATAAATGTGGTTATATTTGTTTGGCGTATTCCCCTTGTCTCTGTCCATTTCTTTTTGTAATCTTTTCTAATCTCACCTGTGAGACCTCTTCACCGCACTGAGACTGGACTCTCAGCCATAACAGCCAATCAAGGTTTGATTCCTATCTTAAGAGAACCTCATGACGCACATCTAAACTGAATTATTCAAGAATTTGGTTAATTTATTAAGTGAAAGGTGAAACAGCACAGCATCCATAACATGACTAGCCTGATGTGCTCTCAGTATGACTTTGGTGTCCCACCAGGATACTTTGTTCTACTAAGCTTCATCCACTGATATAAAGAAATGTTATGCAGCTATCTCAATCACCTTTGGCCACTTTATCCCACAGCTTCCAAACCAGACCAAGTCCAACTTACCAGACCAATCTGGCACATCAAAATGTACCAGAGAATGAAATATGACACGTTAAATCACAACTTGGCCGCAAAACACTGAATCTATTACCTGTTAGCGAATACCAAATAGCACTAGAGCAGTCTCCAATGATTAACCGCCCTTGAGTTTCTGGGAAGGAGAAGGTCAGTTGGGGGGATTGCCCTGCCAAATCAAAAACCACATCCTCATGAGAACTGAAAAGAAAATGTTGTTCTGTACAGCGAGTATTTCAAACGAGCTTCTCCTTCCCATCCTTCCGCAGCATTAGAAAATGAAAGTCGGGCTTAGAAAATCGACCATGCCCGATGAGGCTTGAAAAAAATCACGGTTTCACTTCTTACTGCAGTTCTTGGGAAAGATTCATTTCTGATGAAAATGTGATTTGCCCACCACAACCAGTGTAGGTTTTTTTCTGACTTTCTGAGAAGTAACCTATTTTCAATTTGTTCATACTAATCTCACTGATTAAAAGGAGGATGGAAGCACATAAGCTTGTCAGCAGAAATCAAGCAAATTTCTTTATTAAGAGAATGAAACAGGAGGGCAATTTTCGGGCAATTTTATTTCACACAAATCTTTGCTCTCAGATGAACCATACAAAAGATCTCTTCAAGATGTAAGACGAATACAGTGAAGAACTTCACTGTATGACTGATATTGGAAAAGCTCAAAACAATGACTGCAGTGTTGTGCTTGTTTTCTTATGTAACATTTGATTACACACAGGTCTAAGTGTTAATGATAGCCACGAGGAAAAGAAGTCTTCATGGAATACATGTGAATTCAGACAGTCTATTTTTTTAATACAATGTCGAACAGAGTTTCACATCATTTTTTATCCGTTTCTTCAAGGAATTTGGGCAGTATGCTCTTTAAAGAACCAACCATGGAAAGATTCTTAAGGGCACCAAAGTGGTTCTTCTGCCATTGGTTATGCCATTGGTTTAAAGAAGCTTTAGACACCCTCATTTTAAATTGTGTAGGAACTGTCTGAGGAGGATACATCTGCGGAGCAAGAACACACTACCTCAGCTGAACTCCAAAACACACACCAAAAAACTCACATCACATCCTCTTTCAGAAGGGCCGGGAACTGTTTACTGCCTGCTTCTGCTTCTCGTCTCATTGTTTCTAAACATTTTATTCACAGGACTTTGTGGGAGGACAAGGCGCCTGGTGTGGGCCAGGAAGGAGTGAGGCAGTGTGCTCTTAGTTCAGTGTATAAAAGATCCTCAAACTCTCTTAATCGCTGCAATATTAGATAAGTAATGATTGTAATGGCTGATGATAAATTTGAGTCAGTTTACCGGGCTCAGAGTGAACCTGGTGAGCTTTCATTGTATGCTCAACCATTATAGCTGATCAAGAATAAATCTCATTCCTACCAATCACACTGATGATCTCTAAACTGAGTGTGTGACATGCTAATACCTGATAAAAAACAAAACAATCTGGCCTTTCATGGTGTTGGCCTAGGTCCAGTGCAGCGTGATACGGGGGCATTTAGGCACAATATTAAAAATGAAATCGCAAGGTTTAATGCCCGAGTAATTAAAACGGATCAAAAAGCCTTGAATGCCGCTACTGTTTGAGTTAACTTTCCTGGCATCATATGTTGGTCACGCGCTGACCTGAGAGGGACAGTGAGAGGTACAGTATGTCCAGTGCTGACCACGATGAATTAATCCACCCAGCCACCCACTCTATCTCTCTCTGTTCTCTCCCTACCTCCCTCTCTCCCTCTGAGAACAGAGTGGCTCACTGTGGACAGACTACAAGTCAGGATGACACTGAGATTTGATGATCAATCCATTTTTAATGCCACAATAATGGCATAAACTCTCTAGAGAATATTCCTTTCATATCAGAACCTCAAAAGATGTATATTTAAAAGCCCAGCAAGCTTTACTATTGTGTGAGCATTTCAGGATGAAGGGATGGAAGGGTAATAAAGATTACCGTGTACACCAGGGGGGAATCTACAACCTACAGCAATTTCAGACTAACACATCTTGCTCTAAAATGCTGATGTCTCTGAAGGTCTTCATTACCGGACCCAGGTGTGGGATGGAGCTAGACTCTGCAGGGCGCTAGGCCTCCAGGACAGAGACTGGGTTTCCCTGATGTACATATCACATACATAATGTCCCCTGCTTCTCTGTTAATGGCCACAGTATGTCAAAATTTTGACTTAGCATCTTGATTTTGAGCTTTTAAAAAGACACCATGAAAATGCTAAAATAATTAACTTTTATTACTGGATAAATGATTAGCCAAATGTTTGAAAAGAGTAGTGATTTACACATCACATACCTCAACACTCCAAACTTGCACAATTATTATTATTATTATAATTTTGCACTATGACTCTTACACCATTTGCAATATTAGCTGCATTATTTGTACACCATGTGTCATATTTGCCCACATGTGTGTGTTGTGTTTATTGTGCAGTATGTGCCTAAGGTTCCTTCACTGTATGTATATCACTAAATGTCTATTGTTATGTGTACAGAGAGCTAACACCTATCGAAGTCAAATTCCTTGTATATGCAAGTATACTTAGCCATTAAAAACTGATTCTGATTCTGATTCTGATTCTGATTCCATGATGAAGTGAAACAGGGAAGGATAAAAAGTTCCTTTGTTCTCTTACTGACAGGAACTGACGTCCATAGTTGCATCCATAGTCTTTTTCATTAGGGAAAGCCAATCAGGATATGTCTTTTGCATTTACATTTGAACCGCATTACAAACGGTGTTTGATGTTATTCAGAGTGAAGAAATGGGGCTGGGGTGGGAGAGGGGGGGCAGAGAGAAAGAGGGAGGGAAAGAGGGAGAGAGGGAGAGAGCAATGATCACTATTGGGGTGCATTGAGATAGCAGTGGTTGCTGGTATTTTTCTATATATATTGAGGAACAAAGGCAGCTGGAACAAACACAGCCCATTCATTCTGAATTGCTCTTGATTTGTGCTCCTGCTGGGTCTGAAATGACAAGGCCGCACAGCAACAGGGTTGACTGGAGAAACAAAGCGATTTCTCTTTCCAATCTAAAGCCTCAGTAATGCTCAAGGTTCTGAGCAGAACTAAGATTTCTGCTACTTTCAGCAAAAGCATGTTTCTTTGACTTAGGAAATTTAGTACATTTAGTGGTTGTGCATATTTAAATATGACTAAAAATACACTTCGGAAATAAGAGACCTTGCTTCAAATATGATTTGGAGCCAAGGCCGACATTCAAAATTTATTCTTGGAGCAAAAAAAGCCCTCAGTGTCATTACAGTTAGAGCCAGAAAATCCTTTCATGTCAGCAGGATGCTTGGAGAGGCTATAAACATATATAGATTCATTACAGGAACACAGTATACCAAGTATGCCAAGTAGAAGACTTGGTAAATAAAAGCTGACAAAGCTAATTTGGCAGAAACAGAAAAGAGGATAAAACAACTGGAGGAGTGAATGCATTGCCAAGCAATTGCAAAGACAGTATAGCCTCTGGTTTATTAAACACTAAATGTATTGTTAGCCTTTACTTTCATCATGAAGATTTCCATCGAGTGAGCAGAGACAAGCTGGTACACTTTCAGGTAAGACAGCTCATTTTAAGAGTACAATTAAATGCAATTAAGTACAACTACTCTGTTGTTGCTTTGGTACATTCAGTCCCCTGCTAATTGAATCTGAGGGCGAACAGATGTGTGACTGTTTAAGGTTCTCTTACTGCAACCACACAGTTTTAACTTAGACATAAGTTTGAAATGATATTGCATTTGCACACTTAATTTGTAGACTAAAGGGTCAAATAATTCTTTTTTTTTTAGTCTAGGCACAGTTAAAAATGAGCCATTTATATCTGCCTTAAATGTACAGCAAGGCTCTTGATGTTTAGACTGACTTTACATTCTAAAGTACTTTGAACTTTAATGAAAATGAATAGCACTGGAGTAACACAATATAGAATACCATGCAACATCTGTGCAAACTGTTTAATATTCATTTAAAACAGATGCGACCAACTTCATGTTTCATGAAACATCTAACCAAATCATCGATAATGCAACATGTGATTGTGTCTGCCCATATAGTTTTAATTGATCTGTTACATCAGATCCATTGATTGCAAATTAAAAGAGAAGGTGCTTTATTGGCAGAACCAATCCCACCAGTGGAACCTCGGAGAGTTTTTGTTTGGTGAGGGGAAAGGAATATTAGTGCTCATGGTTTTCCAGAGTTGATGGAGTCAAATCCTTGCATGAAAAATGGGCATGTGCAAGAATCTGTGCAACTGGAAAACAGCAGGTCTTTTGGGATGTTCGGGTCCATGTCCGTAGCTTAAAGCTCCCACAATAGGAACATGAAAATCACAACAGGACCATGGAGGACTGAAGTGATGAATTGTTTTATATAAAATCGTCTGACAGGCTGGGTGTATGTGCTTCACTTCCCTGGGAAGAGATGGATCTAGGATGCACTATGGCAGGGGAGGGCAACTCCGGTCCAGGAGGGCCAGTGTCCAGCACAGTTTGATCCTCAAACACATACACTAAACCTGACAATTTTCTGGCAAGTTAAATCAGGTGATTCTGAGGAGGGAAATCACCAAAACGTGCTGGACTATGGCCCTCCAGGACTGGAGTTGCCCACCCCTGCACTATGGGATGAATGTAAGCTGGCAGCTGGAGTATGATGTTCTAAACAGTGTTTGCTAGGAGTCCTAGCATCCATGTAGATGTTGCTTTAATACACAACATTGCTGGAGACCAAGTACACCCCTTCATGACCATGGTATTCCATGATGGCAGTGACCTTTTGTAGCAGGATAATGTACCCAAACTCAGAATGGTAGCATACATTAAAACATGGCTCATATCGAACATTATTAATCAAATGGATCACTCAGATGAATTAGTATATCTACAAATTACCTGTTTGGGGCAGCTGGTAGCCTAGTGGTAAGGGCATTTGCCCTGCGATCAGGAGGTTGTGGGTTCGATTCCTATGACTGCTTAGCACCACTGAGGTACCCTTGAGGAAGGTATTCTCCCCACATACTGCTCCACAGGTGCTGTGTTCCAGGCTGACCACTTCTTCACTTTGTGAATGGATTAAATGCATAGAACAATTTTGTGCTGTTCACACTGTGTGCTGTGGTGAGTTCATGTATGACAGAATGGTCACTTTCAATTTGTGTGTGTGTAAAGCAGAGGAAAAGAAAATAGATTTTTCATTTTTTCAGCATGAAACACTCCATTGCTTACACATAAAAAAGAAAACTAAAAAAGAATGCTGTAAGTAGTGCTGGAGGGGTTTTTTTCAGTGCTCTCACAGTCTGTGGTCAGTCATTTAGCCATGGTTCCACTAGCACAGTTAAGTATACACTTTGTACACATTGCACTGCCACTGTAGCTGTTTGAATGGCAGCTTGTATCACTGTTCACTGTTCTTTTTTTAGACTGCTCTTACTGTCAAAGCTACCCCTTATTTAAAGGATGAATATTATTAAAGACAGGAAAACCGAGCTGCAGTGACCCTTCGGTGACAGGATGAGTGAGGCTTCAATTATAACTATAAAACTAAAACATTACTTTCAAAGGTTTATAATACACAGGTCAAATTTTGAATGAAGAACCTTGTGAAAAAAATACAAAAAAATACAGATTAAACTGTATAGCAAAAATATATATTTTAAAGATGCTTGAGCAGCTAGTGCCATAATCAAATGTGTTGAGATTAATGGTCTGATGTAAAGAGAGTCTTGGTTCATAAACCCACAGAAATGTGGACCCCAAGGACAAATAAAAGACAAGGTAAGTGTAGCATGTGGGCCCTTTACCAATTTAAAATACATTTTAAATGAGAAGTTGGTCCTTTGCAAATCCAAATTATTACCTCATTCAAATGTGTTCACACTACATTATATTTTTTTGACACTTCTGTATATTTATACAGGGGGGGGGAAGGTTAGAACGATTCTAATGATCACACCTCTAATCTTTCATGGGGCCCAAGATTACTGGCAGCACCGCTGTTTATACATATTGTGATCACTGCCCTGCACATCATTACAAACAAAAGAATATGAACAAGTGACTAGTAGTTAAAATGTCCATAAAATGACTTCCCATTAGAATTTCTGTGAGGCATTATTTGATTTTTTTATTTGCACTGAGGAAAATAGCAAAGATGATCTAGGTTTTGGCCCATGAACAGTTATCCTATATTGTGTATTAACCTCCAGTCGTATTCTTCAGTCTCTGTAGCATGAACACTGGAAATGTTCTCTTTAATGCTTGCAGAATTAGAAAATTGCTCATTAAGTTGTTAGGAAATTCAAAAGGTAATTCGTTCTCAGCATACAGAGATAATGATCTCATTTGTCACAGAAGACCTCACAATTCTTACTGTGTGAACTATGGTCCTCTTTTTATAGATGTAAAAATAACCCAAGAGACAGTCATTATAATGATCACACCTTTATCATTTGCCAAGCACAAACAGGTCTACTTGTGTTCAATTAAGTCCCTGCAGTGTGTGTGTCGATTCAAAGCTCAGAAGAAAGGCATCAATCGCCAGGTGACTGTTAAATTTATTGAATTAAAAAGCTGCATATGTGAGGTCAAGAGCTGGGTTGATGAACCAATGCTGGCTATTAACAGATGAACTCTGAGTTGGACTAATTGCATATTAATAATACAAAAGGATCTCATCATTAAAAAACTACAAAAGCCTAATGAATTTTGCTAACTTATTCAGTAAATTATAGGTTGTCCAGGCATATATGTGTCATGAACTACCAGCACAAATAATGCCCTCGCTGGAAATGATGGCCATTCATCCACACATTTGCCAGTGCCAGTCAGCTTAGCTTTATTGATGTACCAGCTCCAATAGGTCACAGTTAAAACAAAGCACATAGGAAGTTAGCAGTAAGTCGTTTGATGCTTAAAAAGAGGTGCCACCTTTGACTCTAACAGATCAGAACAGCATGCTCACAATAGGCATCTTTGTTCAGAAAGCATTTGGTGAATGCATGACAAAATGGCTGAAACATTTGATCTGGAGATGCAAAATGATACAACAGCATTAACAATGCAGGAGCTGAAGCAGGGAGTTTAGTAATGGCCTGATTAAGTATGCATGATATAGACCACACTTATCAGAGGCACACTGAGTGAATGCAAGGGTGGGTTCTTTGTACTTCATCTAGGCATGTCGATAAAGTATCAATATTGCACTGGTCCTGATACATCAAAAGTCACTAGTACTGCTTGTTACAATGAACCATTGCATAAATGTATTAGTGCAGTGGGGTTTCTTTCAGGTTTGAAAGAATGATTCTCCTCTAAAATGGAATGTCTATTCAGTGCTGAAAAGGGGTGTCACGGCGTAAGCCGCGGGGAAAGGAGAGGATGAAGGGGAGGACGCTTACAGCGGATGATACTTGTTTATTTTGGATTTCAATTCAAGACACGGAGCCCAAACGAGACTCGTGGAGTGGCTC
>JBBMFX010000122.1:8132899-8144076 GCA_037832545.1 Rhabdalestes septentrionalis
AAAACAATAGACCGCCATTCAAACACATCTCCTCACAACTGGAGTACCAGCAAGGCCTAAATGCCACAGCTACAGTTCATGTGCATTCCTCTGTACTGACGTCGTATAGGATAGTGGCGTTGATTTAATCCTTTTTGTTGTGTAATATTATTCGGTGTTAACACTGGATACAAACTCAGCGTAATGCCATTATTTACTACCTTATAAAGGTGATTTATGTTATTATGTAGTAAGACATTTCAACAAATTAGGACAATCCCGTTTGATTAATCATAATTATAACTCGATGAAAACACTTAATCGACCCTACAGCTCAAGGAATCCATCTTTCTTTCCTCTTCTGTCTTCTTCCTGAGTCTGCAGTGTGTTAAAAAACAAAATGGATTCGTGTGAAGGTTGCACTATCAAATCATGTCCTTTAATCTCATCCAAAGTAGTTGTGCTTGGTGTGAACGTGCTTTCAGGGGAGGCTTTGTTGAATGTGGCAATCGAACAGTAAGGCTGAGGGGAGAGTCCATACTATCATAATGTAACAGTTGCTCATGGACACGCCATCCACCCACCATCTCTCTCTCTCTTTCTTTTCACACACAAACACACACTGTCTCTCTCTCTCTCTCTCTCTCTCTCTCTCTCTCTCTCTCTCTCTCTGTACATGCACACACACATACGCTCTCTTTTCACGCATGCACACACTCGCTTTCTCTCACTTTTTCACATATATACACATTTGTGAGTGTGTGTACGTGTATGTGTGTTTGAAAAACCCTTCTGTTAGTCTAAATGCGGTATCTGTGTTCAGTACTCTAAACACACAGGCTTGTCAAGGATGTACCGTCTTGTATATAAACTGCTACTCTAAACACTCCAGCACTTATTCGTCACTGAGTTCATTTCTCTTTTGTCCCTGATCTCCACCAGTGGCTATAAAAGCCACCGCTCAGTATGAATTCCTCACGGCATCATTAGGGCAATCAGAGCTGCTCGTGTAGTTTTCCTGACCAGCGTGTCTTGGCTGCGGGTGACACCAGTCCAGTAAAAATATATCGCCACAGGACCTGTGGATCCACTGGAAGCCCCCAACACCCTCCTGACAAACAGGGGATGCTGGAACAATTAAATCTCTTTTAATGTCATTAATTAAATCTCTTTTTTTAAATATCTAAAATATTCTATAAGGCTCAGATGAGGTGAGAAATGCTGGCTTTCACCACCAGCTTACCAAATAACCAAGAACGCCTGCTCACACACAAACACACACACAAAGTTATGCAATGCCAGAACAAAGTCTCCATACAGTAACGACGTACTGTTCAACTGTACTGTCCCACAGGAGTCCCACACACAATGTGTGTGGGTGAAAGACAAATGTCAGCGCTTGTATTAAGGGGTAGAAGAAGCGAAACACAACAATCACACTTATAACAACCACACATGAGTGGGCGAAAGCGTGAACATGTGCTGGCACTCACGAGGTTATAATAAACCTGTCTGAAATGACGTCAGCACGAAAATGACAGCATATGGACGGATGATCACATGTTGGGACAGTAGGGTCTGTCGCATTAGTTCATTTCCCCACAGACACTTTCAATTCAATTATTCTGTGAAGATCAATGGCAAACACATTGGAACTGATTAATAAAATAAGACTTCAATGACTCAAGACTGTGTGTGCCATACACAATTATACAAGTAAAAAATATTTTGTAAAACGTGCGCCTGAAACGTTCACAAGAATGAGAAGAGAAAGTTAAGGTACACACCTATACATACATACATATATTTATGTATTCAAAAAACATTACAAATAAGATCTGAAATGCGCAAATGAAACTGAATAGATTGTGCAAGTTGGGGGGAATTCTATTGTCCTCACAGACAGTTATGCAATATTAGAACAAAGACTCCACACCGGCATAACAGAAATATACACTCACACTGACTCTCATAAAACGATTGCATAACTGCTCATATGGAGCTAAATATTCAACAGAAGGATTGGGGCCCGGCAGAAATTCTCCTCTTCTCCAGCAGAGAGAGACATTCACCACACTTTCTCTTTTAGAGGCGTTTCCTTCAATCCTTCACAGCCACTAGGGGGAGTTCAGACGTAGCCCAATCCAACACGGGGTCAAAAGTCATGCTCTCATGAAAACGTGTAGTGGCTCTGCCGCAAACTGCACACTTGAATACTTCTCAAACTACACTAATGAATTGATTTTTCACTGTTGCATACTATTTTTTTTACTTTCTCTGGTTTTACACACTGTCTAGTTTGCAGTTTGGGACACAATCAGAGACTCTGCATGGTTATTGATTACTATGCCTCTGTGACAGATACTGTACTTGAATCTGCCACTAACATCTTGGTGCCAAATACCACAGCACATCTTCAGAGCTTTTATGGAGCAATTTGGTGACACAAGGAAAGCTGACAGCATGTCAGGCAGGTGGCTTTAATGTTATGGCTGATCGCTGTTTTTTGGTCATTTTAAAATGCCAAGACAAAGAATATAAAATCAGATTTGCCAGCACAAGGTAGGTAGTTTATATTTTATCACTAAAAGAAAGAGGTATTGCCAATAAAGGCCTCGTGTGCCTAGTGGTCCAAGGACACCTGTTAATGATTGAAACAATATAAACATAAAAGTTACTCTGGCTGGTGGATGGAAGTCCTACATTTTGGGGCATTAGTCCCACTGGGATCACACATTTAATGGCCTTTGGCCCGGCTCTGCATTTAGGAAATGGTGACAAAAGAAAGTCACGTTTATGCTCTCAGAGCGGATAGTGTTACAGTGATCCATGCATAGCTTGAACCTCATCCTACTCAGCATGTTAGTAATGAGTGCATTCTGGACTTGGTGAATCACTCTTTTCAGGCAGCCACAGCCTCTCCTCCGATTTCACTCCTTGTTTGTGCAAGATCCACTGGGACGTGATAGAAAGACACCCAAAGCCACTGACATCATTTATTGTTCCAGTACTTTCAAAATCTGGCACTGACTACCCTGAGGTCTATTCAGTGTAATCTGAGGACAGTTTGCAGGTTGACCTAATGGTTGAGATCGGGGCCTACTGAATAAAAAAGCAAGTTTCGCATCATCATGAAACTGCATGAAACAATGCTGAATTTTAATTGAATGTCATGCTCAGCTGCAGAGGGTTAGCGTGCCATCACCAGGGCTGCTATTTCCTCCTCCCCTGTTGAAACCAGAGGAAGGTAAAAGGCAAGAGGGACAGAAAGGTCACTGGCAGATAATGGACTTCAGTAGAATGGGCTTTTGCATGTGCATGTGTGTGTGTTACATATATCTATACTAAATTATACCTATACATTTTAAAATGCTACTGGCAAACCTTTTGGCTCTGGCTATAAAATGCTCTTTGATTTTCTAACAAGACTTTCCACAGCCACTTCCTAGCTAAACTGGCCATAGTGAGGTTTAACTGTGCAAATTCCTCTGATACTGCCACACAGAGTGGCATTTACGTTTAGCCTCAGTTCAACTTCCCAAGATTAGTGCTGCAGACTTTTCAACACCCACCTACTTTGCCTGTATTTGTGTAAACCATTGGCTGGGATAAAGCACTACTTGGCAATGATCACAATGAAAAAAGTACATGAGGAACACCCAAGGGGACGCAGAGGGATAAAGGGGATTATTAAATATTTGGGCCAAGATTCTGGAACAGAACAAACCATATATTATTCAGTGGAAATGACTGGCAAGATTCAGTTGATTATTTAAAAGGGGTGTAATCCGACAACTATCCAAAACCTCTCTGTAGGTCTCTTTATTTCGTCACAGCCTTTGAGCTGCATTGGCTCCAGTGTTGTGCCGTTACCAATGCATCTTTTGACACATGCCATTTAAAGGGATTTCGCAAAGTTCAGGGTGCCTTTTTCGTTACGCAGCTTCACTTAAAAGGCCATCTTTTAATATGAACAAAGACAGAGCGTACCCCTCTGTGTCTCAGGTCTGATGCGTGTTCCTGCTCCACTGCCCTACATTTGCTCACAGCCAGCAGTTTATTTGGTTCAGGTGAACTTTCCTCCGCAATTACCTTCAGCTTAAATGAGCCCAAACAACACTGCTTTTGTGAGAAGGCCGAGCTGCCTGTTCAAAGAGGCAAAAATCAGACAACACAACAGATGACCAGAGACAACCATCGACAGTGCTTGTAAACAATGTAAAAGCTCTCATATATTATTCCTTTTCTACGCCACAGCATACATCATTAGCAACTCACTTTTCTCCTGTTTCAAAGTTAAATCTCTTACAAACTGATCAATCGTTCCACAAGTCAAACCAACAAGAAATCAAATAAATATATTAAACATTTATTTTTGTTTGTTTTTACAAAATATGAGACATTTTTATTAGAGAAACAGTCCTTAGATGACAGTTATCACTTTACACATTCTGCATGCAGTAACAAAAAATATGGAACAGCTGTATTGGTCAGAAAAGAGCTCATTTGAACATTACCATGCATCAACCATTTAAAACATAATTGCAAAAAAAACAGGTAAACTCAAATAAGTTTGCTAAGCATGGAAAGGAATGTTAACTATAGTCAAAACGTATTCATTTCATTTGTAAATATTGCCTAAACAACATAGCCTAAAACTGAAAGTGATCATGTTTGACTAATGAAGAGGAGAAATGCAGACCTCCAAAACGCAGTCAAACCTAATCCCTGCGAAATGAAGATATCTTCATGAGGAAGCTGTTTCTGAAGTTGCTTCTCTCATGTATAATCACAGAAGAAATCATCTAGGCACTGAGTTGCTCTATTTTCTGTGGCTTTTGTCCTATCAGATATTGTGCTTCCTTGCTGAAAACACACAGCACGTCATACCCAGAATGCTATTAAATTGATAAATGTTTACTAGTTACAAGTATAGTACACATTATGATGAGGCTCCAAACAAAAATGATATTTATAATGGTTCGAAAACACTAGTATCACTGTGCAACTAAAGTCAGGGGCAGAGTTATAAACACTCTAACTACCACTCCTACTTTCACTAGTGTTGGGTGGTTTTTGTTTTGCTTCCCAAAGTGTGTGAGGTAGCACATTTTTGCCCTGATGTAAAAGTTATGGATGACACATTTTCATAAAAGAAATTCATTTTAGCTTGAACATGGTCACTGGTGCTGTCTAGGTTGACAAAACCTGTTTCGTGACCTCTAACTCTGAAATAGTAAAGAAGTCATATTGCGCAACTGTCAAACTCACCTCTTGGCTCATTTGTAAATACGTAAAACACTACAGGTCCTGTCCCACAGAGAACCTTTAAGACATAAAACTGTTCATCTATATCTGGAAATTGTTCATTAACATTACTAGCAACATATTGTACAGATCTTCAGTTAATTGGCCAGTTTATAAAGAGCATGTATAGGAAAACAAATGCAAAATATCATGGCACATATTAAGACAACAGGCACTTTTGAAGACAATGGGGACAGTAAGCGCTTTCCATATTTAACATTGCACTCATAAACTTTATAAGCACATCAGTGAAAAAAAAATCTTTCTTTGTTTCTGCAACCCCAATAAGTGCATTAATATTTTGTGCACAGCTTTTAAAACTACTTTAATACCTGGCATTTACTGTATCACTTTTCTTGACATAGTTATTTGATGAACAACTGTATGTGTGAGTGAGGCCAAGGCATATGTACATGACTTATGACTCAGCCCCTCTTATAAAACACTTTTCTTTAAAGGGTGTGTGCCTATGAAAGGCACAACCTGGACTGTTCTACACCAGTGTGTTTCGTTGAGGCTGGTGTCGCTCACAGCAGACCCATAGTCCTTGGAGTAGAAGCTTCAGGACGTACTGCTTCTCTTCCTGGTCCTGGGTCTCCTCAGCATGACCTCCTCCTCCTGGTCACTCTCACATTCCCTCTCAAACATCGCCACCGTGCGCTCCACATAACCCTCCTTGGGCCTGTCCTGTTCAGTGGAGAACAGAAATGCTCAGACACCATTCATTTCTGCAACATCTATAAAATCCCCAACAATAGACTTATCTCCAGATTAGTACATTTCAGGAGAATATAACAGTCCTTAGACTAATATAAGTTTATGTAACATACTACTGTCCTACCAATGCTAATAATGTTACTGAGTAGATATGAAATATGCTAAAAATGAACCTTTAACAAATATATGAATATGAGAGCTAATTAAATTCACTGTAAACAGGATACACCACTCTCTGACTTGACTCGAGTAAATGTCAGGGTAATTCACATGACACTGATGACATTACATGGCCCTCAGCAACAAAAAGACAGACTGAATTCAGTGAATTATGTTAAAAGGAGAAAATAATTGGCAGTACGTGCATGAAGCACTTACTTGCGGTTTCTTCATCATGCGTGTCAAATGGTTACAGAGCGCAACTATCCTGAAAGAGAACTTTTCAAGAGGACAGAAGAAGGAAGAGGAAGATAAGTTGTAGCAATTGTAGTGTGACGTTTAAAGGTTCCTCAACAAGTGCTGCACAATGCGTTACACAGTAATTACAGAATATAAACTATTCAACACTGTGAGACTATGAAAATTACCTTCCATCTTCTGCGGGCATACTGTCTTCTGAAATTTTCGATGTTGACCACAGACTGTCTGCGGACCAGAGCTTGTCTTGGGTTCAAAGGCTACATAAAATAACACAGGAAACAAAGGCTGTTCTGTTAAATCTATAATTATCAAGCAGCTGTATTCAAATAAAACATGCGGTATGCATACATACGTGAACAAAAGTGAATAATTTTATACAACACTGTGATTATTTATTTTATCTAACTAGACAAGCACTATAGAATAGTTGCACATTCCACAACATATAATTTCAACTCAACTCAGCCTCACCTAATGCAAGTTTTCAATTTCACTTTCTCATAACATACAGTATCGACATAGCAAACACAGTAAAATTGCCTCAGTCAAAACTCTTTATTCCAAACTTTCATTCAAGGTAGAAAGAAACAAAAGTGCTTAAGTGTACATATGATAGTGATGGTCAAAGCAATAGTTTTAGTAATTGCACTGAAAATGAAAATGTAAGAAAGAAAGTCAAGTAAATTAAAACAAATATTTTTAAACTCCTCAGTTTTCAGTACACACAAAATGGATCATTAAACATACAGAAAAACAACAGCAGATGAGCTCTTCCCTCACTTCAGTTTATTTAATAAAGTAAAAAAGCTGTGTGCTCTATTCATAATGTAAGGGGACTACAAATGCAACCAAGTTGTTTGGTATTTGCTACCATGCAACTTAAATAATAAACGCACTTTAAAACAATAAACAGTATTGTATGGAAACTCATCTGCCTCATAGAAATATTGCACAAAAAAAGTCCAAAATTTGCAGGTTTAATTTGAATAAGGACATGAAATTTAAATAAAACTGCAAATAATGCATGCAAATCTCCTAAAGCCCTGACATTAAATCCACATCCTGCCCTCCATCAGGCAGACTCTGAGCTGCTGTCTGTCTGGACCCTGCAACATAACTCTCCTTCACACGTCGCGCTAAGCAGCTCTTTTAAAGCCTCGTTGACCTCGTTGCTGAGAGCAGGCGTGGAGCATAGTGTTCCATTCTCCACCTCTCCTTTCATGGAGCCCACCACTTCCTGTAGCCAGCGCAGCTCTGCATCCAGCTCCTCTCTGAGAGAGCTCAGATGGGCCTGTCGCTCCACGTAGCTTTGACTGATACTGTCAAGGTTTGCATCTGTTTCCCTCAGATCCTCCTGGATTCCTCTCCTCAGTTCCTCTACGTTCCTAATCTCATGATGGACCCGTGAGAGGCCTTGTCGCACACTCTCATTCTCTTCTTTGTACCAGGCCTCCTTTTCATTATAAATAGAGAGTAGAGCTTCAATATCCTCCTGAATAGACTGCCGTGTTTCAGCCACCCTCTCCAGTCCTGTCTCCATGAAGGAGATGTGCTCCACTACATGAGAGAAGCGCTCGAAGTTGATGTAGGTGTTGTTAGGTGGAATACTGGAGTGAGAGTGGATGGTGTACTCTTTTAAGTGTTTGGTCTTCAGCTGATGTGGCTCATTCTTTCTTCGAGTTTCTGTGGCTGAGCTGGCATCTTCAACGTGCTCGCGGGACTTCAAACATAGGAACCAAATGGAGACTGGGTAAGTGTGTGTTCTGGTCATCTTTTTTGGTCAGTCACAGCATTCATTCTCACTCACAGGCTGGGAGTTGTGAAGCCAGAGTGAGGCCGGGCTGCACGCCATGTTAGTGCCATGTCATTAGAGTAGTCACACCACACTGGAGTCAACTTACTCTTCAGTCCATTCCATTAGTTTGGTTTGTTTACCAAACACTCAAGTACTTCCATGACGCAAAAAAACATGCATGCAGGTGAATGGTAGTTCTCCAACAGGTCAATGTCCAAGTTAAATATGCAATGATATTAAATCACTTAATTTGACTGTTAATATTACAGTAGGTGTTGGCACTGTTGGTTAATTCACTGGTCCATGTTCTTCTTGTGGCGTCAACAACAAAATAAAACAATTGTGTATTCACAAATTAAAACGAAATTCCACCTAATTTCACTACCACACAAAAAGAATATTGTGTGATATATAAGGGCTTTTTGACACTAAGCAACACTTTTACAGTCTGTGGTGGTTAATTCTGTCTCTGCTGTGCAACATAACACAAATACAGTGGCTAGTAGCACTAACCATTCTACATCCACTGTGCACTGTAAATGTGAGTATGTATTGTGTACGTACAATCATATACAATAGTTTGACACCCCCAGTCAAATTGCATGTTTTGTGCAAAAATGTCTACAGGAACAAACTTAACTATGGAACATTACTGCAAAGTTTAACGCACAATGTTAAATTTAACATATTACAAAACATTAAACAACATATACAATTTTCTAACTTCTCATTTTTTCAAATCGAATGAACAGAAATTGTGCATTAAAATGTGAAGAAGTGTGTCCTCTGTAAAGTACGCGTATCTGTTTAACAAAACATAATATTACCAGGGGTACCCAAACTTTTGCATGTGACTTTATGTTGGGTATGTTGTATGTTTTATGGTGTGGTTCTTCCACACTAAGAAACATTTACTATATTTGTAGAATGTGGTTCTGTCCATGTAGTACAGCAGCACCAGTGGTTGGGCATGGTCTAGTGCTGTAACAGTCAATAAATGCACAAATAGTATACCACACAAACACTCAAATGCATGCTATAACAGGCATACTAATGCAGATGTGTACCTTTATCCATGGGTGGTTGAGAGCACCTTCTATTGTCAGCCTTTTTCTGTAGAGCAAAGATAAAGGACAATCCACATGTGAGCGATCTACTCATATTCAGACACGTACTTCCATTAGGGATTCTTTTAGATAATGTAAACCACAGTAGAAGCCCTCTGCAGTTCATGGTAATTATGTAACAGGAACATGTTTTAGCCCATCCTCCAAACATGACAGCAGTGGTTACCTGCCTAAAACACTGTATGTCCAAAAGGTTGCAGAGACATCCAATTTCTACTAATATCAAGGGTGTTAAAATGAGTTTGTTTCATCAGAACAGCCTTCACTCTTTGGGAGGGCTTTAGAATAGATGCTAGAATATTACTGTGGGGATTTGCTTGCATTAAGCCACAAAAAATGAGTAAGTTGAGGTAGAGATGGTTATATGATTAGTCTGGATCACAAAAACACTCCAACTTGAACCAAAGATACTGAAAGGAGTCCTTCTGCTTTACAGAGCTATGGGTTCATACTGGGGTGACCTTAGACTCAGCTGCTCCTTAGCATTCCATATCATTGAGAATGTTTTTCTATGTTGATAATTCAATTCAATCAATGAATGTCTCTCTCAGGAACAGATACACATTAAATTGGATGACTTCATAAATAGAATGGCCATACAGTGTATACAGTGTACTTATGATTATACTGAATGATTATTTAATGGTTTACTTTTCTGCATTTTGAAAGAAAGTAAATGTCACCATGTCTCACCTTGTGTCTTTAGTCAGCAGCTGTCTAATGAAGCTCTTGGCCAGCTCACTTGTGCTGCCAAAGAATTCTTCATCAAACTCATAGTTCATGCCAGATATGTTAGCCATGGTCTCCTGTTTAGACTCGCCCAAAAATGGGGAAGCACCACTCAGTCTGAAGAGGTGAAAAAAATTATTGTCAGTGTAAACATTTGACTTGAGTGACATTTAAAACCAATGCATGTTTAATACATTCTTAAAAGCAATGGTTCCTTAATGGTTTTGGTCTTGGACAAAACGTTCTGACTGTTTTTTGCTATAAAACCTTTATATTACTTGTAGGTTCTTTAGATGTCTTCACACTCCCAAATTTCATTGTTAAAAATGAAAAAAAGGTCTATGAAACATTTTTCCGCAATCAGTGTTTTTCCAGTCCAAATTAATTATAGGTTTTCACTCTAATTCACCGGTTTAGCTCAGTCTATGATAAGTAATTTATTAAATAATGTTATTAAAGAAAAAGACTTCCAAGACAAGATTCCAAGTCTGATCATGAATCAAATTTTATTTAAATTGAGGTGAGGTGATTTAGATTTTTCAGTCTATGTTCAGGAATGATCTGGGTCCAAAACACCAGCCCACAGAAATAACACCTGAAAGTGAGAATCCATGTTCCCCAGTTCACACTTACAGAATGTATGTGATGACTCCAATGCTCCTGTAGAGGAGGAGGGACGAGGAGAGAAACCAGGATTAAGCCATGCAACCGTACCAAAACCTGTTTTCCTCAAAAGTAAAAGTGCCAATCAGTTAAAAGCACTTACCACATGTCTGCTGCTAATCCCAGAGGTTCGTAGTTGACTATCTCTGGAGCTGGAAATAGACCATTACCATAAAGATATTTCACATAACACAGCAATGTGTGATGGCTAAAATGGTATAGAATATCAGCTCTGGATTATATGACATTGCAATTCCATCATTCTATTTATATAAAGGTGACTCACTCCAAATGTCCAGAGAGTGATGAATACTGTACAGTATAGTACACAGATGATAGGGATGATAGGTCTTATTCATCTATCTTGTGACTTACCCACAAATTCTGGGGTCCCAAAAATATTTTTGAATTCGACACCATCTTCGATTTTATGTGCCAGG
>JBBMFX010000122.1:8144185-8154435 GCA_037832545.1 Rhabdalestes septentrionalis
ATATAAGAAAAGCAGAGTAACATACAACATGGGGAAAACCTTGTTTTGGCCATGGACATCTAGTTCCGTGACTCTAAATGTAGGGTAATATTCCAAGCAGGCTCTCTACTGAGGTATGACACATTCAGTGAACTGCTGCAGTGGTCTGTTCTGGAAAGAGAGTCCATGTCGTTTCAGTATCTGTAGGTTAAGATGTTGCTGCTAAGCTGTCTGGATGCCCTTGTATAGTGGTACAGCAGAGGGAGGGTTGGTGAGAGAGGAGGTGTAATACTAAGAAAAACAGGATGGAGATTATCAGGCAGAGCAGCACGGGTGACATCCCTCCTCATGCATGCCTGATAACCTTGGAGTGTCTGAATACTTGGACCCAGGCCAGGCAACACAATGCACACGTGTGAGTCCAAGTAAACATACAGGCTGATGATTAGGACATGCTTCCAAGCCTTTCACTCACGAAAATGTGCCATAAAACAATCTCTGATTTTTAACTGGGAATGAATACTTATAGAGCGGTGGATTCCGAAAAAAAAAGATTTTCTTTGGGTCCAGATACAGGTTGTGTGTTGCGCCGGGCCGGTTCCCTCCTGTTCCCTGAGCTACAGGTGTTGCTATGCAACAGAGTGCACAGCAGGACAGATCATCTGAAAAGGCCAAGGCAGAAATGATCTGCTGCCATAGCAACAGTTGCATTTCCTATTCCTCCCATCTCCTCATAAGTATGCACAAAACAGCATGTGGATGTAAAATCCTTACAAGAACCGTTGCATGTGAAGCAGGGCAATATGACACTATTCTGCAAAGAAAAATGGTTTATCTGAGATAAGACACTGCTGCGTCCTGGAGCAGGCCGGGACTGGAAGGTGCATTCAGGTGTAACACTGCAGGTCATTGGGTCCGTTCATTTCCTGTTTTGTATATACTGTGCCTCTCTTGTGTATAAATATTCCAGTTGTCTTCTGTATGATAATAAAATAATCTAAACTCGCAAACCCAAGATGTGATGCTATAACAAATGTCTGCTGATATTAATCTCACTAAAACATATCATATGTCTTAAATTTCTTACTAGGTTCATATTCATATTCACAAACATTTGTGTATAATATTTTTAATTACAATCTCAAGCAACTGAATTGATCGCAATATGTTGTAAAGTGAATTATTAAAATTTTGCATGTAACAAGATTACAATAGCTGAATGTAAAACATTTTTGTTTCTCTTATATAAAGTCAGTTTTAATCATACTATAAAAGTGATATTACTTGTGCAACATCCTCAAAAATGCATCTTATGGGTATATAATTGGTTTAAAATGCCTTTTGGTACAATTCACATTTGACAAATATTTTTCCACACCTTTATCAGTTCCTTAGCTATTCTTTTTTATACATTTCATTATCATGGACATAACTGAACCTACAGGAAGGTTATGTAAAAACATTTACAAGATTCATGTTGAATTTCCACTCTGAAACCACAAATGTGTCCTCACATGCCAATGCCTTGACCTCTAATTCTATTATCATTTCCAATGTACATTCACATCCACAGGAACATGTCACAAGAGCTCCCATGAAAAAAATGTTGAGACTTGATTTGACTTGAAATAATTTAAGCTGTAAGGCTCTATTGGAGATTTAATTTTTAGTAAACGTATTAATGACTCATATTGCATGTGTGTATAATCCTGTGTTGTCTTGTCTTTTCTAATTCATTTTTGCCAGTTATCTAGTTTATCCATGCTTATTGCTGAAGAGTACATATTGTTATGACCTGCCGAAGAGCCATTTTTTAAGAATGGTGAACTTGCAACACTTTTGTATTTAGCCATTTTCGTTTGCATTTTCTTGAGTAAACTCATGCTAACTTATCAATAAACTGTTGTTACACTGATATGATATGTCAGTTTCTGCTTAGATGTTAAACTGCAAGATGTTTTGCATTTAAAATAAAAATGGACCCCAAAGAAATGTTGGTAGACATATACAAACTAACAACCACAGCATTCCTACAGCCCAGCACAGTAACAGACTACATACCTTCAAATCAAAATGTGAAATGCTTTTGGAGTGTAGATATTGCACTCCATCTAGGATCTGTTTAATAAACTCAGTTGCCTCCTCTTCACTCAGAGATTCCTTCTGGGCCAGGAAATCAAAGAGCTCTCCTCCAGACACCCTGAAAATAGATACAAATTAAGCTACATCTGTACACTCCACTTCATATATAATCTCACATCTTCAGTTTATACACACCTGCTCATGCAAGAAATGGATGGAAAATTAGTGTTTACATTTTAAAAGGCTTTATTATTTGTAACTACTACTTAGGTCACCATCAGTTATTCAGTTATTTCATTTGGATAAGCAGGCAAATCTTTTTACAAATTTAATGACAAACCTTGCAGATTTACTTTCATATAAAATCTAGAGAAGAGCAAATATAAAGATTTGCATCAGCAATTAGATCCTCCATTTAGTTTTGAGGTTTTCATTTGCATGTTCAGCTCAGTAAAATATTTCAGCATGTATAACTTTATTTGTGAATTGTGTTTTATATCATTGTATAGGAACAGCAAAATAGCAAAATGCTGCCTTCATTTTTGGATGCACTGTGTCAGTTTCTGAGCTAGCTTCCACACAGCTTATTGCTGATTTAATTAATCAGAATAACACAAAGGCAGCTTAAGTGTGACATATACACCTAATCGTACATCTGCTTGTTCAAAATTGTAGCCTGTCACAATCTACAAATTTTCAACAATGCTAGATCATATTCGTTATCTTTCAAACTACACATATTGTGCTGTAAAAGGACAACGGTAGATTTAAAAGCAGAATATTCCCTTTTGTGTAGGCATTTAAGGGTTAAAGAACAGCACATTCAATCTGGCAAGACAATTGGCAAGGCAAGTTAAGCTTTGCTCACTAGAAACACATTTAGAGACCAGAGTTCTCACCCTCTACTTCTCACCCTCTGCAAATTCAATTTAAAAGAGAAACGTGTACTTCCTCTGCTACGTTAAGAAACTATCTTCTGCCACAATCTTCAGAACTGATACCATACTTTTCACCAAACTCAGTGCACACTTTTTCTCTCTTTCTCTCTCTCTCTCTCTCTCTCTCTCTCTCTCTCTCTCTCTCTCTCTTTCCTTCTTCCCCTTTTTATATCATGCTCACTGACATGATGAAATTATTGTTCAGTTACAATACTATCAGTTTACTTGAACAACGCCGTCAATCATTTCTTATTTTTTTAAGGTAAACATGTGAACCACGGACCATTTCGGACAGTTTCCACCATTCACTAACTTGATTTTGTCAGAAATGAATTAGCCAACAATTAGTCCTAATTGGGAACCCACGCTTCCATGCACACATTAGGGCATGAACAAACCCACATGAGGCCTCACAGCAATTCCAGAGAACTGACATTTAGTCCAGTTTTGCATGAGTGACACGTAAAATCACACCACAGTTATATTAAATGCATACATGCATGCATGTGTACACAGACACAGATCAACCACAACAATAAACCATTAACTGGTGAAGTGTGAAATATTGATTATTGTGTTACAATGGCACCTGACAAGAGGAGGGAAAATGTATGTGGCAACTTAACAGTCAGTTCTTGAAGTTAATGTGTTGAACTCAGGAAGGCTAAAACATGAGCATGTGAAGCACAGGCTATAATAGAATGGTGTCGGAACACACAGTGCATCACCCTTTGCTGTGTAGCCTTTTGGTTACACAATACTAGGCAGGAAGTATTAATATTATTTAATAATATTTCATATTATTATTTCTCTGCAACCTCATTCCCAAGTTCTGGTTTCCTACCAATAAGAATTCACTGACGGATTTCATATATACAAACAAAACAAATAAATCTGACACCATTCATTCAGGTGACTCTCTTTCACCATGTGCGCAGTCAGTGTCTCTGAAAACACATATATTTAAATGTACAGCTTGTAACATGTCCTTATACCACAGCAAGGATTTTTAATGCATGTCACCTACAGCTCTAGTATGAGCACAACGTCGGTTCGGTTCTCGTAGACGTCATGCAGAGAGATGATGTTGGGGTGCTGGAGATGCTGTAGGATGTTCACCTCCCTCTCAATCTCCTCTCGCCGCACTCCTCTCCTGCTTGCTCTGCTCTGTCGTTTCTTTATGAACTTCGCCGCGTATTCCAAGCCTGTGCTCTTCTCCTTACATCGTTTTAC
This sequence comes from Rhabdalestes septentrionalis, assembly GCA_037832545.1. Classification (NCBI taxonomy): domain Eukaryota; kingdom Metazoa; phylum Chordata; class Actinopteri; order Characiformes; family Alestidae; genus Rhabdalestes; species Rhabdalestes septentrionalis. The sequence continues at coordinate 8,148,418 of JBBMFX010000122.1, forward strand.
TATGGCAAACTGCCCACTGAAAGACAGGAGAACACATATGGGTTAAAACTAACTGCAGAATGAAGGTAAATGTTATTTTGGAGACAAAGTGTTCACCATTTATCTCCTAAAAATATTAACTACAATAGCAACATCCCTAAAAGCGTTACAGATCTAACCGGCTTAAGATTAGAACATTCATCTGGGCTCTGTAATGAGGGTGCATTGTCAGATTTATTCAGCTCACTTTTTCACATTTAACCTTTTAAGCAAGTATGATTCCCTTGACTGATCACATAAATGGAAATGAGTGCTGTGTTCTACCAACTCCTCCCACATACTGAGCAACGTTTTATCATGAAATTAATAAAAGAAGATAAAGGGATTTTATATTTATAGTATAGTGTAACACAGCACTTGCACTCCAGTTATTCACATACTGCTACAACCAAAACAGGGAACAAAACACCTCCCACAGATTGAAAACTTGAGAGGAAATCCTTCAGCCAGCCAGCATGACATGAGAGCTATGAAGTAGGAAGAACAAAAACGGAGAGAAGAGAAGTAGAGAAATGCCTTCCTCCTACTCACTCTACTACTGCACTAGGCATTCTGGACTTGCTTCCTCCTGCGTTCTTACAACACAGCTTCCTGATATTCAACATATTTGACTGGAGTAAAACACTTCAATAAATTCCTGTTGGTCAATATGATATTTGGACATTAAGACAAAAGCAGATGAGGTTCATTAAATGTCAAGTTATGGATCACGCTCTTCAGAGGGCTGAACAAATCCACACAGCACTGTATCTGTTGATTCTTGTGGGTTCACCTAGCATTTGAAGTGTATCTGGCTGTTCTTACTATTACAAAGTAACAATAGAGTTGTAAAGTCAACCAGACAGATTTAATTGTAATTTGGCATGTTGTTGGTTAGAGTGTCTGACATAGCTAACTGGTTATCACTTTGTCATGATAATAATAATGTCAAACTAATTACTATTCATACTCTGCAATCTTATGTACAACTATCACTAATGGTCAGCACAGAAAATGCTCCACTTGATCATTCTGAGCCTACTTTTTTCAGTGTGCCTGATTGCTTCACGACAAAAAATGCATCACATCCACTGAAAACAGTGAACGGTGGCTTAAATAAGTAAAATAAGTAAATAAGTAATTCCCAATACACAATTTGATTAATCGTGCATGCAATTGTCTAATGTGGTAAAATAAGGTAAATATGCATCTGTTGCAACAAAGAAGTAAATGTCTTAATATAGTTGTAGCCGAGAGGACAACTTTGCAAAAATTCCATACCACACATTGCTCTATCGTTACACATCTCTTCCAGGACATTTTAGTGCTCACAGCTGTGCTATATCCATTTCAGCGGTGCCAATAAGTGAACACTGGACAAAGTGTCCGGATACAGGAAACCTCCCATTGTCTCAGGGTTAAATCCTGTATATGATGCTACCCCTGCAGTTATGTAAAGCTGCATCACCACAGCGCTTAGTGGGGAGTTCGCAAGTAGGAAGCTGTTTCTGAGCTGACTAAGCAAGGCCATGTCTGATGCAAACTCTGGTTTGTTTCTACACCCGCTACCCACATTATATGTCTGGCCCATGAAGACGGAGTACCACCAGCACTCACTCCAGATGGCCAGCTCAGGAGAGGAGATATCACAGAGGCGGAGAGCAATCAGGAGGGCACTAAGAGAAAAACAGACCACGGATGATGTGTCCTGTCTGAAATGTGTTAGTGGGAGACAGATTCTGTCTACCACGGACATACTGAGGAATGTCAGAGACTGGACTGTGACGCATTTCAAAAATGCTTTAGGGCATGATGGCATGCTTATGAAACCGTTCTCATTGGTGAGAGTTTGTCAGAAGGGTGAAAGGGTTTAAAGTGAAGAAATGATAATAACTTGATACCAAAACATGTTGCAATAACATTTTGAAGGCGTCACAATTTTAATTTGTCCAACAGTTTTGGAATCTTCAAGGGCACAACCTCTGATGAAAAAATGGAATTAATCCTCGTCAAGGATGTTCACTCAGCTTTTCTGTTTCATAGCAAACAAATGACAGATACAAGTAATTGAACATTTTGGCTTTGAGAAACATACATCAAACAAACTACATTAAGTTTTAATTAACATCATGTTGTTTTCTAGATAAAGAAAAGGCAGTCATCATTAAAATGGTTTCAGCAGTGCAGATGTGTGACTCATCACTGAATATCACTTTCTCCATGCTCCATGACAGCTTCTCTTTAGTCCAGTGTTACTGCTGGTTTCTATTTGTTTTTGCTGGATGCAAATCCAGTTTTATTCAGCTGAAATACTGAACCCTGTTCCCAAATATATGTTTTTTGGGGGCATTTTCTACCATATGGTTTCCTTTTATAGTTGTAAAAAAATTACTTAGCTGATTGGGAACATTTTTTTTGCAAAGCTCAATGTTAGATTTCCTTCTTGAAATGAGATGTATAATCCTTTCTGTTGTTTCAACTGACAAGTCCCATGTTGGGGTCATGTTTTATTTCTCTTAGCCAAGTAGAAAAGCTTAAGGTCTGCAACCAATTAAAACTTAAGTCTAATTGGCATTTTTTGACGTGTGCCAGTAGTTTCCACATTCATTGATTTTGCGGCAGCCAGAAAATCAACACTGACCGCTACAATATCAGCAGCCCCTTACCCTGTCAACAACAAAAAAAATCTTTAACAAGTCTGTTTGATACATATTTTAGCAAGCCCAAATATTTAGCCATTAATCTAACCTGTTTTGTCTCATTGTCATCTGTCATTTGTGTATTTGCAACAAACTATAAAAGCTGTGTGGACATACTATAAGTTGTTGATTCATTACTGTTTTCCAGAGATCGTGTGCATGTTTTGTTTTTGTATGCGGGTCTGTCTTGACCTTTTCTAAACCACAAAATGGTTCATTGTCAAAATTAGCAGCACATAAGTTGATCACTAATATAATCAACTGTGACAGTTCTACTGAAATGCGGTGTTTTCTCAGTTTCAGTGACTGTTCACAAGTACAAGCTCTCTTTCAAGTTGTATATTCACTACTTATTTTATTAGCATGCCATTCCCATGTCTCTGAGAGTGCCCAACACACTGTGGCACGAGGGATTAACACAGGGAACAGATGATTAGAGGATGATTACAGTCAGTTATTTCCTGTGTTTGACATGGGGCCCCACAGAGAGGTCTTCTAAAGACTGCGATAGGCTGCGAGCGTCTATGTGCTATCTGGGCAGCTGGGTTAATTTTAAACCAGCCACTGCCCCACTCCACTCTCACCTGCCAGCCCTGTTTTGGAGGATGGAGTGATGATGGGGAGGAGGCGAGAGTCTGGAGACTCTGAGGGGAGACTGGCCTAACTTTATCCACTGATAGGGTCACATTTTCAGACGCATTCCAGTTAGCCTAGCCTCCGTTTCAAAGGATCTCCATCCACTTATGTTGTGAGAATGTCACTAAAAGGCATATGACATTGTTAATGTTGGTCTGTTTGGTGCTGTGTCTGCTTAGGTGAAGAACATAAACACTACTTTCAAGATTTTTGACAACATACAGTAAAAACAGGATACGAGTTTTTAAACCCACTATAAAAACAAGTAAAGTAGTTCTTAAATGCATTTGGGTGAATGCTGAAACTGCATTAAACTATTTATTGTCCAACTTGATTATCAATTCACAGCAAACATGGTTATCACTGAATGCACTTTTTTTTATCTATATATCACCCTGTGAACTTGATTCCAGTTTTAGATCAGAGCAACAAATATTCAGAGGGCTCCACCCAGGTCGAAGCTGACTTTGCTGTCCTTCTTTCTGTACATATAGTCCAGAGAGAACAGAGAAAAAAATAGAGAAGACACATATACAAACACACACAACCACACACCGCACATCAAACCAAAACAGGCTTGGTTGGAACGAATAGCCTCAGGGTTGGCCGACTCTCTTTGAGTCTTGGGAAAATGCAAAGAGGCCAGAACCAGACAGCATCTCAAATGTACTTTGGGTCGTTTATATCTACAGTTACACCCACAAGATCACTTGTGTTCAAAAATGCAGTCAGCTGGACTGCTTCACAGCATTAAAACAGGCATAGTTCATATCTGGCAATTCATAAACCAAAAGACACAAAAAATCTCTGACACAAAAGAAAACATTAAAAGTGTTCTCAAACATGATAAAACATCCCCAGGTGAGGGAACACAATGACAAAACAACATGAGTTTTCTCAAGCTTTTCTAGCAACTTGAGGCCAAAGCACATAGCAACTGAGGCCAATTTGTATGTAAATATACAAAATTTCATAAAGAAAAAGACCAAAAGTGATGAAACCAACTGACCTTGACTTTAACACCCCCTCCTTCCCAAGACAGTCTCTGATGGAGGTACGGCTAACAGGGAGGGAGAGAATCTTCCCATAGCGGGCGTTCCGGCTGACTTTGTTCTAAGCCTGTCTGCAGCTCTGACAGCTCTAGGTCTCGCTGGACTTTCCACTCCCAACAGCTGCTGGTTATTAGCCATGCTAAGGCTTTGGCTAGTTGTGTGCTGGAGCCAGTGGCACCAACCCAACATTCAAATTTGTGTCTCTACAGTGGTCTGAGCAAATACCATGACAATTTACAATTCTAAATCTGTACACAGCAAGAACAGCTCACTGTCAAACTACAAATATAACAGAGGAAAAGAGATGTAGGACAAAATATGGCTAGTCGGGGCAAACATTTTGGTTTCCTGGTATGTATCGAGGTTTAAAATTAGAACAGACACAAAATAAAAATGTATTTAATTCAGTACTTGGGAAGAGAAATTGTAAGCTAGTATGGGGAACTAAGGAACAGAAGACAAGAAAAACGAAATAATAACACATTAGCTCTTTATTGCTATCATAAATAAATATAATTAAAAGCTGATTTTGCAACTGATCAGTTACTGTACATAATTTGTTTGTAGCCTTTTTCAATCCATCTAAATATATTTAAAAATATGTAATTTTGCAAAGTATAGTTATAACCTTGCAGTTACAACATATCATTGTCACAATGCTCTTCAGATGTAAAAAATTCAGGCTTGATAAATGCAGAGAAAAACTGAAATCTTCTTCAGCTGTCATCATTGCTGAGGCACTAGACTTTCCAGAGGTGGGGGCAAACAACCCACACACATCATTATCCCTCCTACGCTGATGTACTTCACATTAACATGTACAGAAATCAAACTTGACTCCCTCTCACTGCCTTCAGGATCTGCTTAATACACCGCCTATTATGTTTCAGCACATCATTTCAGCTTGAACCCAGAAGTCTTGCTATAAAGAAATAACATTTGTAAGCACACAGTCTACCCCTTGATAGCCCACTGCTGTGCCGTACTGAGGAGAGAGCTCAAATGTGTGGGGGAAGAACTCACAGAATGTTCTATGAGGTTTGGACACAGCCGGCTGAACTACTTTACTATAAATAAATACATTGATCCTTCAATCCAACACAAATAACAGCAATTACTGCATATAAAATCCAAACCAGAGTACATCCACCTGCTTCTCTGTAAATAGCAATCACGACACGATTAAATGAAAAATATGCTGGAGTTCTCTGAAGGGATCAACAGCACCTGTCCAACACTTTCATGACCTACCATGACATTTCCTTACTGGAAAATACCTCAGTATTGAAGATGGAGCTTTTTTTTTTACCATTACACACCAAAACCTGCAATACTAACATGGATAAGAAAAAGTGAACTTTAAGATTACATCTTCTATTTGGACAAAAGTATGTGGACACCCTTCCTAATTCCTGAATGCATGTGTTACTATGCAAATTAGTGACACAAAATGCCTAACTAGTAGAGGTCGACCGATATGGGTTTTTCAGAGCCGATGCCGATATTTTGGAGTCAGGGTCAGCCAATGGCCGATCCATGCTGCCGATATTTTTTTGCCCAATAATTGAATGTTTCCCCCTCTATTGGAGGTAAAATATCACACTAATAACACA
>JBBMFX010000122.1:8154535-8180662 GCA_037832545.1 Rhabdalestes septentrionalis
CAATATTGTAGAAGGATTTTCTGCGGGGTTATGCTGGTGAGTCTGTGGCATAAAGTACTTCTCAGTTCAGTCAAACACTGTGGACAGGGTGGGTTTTTATACATTTATAAATAATACAACAACCACCAGTGGTGCTTTCACTAATGCAGAATGCAGAGGCATGTCGTGGCTGATGTTATAGGAATATATTTATGTTTATTATCTGTAGCTTATCTGTATATCTGTAGCTGTGCATTTCTTTTAAACGATATTGTTATTGTATATTGTAGTTAAATAGGTATGTGTTTTGGGTTATTACTCGTATTCTGTGCTATTGGATGTACCCAGCATAATCATTTATAATGCAGACAAATGTTACAGTTTTAGAGATAAAACACCAGCATATTTATATTGGCATTAAGATGTTTTATATCATTTTCTTCAAACAGGGATTGTGACATGCATTATGTGCTGCATGTTCAAGGAGGTTATTAAAAATATATATAATAAATAAATTCGTTAAAAATAAAATATATCCTTCAGTCGTTGTTACACTTTTGTTTATAATACTGAGCAATATTTTATGTGTCCCAGAAATGAATTTGCACCCTGTCATAATTGTTTAACTTCTTGTTTAAGACACTTATCCTGACAGCATCATGTCTGAATGTGATTTTTTTTCTTCAATGAAGTAATAACAGTTGCCACATTTTAAACTTCCTCACTTTCTACACTGTGAGTTTGTAACCAGATGTGGTCAAGCTTAACATGTCAACCATATCATACAATTACAGTATTATATTTTTGTAACTTGATAACTTTAAAACATGCTGTTTGACAGAGATATGATAATAACTTAATTCTTCTCAAATTTGTTTATTTAGCCGAACAATTTGAAATGTCAAAGATCATGTTTCCTTGTCTTCCTCAGTGCTGTGTATTATTTTAGTCAAATAAACATAATTTCCAAAAGTAAAGGAAATTTTTAGCTCGCCATACAAGCTTTTCGAGCCAAATCAATATAACTAACAGTTAAAGAAATGAGAAATCCTTTCTTATTTTTGTTAGGCGCTCTATATTAATAATGCCTTTTCTAAGAGGAACGGGCCATGTGCACCATTTGAAGCTTCGATTCACCACCATGAGGGGGAGCAATAGAACCACACAATATCTGCATTTTTTTTTGCAATAGCATGAGCTTAGACTCATATGTACGCTTATGTGTTAGAGTAGGCTACAAGGGTAATGCTAGACAGAAAAAACAGTTCAGCTTGCAATTCCTGCTGTTCTATGCATCTGAAAGCGAACTGATTTTATGTTCAGTTACATGTTTTAATGCTTTATGTCAGTACAGCACATCGTATGAAAAGATGTCCCTGCAGCGTATAGTGCGTCTCTCTCCCGGACATTTTCCACCTCTACGAAAATCACACCATTCGCCGGGCGAACATTTTCTACCCTTCACATGCGCTGTTTCTCTTTCTCCGTTTGACAGACGGTTCCGGAGTATCTGAATTGTAACTGCCAGACACCTGCAAGAGCTTCTTTCCCACACCGGTATGGGCCCTTAACTCACTGCCACCAGGCCTGTTACACTCAACAACACAAATCCGCTCTGTAGACACAAGTAACCCAAAATACTAGTACAGACTGAATTTCAACACAAAATGTGAATATATCGTATATGTGTACATTTGCCTAGTCCACCTCATGCCAAATTTGCAAATTCTCCAACTGCATGTCAGCACTTTCCTGACCATAACTTCAATTCTTGTATTTTATATACCACACCTTTCACTTTATTATAACTGCACATTCGCACTTTGTACTGTCCCTGTCCTGTTTTTAAAACTTAGTTAGATATTTATGTGTGTATCTCTTGCCCTATTTTTTTTTAAATTGCACCATGTGGGGCCTGTGTGGAACTGCATTTCATCACACTGTATACTGAGTACATTCTTGTACTGACAATAAACAAAATATTGAAATGAAAACTTATAAAAACTTATTTCAACTGCTGGCATATATGGGTAATTTCTGTTTAGAGTCTAATGAGTTATTACCCATATAAAACATGCCATCAGTTGAAATATATTTTTATAAGATTGAGTGTCAAGGTTTTGTTTATTGACAATACAGCAATATTTTAAGGAGCATGTTAATCTAACATTACATTAGTCGAATCATTCGACAAATATAATGTTAAATTAAGACGTTGCTTAAAATGAAGAATTTTTCTTGGAAAATACAGTTTATACAGATGCGCTGAGGGTTTTTAGCCATACGTTTTTTTAGCAGTAATGAAAATGAGGTAGTGCAAGCCTTGTTTGACAAGTTGTCTTTTTTACTTCTGTTTACATTGATGTTGTATCAGTAGACTGAATAGAATACATGGTAGAATATAAATGATAGGAAAAGTGTCTTTGACCTTTGTCCCAGGTGATCAGTTAAACTGTATCTTTCCAGCAGGTCTCAGGCTTCAACGTCAGTCTCTGGTTGCCATAGCTGTGCAGCAGCTGTTTATGTGAGAGATGAGACGGTTAGGAGGGAAACACTTTGGTTTCCTGTGCCGCAGCAGCATCTTTGTGAAGCTAATGAAAGTGACATCTGTTTGATGTTGCTGACGCAATTGAAATTAATATTTGTCCTTATAAAGAAATTAATTATTAATTATGTTCATTTGTAAGACAAATATGGAAGCCACAGCCAGGCGAATCTAAAGGCCAAACACAGAGCAACTTTATTCAAAAGAAACATGTAAATAAACCACACATATTTGCATCAAAAAAGAAATACATTCAGGGTCTGCATTTTAGCACGTTGAACTGTAGTTTTGTTTTTGTTTTTTCCCCTGTCCTCACTCTCAGCTTTTATTGCTGGACTGTTAGCAGCCAGGTATAATTTTGTCCAGTGCAGGGCCACTGACACAAAGCAACATTGCCCTGACATTCTTTCGTGTCCCTTCTGAAATGTGACCTTTCAAAAATGTCAGGCTGTTCACATCCACCCCCCACGGCAGACCTATCTCCTATGCAAGACTCTCCGCAGTTAACACCTCCTGTCTAGCACTAATCTTTGGCAGCTGTAAGAATGGAAATTAAGCAGCGCTGACTTCATTTGCACTCAATTTGATGCCACTAAGTAATATCTAAACAGTTCAAATGAAAGCCATTTTCATAAAGAACAAAAATGAAAGAGCAAAACATGAGTGATATCATACTGTACAGGGATTATTGTGTTCATAATGACATATGTTTTTCTGGTTAAACTTTAGGCATTACATTACTCTGATTCAGCAACCTGGTTCTTTTTGTGCTTCAGATAATCCCCGTGACCGATTTGGCAACGCTGATGAATTTCACTCCTGCACAGCAAAACCTATTAACATAATATAACTTCTGAGTCATATACAGTCCTTCTGTACTTCACAGTTTAGTCCTGTTCAAAATATGATTAACCCACCTATTGACTTTGTCCAATGAGAGCCATGGATTTAATGCAGTGATGAGTAACTGTGACTCATCAAAGACAGAAACAACAACAACAAAATCCCCAGTACACCTAATCCTTGTAGGTTGGAATAAAATCTACTGTAATCCCACTCTGGTGGTCTGACTTGTGGAACTGAGTCTTGTGTCTTGATACTGGAAGGCCTCTGGGTAAAACCTGTGACACATGAACTCTGAAAATGTTTCTGTCCCACTCACGGTGGGGAAAAGGTAGGTCAGGCCTCCGCACTGCTGCAGTTTAACCATGATGTGTGACTATATTACAGTAATCACACTGACATTTTAAAAGTGAATCCGGGTAGGAATTTCAGTAGAGGAAGTTTTGGGGAAAAAATCATTAAAAATAGGTATGATGGTCATGTATTCCTGTGGTTAAAAGGGTTCTCCTTTGCTGTAACCAAAATCATTTAAGTTTAGCATTCTTTCATTTTACCATTATTTTAGTTTTTTTGTTCAAAACAGGCCATATTGTAAATGAGTTACAGGTTTGTAGCATTGATTTCTTTTTAAAAAAGCCCCCGCTGCTGCACCAACTCTGAGCTTACAGTGATTCCTTACTGAGGGGTAAGGTATGAACAATATTACTGTAAATTACACACACTTTTTCTTACAGCTAGTTTGACTGCCTACAACTTATTCATCCACTGCTGGCAACAGTCGCACTGTGATTGCGCACAAGGAGACCACATTTCTTTCCTCTGCCTGCTCGGTTCCATTTCTCTTCAGGAAATTCTAAGCTGGTGAAAACCCTTAGATCTCTGTTTGTATGTGCGTGTGTGCGTATGTATGCGTGTGTGTGTGTGTGTGTGTGTGTGTGTTCTTTTTTTTCCTCTCCGCTTGCAGTCTCAGTCACCCAGACATGAGCTGTTCACTTTACCCTTGCACAACACGTTTAATTTTCCAGGCCCCATGGAACAGTGTGTAATGTAAATGTCAGCAATGTATAACAGCCCTGTAACTGTATGTACACCTTCAGAACGCCTTTTCTTTCCTCTGAAGCAGCTGAAGAGGACTTCTACCTTCAGCATCATGACACTCAAATCATACTACATGCAACCACGCTCAACAACAGGTATGTCTTCACCAGCTTCATGTGTGTTTGTGTGTGTGGATATATAATAACAAATACATTCACTTCTATTGTTTTATAAAGTTAATATGATTTTTATAATTAGCTGCTTTTTTTTTCTTTTTTTTCTTTTTTTTTTGGGATGTAGCCACTCTGCTTTGTCGATGAAAATCCACAATATCTGTTAGTGTCTATTACTATAGAAATAAATATGTCATTGTGTTTGTGCTCAGATACTATATGGCACAATACGCAGTGCCTTGGGCAGTGTAGCTTCAAACCCCAACTCAGTTACCTCACTAGAAGACAATCAATGGAGCAGAAGAGGCCTAAACCCCATAGGTTCCAGTCCTGCCTGATGCTTTGCCTGAAGGTAAATATTTGTCACCTCAAATTTAAGTCTCAAAGGTTTTTAACTGATGTTTGGCTCAGCATATCTTAAGCTCTTAAACTGCGAGGTCAACATTGCTACTTCTCATCCAGTTTAACTATGTAACTTCATTGTATGGGTCATAATAGTTGTCCAAAATTTTATAGGATATATTACTCTTAGAGTAAGCACAATAGTAAGCATACATATTTAAGATGTAAGATCAGGATAGAGTAATGTGTCTAAATGCCTCACTCAGATTCAAATATGTATAATTAGACATATTTTTATTAAACCCTCATATTCCCTCTTATCTTAGAGTACAGTGTTTGTATTTGTGAGTATGTCTGTAGAGATACTTGCTCTTGGAATGATTTTCGAGCCATGACGCTTTCTGGGAAAGTCATGCTGTTATAGTAACTGTTTTCATAACCCTTACTATAAGACAGGAGTGACAGTAGAGATCAGTCCCATGGAATGCTAAATTTACATAGGGCCACACTTTTTTACCCCTCTGGGTGGAAGTATGGGCGGCAATAGTAAAATATAGCCAGGTTGCTTTGACCAACTTGGGCAAGATAAACAAGAACAATGGCTGTGTTGAGATGGCCGCTGCGTTTTATGACGCCAGGCGGAAAATAGGCAAATTAGTGCGACAGAGTGGATCCACACTGGTGCTAGTTTAGCGCTGAGGGCAGGCTGAGCTCAGTTGCTGTGTTAGAGCCTCTTCTCTTTGGCTGTGTCCAGAAGCGTGTGAGGATGGAGCAGAGACGGCCCGCAGCTGACAGCCAGCTGGACAGCACAGAGAGCAAGCTGAGAGAACTGGCCCTCAAGTGGTTCACTGAGACCCAGGCTCCGCTTATCCTCCACGAAGGAAACTTCCCCGCCTGGTTCCAGGGCTTCATCAGCAGAAAGTAAGAATCACAGATATAAGGAGTACAAAGACCACATTTTTCTCAGTTTTGAACCATTTCTTCTAATCCAATTAGAGGATTAGGATTGCAGGGCTGTCCAGTTTCTGTCAATAAATTGTTAGTATCAGTTCATAGACTACATAGACTTTACTGCGACTCAGTGATACGGCCTGGAAATGATAACTAGTGGTAACAGATGTTTTATACATGTGTTTATGTTAGGTTTTCCTATTTGTGTGCATATGAGTGCTTGCGATTGTAGTTACGTGACTGATTCACCTTTTGTGTGAATAACTGTATAATTAGGGGAGTCATACCCATAAATAACTTGATATACAAACTATCTCGGCATCATATTAATATTTCATCCATCATGTTTTGTTTAACGGAGGAAGAGGGGTGTTTGCACTCATTTGAATGCCCCCATGCTAAGCACTTCCTAAGCAATTGCACAGGTTGACTATGCCTAGAAATATCCCCACCCACACTGAGCGTAAAACATTTATCCATGTTGGAATACAAGAGACTAGTAAGCAAACTAGTAAAAATGTCCCATTAAATATATTGTTCATGTGTCAATTTTTTGTCTTTGGTTAAAGTGAGATTAAATCAAGAATATATTTTTTTAAATAATAAAAAGAAGTAAATAATTTCCTGCTGGTCTGATTTTGTAGGGATGCAGAAGATCATCTGAGAGATAAAGAAGTTGGCTGTTTCCTCATTCGCCTTAGCGACAAAGCCACTGGATACATCCTTTCATATAAGTGAGTATGCATGTGTTTATCCACCTGATATGAAGCTCAAATATAGACATCCCGTTTCGGCCGTCTCCTCTCAGTACATATTGTAAAACTTTCTCTATATAATTTGCATTTCCCTTATGCAAAGGAGGAGGTTGAAAATTCGGAGGCCTCAGTTCAAATGAAATCTTAGAACCTTCGGTTGGTGAAAAACATTCTCGTATCTTTTCAGAGGACGTGACCGTTGTCGGCATTTTGTCATCAACCAGAATAAGGAGGGCCAGTTTATCGTGACGGGAGACACCGAGATGCACAATACACTTACCAGCCTGATCGAGTATTACAAGATTAGACCCATTGAGCCGTTTGGGGAGTATCTAACAATGTCTTGTTTTGAGGTATGTCGTTTTTTCGCATCCAGTTTTAATTAGTTTATATTAAAAATATATTATATGTATTAGTGGAAATACTATCCTGTATTACTAATTATTCAGTACCTACTTTGGAACTAATCTATAATTTTCTAAAGAATTGATATGTGGGAAAACGTACCCTTACGTAATACAGGGTTAATTCATAGGAGCTGCCGTGGATATACATAGTTGAAAAATTGTTTGTTTCACTTTATAGCATAATGATTCTATGGTTTTTTTTGTAGTCATCTGTGAGTGATCTGTACGATGTGGTGCAGTTCGAGCCAAAGGTAAAGTCAGGGGTACATGTGAAGGCAGCAAGGTCCAAGTGGAACCAGCGTGCTGAGCATCCACCCAGCCAGCCTCAACCGCCTCCTACAGTACCAGCCCGGAGCAACAGAAACACACAGGTATGTAACATAACTTCACATAAACACAAATTCCTCAATGGGTAGTCATTACATTATTTAAAGATGTGATTCAAATACTAAGTTACAAAAACAAAAAGAATTTACTTCATTTAGACATGTATGTACAGTAATAAAGTATAGGTATAACAATTTGAATATAATAAAATACATTTATTCTGACTGTCATACAAAAAGCCTGTGATTCAGAAGCCTTGTTTTCTTATCTTGCCATTTACATTGTGTGAATACTTTATTCAGAATGACCCAATAGAAATGATTCATAATAAGGAACAACTTCAATATAAGAGAATGTAAAACAGTTTTTGTTTGACAATGTATTGAAGCTTTGAGTTTTATCTCTAATTGCTCTGCACAGGTGGTACCTCCTATTCCTAAAAGAAACACCCCCCACAAGATGAGTTCACTGGAGGAGAAGAACAGCCCAGAGGACAAGATTCTGTATGCCCAGCTGGAACAGTCAAAGCCCAAAGAAAGTGATTCCAAGGCTCCATGGGTTAACGACAGAGGAGCGCACCGTGGGCCTGGCATACAAATGGGCCGAGCCCGGAGGAGCCCCACTCCGGGACCAGGCACAGTATACTCAGAACTCAATCTGTCGGACTGCAGGAGCAGATCACTCCCCCTCCTGGATGATAATGCAAAGGAAGACTACCTGTACAAGCTAAACACACCCTCCCCCAGCCCACCTCAGCTGTCCCCTAAGTTACATGCCAAGAGGGCCTCCAACCAAGCACAGAGCCACAGTCTGGATAAGCTATGCAATGACTCTTTTTATCAGCTGGCCAGCCAGCCCGGCCACCCCAGAGACACCAGGCACACCATGGCAACACAGAACAGCGAAGTTACATATGCCGAGGTGCCCTGTGAGCCCATACCAAACCGGTTTGTCACGGAAGAGAATACATATGAGCAGATTCCTGAACCACGGCACACTAGCAATCCTAAAGGGATTAGGAACCCGTATGAGATGCTAGAAGCTTGCAAACCGAAGGCCAGTGAGTCAGCATGGGGCATTAAGGTGAGTGACTGCCTTATATTATTAATTTATTCAAATTAATTATGTAATACCAGATAGACCCAGGTTTCTCAACCACTGGGCCGGGGACCACTGATGGGCCGTGAAGGTTTTTGATTAGGCTGCAAATCTAAAATTGAGACAGGCCATTGGTCGGCAATTGGTTATTTAAGATCTAATGTGGCCAAGTGGGCCTTGCCAACATGCTGTGATAAATATGTGGGCCTTAATGTTGAAAAGGTTGAGAACCATTGGGATAGACTACAGAAAATTTGCTGTGCTTAAAGTTGACGCTCTTTAACAGTCCATTAGCAAATATAGTTTTGTTAAAGGTTAAATTCAATTAAAATGTGGTTTACTTAATTTAAGTGTGTACTTCATTTATCATAAAATATTTGACACTGAGAAACGTCATACATTTGATGGTGATCAAGTTAATTCATTATTACATCAATGCTTAATTTGTATCACCGAAAACAGCTAGGACCAGTGAATAATTTCCTTAAACTTTGTAATAACTGACATGTTCCTTCCTGCAGGGTGACAAATGGAAATGGTTACACCCGGAACACTGGAAAAAATGACCCAGTACCCACTTTCAAAACCAGCTGTTACATAAAAGCACATAAAAACAAGAGTTACACTAATGGTTGACAATCAGTTTCTACACTTTATTTATGTCATTGGTATCTCTGGTACTTTCAAATGAAAATGTTTGAATTGTGTCAGAGTTATGTTTTTTTTATTGTTTAGAATTATTTTACTGTGTATTTTTTTGCATAAATATTTATTAACGTAATAAAAGTTAAATAGAAATCGAATTTAGCTTCTGGTGGCTGACTGTACTGAGAGTACTTTGTATTAAATATAGGTTTGCTTTAATGGCTTTAATTAGGGAAATGTCCAGCTGATGCTTAAGACACATTAGACAATTGAAAACAGTAATTATATAATCACAAACAAAGCAACGCTTTGAATATACTTGATTCAGATATGTATATCATTTCCACACAAATAAAATACATCAACACAATTTTGCTTCTCAGTTTACTTACTTCTGATTAATACCCTTAATTTTATTTTATCAATAATAATCATAATGTAATTGATTTTATTCAGGTTAAAATGATGTACCTATAAATGCATGTACATTTCTAGCAGTACTTATTGCTGTAAGGAATCATTCAGATTAGAGAAAATTTGGATTTCAGATACAATAAAATACAATTTGCTCTTTCATTTATTTACTTGATCAAGTATCAAGTAAGTTTGATCTGTCAGCTCCTCCTACCAAATTTAAATCAAAGAGGAATCCTATTTTCAGGATCCTGAAAATAGGGCTAGAGGTGGTCTAGCCAGTTAAGTGTCGTCAGCAAAATTTGGGTGGAAGTGGGGAGCCAACCATTATGTCCTTTTATCTCCCACCATCATTAGCCTGAATGTGGTAGATGGTGGGCAGCAGTGGGCAGCCTGTGCTGCACTATAAATCTCCTGACAGTCACAACCACACAGCGTGGGCCGAGCATGTCCATGAGACCACACGGTGAGGAAACACCAGTGTCTCCAAGCCTGGAAAACAAGCGTCAGACGTCATGCACCCTGAAATCTCCACTTTTTTGAGTGAAAGAGAACATCTTAAACTGCATTACTTAAAAATGTTCTATGACATATATAGATGTATTCCCAACATAACTCACCCATCCACCCACACACACACAGCCATCTGCTGTAAAGTATGAAAAATCCCCGCTTTAGGCACCTTTATTTCAAAGAGTGCAGTTTATAGTCACAATGTTATAATCACATTTTAATGCACCTTTGTACCGCCACTTTCTCATATATTTCTATATATACTCTGCTGCCCAAGTGCAAAACAGACTCCAAAGCTGTCAGCAGGTATTCAGATATAAAACTCAGTTCTGTCTAAATTCCAGCATTTTCTTTGTACAACTAGTGCCAAATGTCTAATGTTAACTAAGCAACTACGCATGTTTATTGAATGACTTTAATTGTTGTTTAGATTGTTCAGTGTTTTTTTTAAACAGAGTCTGATAGAAGTGAAGGGTCAATAGGATGGAGATTTACAGGGACAGAATTCTTTGTGTTGGGACTTGAATTTCAGTGTCTTGATAAAGAAAAATGATCTGACTTTACATTGCTCAAATAATTAGAAAACGTAAGTGAAGGAAAAAGCATTTTATCTACGATAAAATAATTTATGTGCGAATGAGACAAAAGGAGAACTGCTCATCTGTTGGGTGTAGGGATTTCCAAGGGTTGGTACAGCTGTATTGATTCATGAAGAAGGTCTGTGCCATTTTAGAGGGGGTTGATAAGAGATTTTTTTTACCATGTAAATATCACCTCTGAGTATCATGTCATGAGAATATAATGTGGGTACTGATGAAAGGAGCTTCTTCATGAAGTCTTAATTGCCCCATTTTGGTAGGTACTGAGGTACTGAGAAATCCCACAAAACTTGCCATTTTGAAGATGAACTGACCCAGTCGCTAGCCATCACGACTTAGCTCTGGTCAAAATAATTCAGATTCTTAGGTTTGGTTTGGTTTGTCAGTTCTACCATGCATGTGTAACATTTGAAGCCACAGGGGCAACCCCTGACTAATAAAAATGCTAATTTCATATGAAAGATAAGTCAAAATGAAACACAGGCTAACCAGAGCTGACATCTAACAAATTTCACTGCTTCACCAAATCGCTGAGGTGTTTAACACTAGCATGAGGCGCAAGATTAATAAAACGGTGACAATAAAAACTGAAACACGTGTCCTGATTAGTTTTTGAAATGTGTAAACTAGTCTGTAATCTTTTATGATGTGTCTAAAAAATCTGTCTGAAATCAGTAATAAGTCTGAAATGTGTGTAACAAAGTGTGAAAACACTAGCATAAATATATGATCTACTTCAGCATTACTTCGGTGTGTTATGCACTAAGTATGCTGTAATTTGTTTCCATTGTAGGCTGGAATGTAGTCTGCTCAGTTAGACCTTTCTCTGAGGAAGGTTACTCACCCTTAATAGGCAGTTATCAGTGTCTGCATATCTAAAGCCTGTTCTATTTCCTGACTGAGAGAGAGTGGATAACTATCGGTTGAATTATCATATAAAATCCAGCTTGTGTTCTCATCAATGTAGGCAAGTTATTCTTTCCAATACTATTTGTAGTGTAGAAATACTTTACTTATTAAACTGTAATGCAACTGGCTCATCTGTATCTTTTTTATAAACTCAACTGTGTCCTAAAAGTCCCATGAAGCTTGATTTTTTTAACACAGCATTACAATATAGTGTCAAGTGACCATTCTTTCTTATGTGAACATGCCACAGCACACAGTGTGAACAACACAATATTGTTCTTCTCCATTGTAACCCATTCACCAAGTGAAGCAGTGGGTTGCCAGGAACACAGTGCCCGGGGAGCAGTGTATGGGGACGGTACCTCACTCAAGGGGAACTCAGGGGTGCCACTAGCACACGGGATTCAAAACCAACATTTTGTGAGGGCACATGTCTACCAGCTGCCCCATTCTGAGTAAAGCTACACAGTTCAGTGCTATGCAAACACAGAGTAATGAAATTTATGACATATATTACATATTAATGGCAGGATTAACAACTTGAAGTGATACTTATCATGCCAGACATCTCACCTTATTTTTTAACAATTTACAGGAACCTGCACCTCAAAACATCAGCTATGAAAACATCTAGTTTCCAGTAAGTGTACAGGTGCTACATGTGACCTGAACTGCCAGGCAATGATAAGTCACAAAATACATTACTGTGTTTTCTAATAAAATTGATTCCAATTCCAATTGATTGATTTGATTCCAAATCACTCTAACTTGAAATGCTTGAATGTTCCTGTGCAGTCATATAATTTGGAGAATGAGCATGCTATTTTTTTACAACACAATACTGCTTATCAATCACACTACTTTCACCATTAAAACTAATATAGTGATTGAACGTTTATTATTAATAACATTACAGGATTAGCTAGTTAACAGGAACACAAAACACCATTACAGTTAGAACATGAAAAATAAACATAAAAAATATATTTTGGGGAAAACTATTGAACAAATAAAAGCAAATTAATTTAAAAAAACACCAAGATGGCAAAGAATGCTGGAAAGCTCCACCCACAGATACTACATTATTCAGGTATAAGCTTCTCAAAACATCCAGCCACTTGACCCTTTGACAAGAACTTGAACTTCCAAATTCTTTACAGAATATTTACTAATATTTTGATTACCAATGGATTTTTCTCCATTTGTTGTATTTTTCTAATCTTCCAGCCCAGCTTAATCAACCAGGTAATTAGGACTCCACCACTCACATGAAACTACATGTTTGCAGATTTGCTGCTAACACCACATTGTACAGCTCAGCATGCTTGAGGCACAATGACAACCAAGCCCAAAAGACTTGCCATTTTAATAAATGCTGAAGCAGACTTTGATTCGTATGCCGGTTCTCACTGTATTTTTCATGCTCACTGTAGGGCAGGGCTGGGCAATTAATTTCTACAGGGAGCCACATGGAATATTGTTGGATAAATGTGTTGGAGGGCCGAACCAACAATAACTTGAACTTAATTGTGCTAATATTAACAGTCTCCCATTATATATTTTCATGATCTGCTAAATAAAGCGGCACAAACCTTTCAACCCGAATGGGCTGTCATGTAAAATGTGGGTCCTCCAGGTAGCCGGGGGAGGGACTGCCCGCTGCAAAGCCTTTTGTAAATTGTTGCAGTCTGCCGCTAATTTCCCTGAACCGGCAGAGGTAAAACTGGCATTTAAGTATTGAAAACTCGAAACTAAATTTTAGTATTGATTACTTTCTGAGACAATATTATTCATTTGGGTTTATGACGGACATACCGTGGGGCGAAAATTAATACCCAAAGGGCCGTATGTGGCCCGTGGGCCGTAAAATGCCCATCTGCTGTAGGGCTTATTAAACATGATGCTAGACACATCTTCAACATATTTCAGAAAATGTTTCTTAGTGTAATGTGTAGAACTGACATCCAGGCACACGATTTATGTGCAAAGGAAATTCATTGTCTCCTTTCTGTCTCTGTGAAGAGGCAACACTGTATGATTTGCACATTTATACACAAACTCAACAGACAAAATAGTGTCTGACAGGATTTTCATGTAAAGGGGGGCAGCAAAGCTGTCAGCAGTGACTGATCCTGTTTTTGTGGGAAGCTGAACTCATAAATAAGAGAGTCATCAGCACAAGCCAAATGAACAGCTAGGTCCTCAACTCTCTCTTTCTGTCTCTGTCTATGTCTGTGTATGTGTTTTTCAACATCCTCTAAAAACAGAAAAAACGTAACTAACTCCAACAATTAATTCTGAAAACATTTAAAGGTAGGCTTTAAAAGTGATTGTACAGGTAACAATGTCTGTTTGCGTGTGTTCGTGTGTGTATGTTTGTTTGTTTTGTTTCCCAGTTATGCTCTGTCACATCATTACAAGAGGGAGACACATTTAGACGCTGACCTAGTTTTTCTCTAGATTGTTATTATTACATAGCGCCCAAAATAGAGAACCAGAAACAGGGCTAAAACTTACTTGTGTAATAAAGTATTTGTGAGGGTTCTGCAAAGAAGTTGTTCACCCTCAAAAATCTGGTTTAAAACGTGTTTCTGTAGGGAACCAAAAATAGTTAAACGACATAATTAGAAGAACTCTATGGCACCAACACTCATTTCAGTGACAAAATGTGGTCTTCTATTGCACCATTTCAAACAAAGCCTTTTGGCAGCGAATAGAGTCCACTTCTAACTGCTATTAAGTTGCTTTTAAACTCATAGGTAAATGCAGAGGCACCATTATGCACCACTACAGTGGTCAAACATGGATTAAAGGGCAACCAAGGCCAGCAGCACTGTGTGTGGATGTGTGTGTGTGTGTGTGTGTGTGTGTGTGTGTGTGTGTGTGTGTGTGTTCATCTGAGCGGAGACGCTGACGCCCCCACTTCGCATCAGAGGCCAGGGAATCAATGCTCTAATGGCTACTTTACAGTCCAGCAGGCTGCGTGTCTGTATCAGACTCAAACAGAAGCCTTCCTATTGGGATCTAAATCAGCAGCTGCTCGGGCTGTGGAGCGTAATTAATGAAGCCGCATCATCAGCACTTACATCCCCCCGCAGATTTTAACACAGGCCCCATAAAGGGAGCTGCAGGTAACGGCAGGAGGAATTAACGGCATATTAGCGCGGGCTGCCTCCCCTAATGAGCGCACACTGCTCCACTCGGACTCCAAAATAGTCTCTCTCAAATCTTTCCTTTACCCATATTCTGTACGCTTGGAAACTCTTGCTGTAATAAATGCAAACCCACAGGAGGATTTCTTTTAGAACAGGGTTTAATCAACATTGTAACTGCACCCTTGCTAGCCATTTCAGGGCTGTTCCTGTATGTAAAAATATAGACAGATCTTTATGTTATATCTCTTTTCCTTCTCATGCATAATACATGTAATTTATGGCATATTTCAGACTACGGTCCTATGGTACTACTTTGGTACAGGTTGTTTATTGTATGCATATATTGTAAATTGTACATGACGTGAGTAGTTTTATGCATCAATAAACAGTCATTAATTTAAACATATTTAACATAAGTTGAATGAAATACATGAATGAAAATTCTGATAATAGCTTTGCCTGAGGCACATGTGCACACTTGTTCATGTACACAAAAACAAAACATGTTTTACTTTCATGGCCACATTGCTTCTCACTTAACACAAATCTCACTCATGACTTTATTTTGAATCCATTTCAGTTCTGTTCTTTTAAGTGGGGGAGAGGTTACTATAAATCTTAACCCAGCTAATATGGCCAAGGACAGTTGCCTGTGCATCTCCAGACCCAGATTTACCGCGCTCCAGTGTGTGGATATAATCATGCCGCTGGGTGCTGAGACAGCGTTGCTCCTAACGATCTCATTCAACTTAAAAAGTCATTACAGGTTATACGACAGGAGGTGCAGAGGAATAATCACTGGTCCATCTTTATTGAGAAGGCAGGCGGATGTTTGCTGCAGAAGCTGGGGATTTAGGCCGAGAAAGGACAGTAAAGGGACCCATGTGCAGTAGTGAGAAGTAATGAGAGTTTATTTTCTCTGAGGTCCTTTGGGTTAGCTTTCAGCTGTCTTGTACAGGACCATTATGAGAGCCAATCTTTCGGCAGTATCAGATCAATACAAAAGTTTTGTCTGTACCACATGATGCACAAAACCTAACAAGACAGTAAGTGTAAAACAAACATACTTCAGGCTTTCTTATGAACAATCCATTAAGTAAACAATCCCCATTATGATGGAATTTATTCTCAATTACCTCAGTTATAGATACGAAAGCTATATAGAAATCCAGGCATGCTGATAAAAATCAATATTATACAAATTGGACTGTATGTCATTTTCATATTCCTCCAGTTGTTGTAAACATCTCCAGTCAGCACAAAAGAGATGCACGCAGTCAACAAAGGACAGAAAATTATTTATTCAAAGGTAAGACAAATGCCCTCTATGACATCAAATAAGGGAAAAACAAATGTCGACACTAAGAGACAGGTGAAGCTTTCACGTGTCAAGTTCATACAGTAGAAGGAGGAAAAAAATGTACCGATTGGGAATGGATAAATATAAGACAAGATGACAGAGCCCTTCGTTCAACTGGAGAACAGTTTGATATGATTGTCGTCATGCTCCAGTCCTAAAAGCAGTAAGAGAAAAGATAAGAAACATCAAAAGCAATTTATAGCAGGGAGGAGGGGGGCAAACTTAATGCAACTCATGCACTTAATGGAGAAAGTTTGCATAGCTGTATAAAAGATGACTTCTTGACTGTGATGCCAGTGCTGTGCTTTTAGCCCTCTTTTTTCCATACCCGACATGTTTACTCCTGTTCTTCTTGACTTCTAACTTCGTCAACCTCTGTCCATCTCTACACTACGTTTCATAATCCTGGATGTGAGGAGACAGCAGGAGGGGAGCCTGTCTAGTGGTGTCACGTATGTCATGAGACCAACAAAGACAGAACAATAAGACAGTAAGAGCAGTCCACATCCTAGTCTTCCTCAAAGACCACAGGGGTACATGGAACATACCCCACACAGATCCCAACACTCCACTGTTCTCCTCTTGTCCCGTTCTGAAAATTAGACCCAATGGTGGAACTTTTCCATCTGGAAAAAGTCATGCAGTTTGTAGGTTTCCCTCTATGTAAAATGTGCTTCCTTGGAAAAAAAAAGAAAAAAAGGAAAGGCAAATACAGAGCCAAAGAGATCCAAAATCCTGTTTCCTCAATAGGTGAGCACTGTTTGTAAAGGACCAGGTGAAAACTCTTCAGAGCTGTAGAGGACAGGCACTACTATGGTCTCTATGTTTCCAAGGTGTTCCATGTTGTAGTCCAGAACTCGAATGGAGCTCAATTGAATAATCTCTCTTGAAGTAGAAAGCCCTCTTAGATTCGTATATGGAAAGTGCTGCAGGAGAGAAAATGGGGGAGGGGTGGAATAAAAAACAATTAAGACAAAAAAAATAACATTACTTTAATTAATTCACCAACTTGGCACAGCTATGGAGTTACTCATTCTAAAAAAACTGAAACCTACAGAAGGAAAAAAGGCAATAACACACAAAAAGGAACAAATCTATGACACATTCTGATTTATAAACTTGCAGTACTCCACCATTAACACGGTCTGTATGCACAGAAGGTTCCAATTGCCCATATGTCTGTCTGCTAGAACAATATAGAAATATAAAAGCAAATGGAAAATGGAAAGGAACCAGAAAGCGGAACATGACTTTTTAATACGTTTTCTCTCTGAATGGAGAATTGCTCTTGAAATAAGTGCAGTTACAGGTAAAATACTAAACGTCTGTTGTTTTTCCATTAAAACAAGTCGTTTGCCATTCGTTTTGAAAACTAAACTCATCCTTTCCTGATAAAAACTGGTTTCCATATATTTCATATGCAAGAACGTCAAATAAACAAACACAAACAGCAACATTTATTTTTCCTACAAACTATTACACCAACACAATTAGACAAGACACTGTAGGTTTATCCTGCTTTACTCTGGAGTGTGTAATACATTATTTCCCCTCATCCTTGAATACCCATTAACCACGATGAATGTGTCTGTGTAGCTGGATTCAGTATTAGCTTTTGCTGAAGCACCCTCGCACAACGTCTGAGCCATTTTGCACGCTCCATTGTGCTGTACTTCACGAGATGTGGATGATTGATTCTCCAGAATATTCTCTGTGTGTGTGGTGCCCTCCTTCTGTCCCACACTCTTTGCTGCCACTGCCCACCACATGGCTTCCTCTTCTTAATTATATTTTAACTGAAGAATTTATCACAAACTACTTGAGCAGATCGATGTTATGGCAGCCCTGCACTGTGTGACTGTGAGTGTCTAACCTACATCCCTACTCAAGGCTGGAATCAGCCCCAGTCAGACTAGCCTGTATCTAGACGAAAGGAAAATTCAAAATCAGACCTTCTCTTTCTCCAGCCTATTTTCCCTAGACATTTCTGAGCTCAGTTTCACACCAGTTTGAGACTATTTGACCATTTTCTTAAATTCAGCTCCTGAGACAGGGCCCTCCTCTAAACTCAGCCTGATCCCATTTTAAGGTCTTTTTCTTTTCTCCCACTGCTCTGACCTTTATTTTTCTCTAATCATACAATCATTCATACAATCCATAGAAAACATGATTGGCTTAAAAATGAGTACAATACCTGAAAATGTCCAAGTGATCAAATTCAGCTACAATTTTGAGATTCAGTAGGTTTTCAAAGATAAGAAAACTAAGGAGCTAATGAGTTCATAATCTCCAAACAAAAAAATTATTTATTTCAAATTAGATGAAGAAAAGACTGTCCTGAGCAGCAAAATCTTCCTCTGGATTTAGGCTTGAATTGCTGGTTAGAATTAAAATTCAGAATAATCTGCAGATTTCTCAGAACAAAATATGCAATCATTTAAAATAATCCCACACTGACTATCTCTGTCAAACAAACGTTTAAAAAACAAAATCTTGGTTAGAATATGAATATGTTTGAAATATAAATTTGACTGGCAGTACACAGTAAACTCCCTAGTGCTGGATTAACTTTTCCATTAAAAAAAGACACATTTAAAGGCTCATAACTCGCATCTCCAGAAGCCTAATTATAATATTTTGTGGACGTGACTGCTCCCAACCTCTTCATCCTTATGCAGAAATTAGGTATGATATTAAAATACAATTAATACAAAAGTATGATTTGAAACTTGATGTAGAAATTACATTTCTACATCAAAATATTTTTTTCAACAGTATAAAGTCTAATTAATTTGACTCCAGTAATTATCTTGTATATCAGGGACACAGAGATGGCTTTTTTTTTGCACCACTCTAAACTGCAGAGCACATCAGCCTTCTGTCACTCTCCTTCCCTTTGTGGCAGTGAGGCACAGCTGTGTAGTCCCAACAGCTTGTAAATGTTGAGCAGAGAAGTGGCTGCCCCATAAAATACATTGGAATGCTTCACAGTAAAATTACAGTTGGAGGCATACAGTTCAGTGGGTGCAGGCAAGCTAAGCTAGTATCAAAGATTCAGCACATACTAGCTGATTAAAGTGGCTTGATTCTGTTCCATGTTATTAGAGACAGATGCAGTATAAACAATACATATTTATATAGCAAGTAAGATGCAGATTTCTTGCATTTTGTAAGATATTTTAAACAATTGAAACATTATAATAGCACTTATCTCTTCCAAGCTATTTCGATAGGCACAGAGAACGTACTTACAGGAACATTGTCAGACCTGAATACACAGGAAAACATTTTACACTCTCGTGATTGCCTGCTAACGAACAGCATGCCTAATCAATGTAAGCTATTGCTGCTGTCATTAGAGCTCTTCATAGTTTTCTACTCTTAATTTGAAAATGGCAGTTGCTATTTACATATTGTACAAAAAGTTCATGAAAATTGCAACAAAGGAAATTTTGAGAAGTAGTTTTCAAGTCAACTCTTCAAAGATTTTCTATGGTCAGCAGTTATATGCTAATGATTTTATCTTCATCTGGGTAGTGGCTGTCTCTACAATTAACTAATTCTTCACAACCACAAAGATGAAAATGTGTGGTGCAGCAGTGCTAAAGGGGCCCCCTGCTGGCCAGTAAAGGATGAATAAACAAATAAACTGCCAAACTTTGGATTACTACACTTTTGACACTGAAAAATGGGTCTAGTAACGTCATAGTGTTACTCTTAAATCCATCCATGCAATGTCTGTATTCTAGTGATTCCACAAAACAGAAAGTTTGATGAGGAGTTGCAGGATTAGGCAGTAGTTCACACAAAAAAGTATGGACCGGTGAAGTGACCTCTTCTTGCCCTGAGACTTAACAGGTAGAGTAATTAACTGTAGAAGTGAAGGACTGAACAGTAAATGCTGTATTATCACTTGTAATGTAACTTCTTTAACTAGGACTTCTAGATGAATTTGTGCTTGGGTCCTCAGAAATGTCAACCCTGAAAATTTGAGCATTGGACACTAGAAAGTTTCATGACACTGGTAATTGAAGAGCACATTTCCAAAACTCACTTAGTCCAAAAGCATTTTCTTTCTGGAAAATTGTGTTTTACTTGTTTCACTTATTGGAAAGCAATTCAGGAAATCGTAAAGCAATTACAGGAAATAATTTTTTATTGAAAAATGTTCAATTCCTGTTTCTAAAGTGCAACTCCTGCACATTTATGGACAGAATTATCATGAAAACTATTTTTAAGTTCATCGATATTTATTGTCATACAATTATTTTCAAGTTTAATATTCATATCCTACTACATGACACAGCATCCGCCATCTTTGTTTATGATCTACCACCTGGGAGACCTGGGTAAGTAGTACCATTTGAGATTGTGTGAGTGGACTGAGTTCATTTTGGAAATTCACCTGATTTTATACCATGTATTACGCAAGCAATGATTGAGTTTTGGTCAGTTAAAAATTAGTGTTACTTAAAAAATCACAAACAATGGACTGAGAGAGTTTTGGCAATATGCTCTTCAATTGTTTCTGGAATCTAACTGGTGTTTAACATATACATTCCAGACATGTTGTATGTATGTCTCTAATTCACCCTGTGATGTGGATAATGATGAAAGAAAATAAACAAGCACCACTTATTCTGACCTTATTTGCATCATAACTGGGGTACAAGTAGCTTTCATACATTCAACAACATTAATATTTTGGAGTAAGTTCTTTTTTTAATGATTGGTATTGATTTGCAAGTTTAATATGGAATGCTGGTCTATGTCTCACATTGCTCCAGCGTTAAGAGTCTCTGATGATAAATGTGCACTGTATACAAAGCAGCTCTGTTAGCTCGTCTGCATTCTAATGAGAGGCCGCAGAGGCACACGAGTGTAGCACGGATGAGGGCATAGTGCCACTAAAATGATTAACATTACTATGAACCAGGGTAATGTTCTATGTCCATTAACATACCAGAGATAGACACTAATGAGAGAGAAAGGCAGATGGATGGGGAAGAAGGTGTGCTTCTTTTTTGCAACATTGCATTCACTGAACAGGCTGTTTTGAGGGGTCTCTCTCTCTCTCTTTCTCTCTCTCTCTCTCTCTCTCTCTCTCTCTCTCTCTCTCTCTTACACACACACACACAAAGCAAAGCACTGAATTCAAATCTGTATCCGTAAAACAATATTACAACTGTTATTGTCAAATGTCAGTAAATTTAAAGATAAATTACATTAATGCAGTGTTACATAGTTAAATATATGTAGTATTAAACAATCAGCCTTAACAATAACACCAGCTGTCTAATATTTTGTAGGCTTCTTTCATGCCACCAAAGCAACTCTCTTGAGGCATGGACTCATCAAGACCCCTGAAAATGTGCTGTGGTATCTAGAGACAAGATGTTAGTGGCAGATTCTTAAACCCTGCAAGCTGTAAGATGGCACCTCTATGAATCAGGCAAATCACCATTTGGCCCTTGTTAAAGTCACTCAGATTCTTATCTTGGACAAGTTTTCCTGTTCCCAACACATCAGCTTTGAGAACTGACTTCTCACTTGCTGCCTCATATGTCCCCCACTAAGCTGTTGCCACTGTAACAAGATAATGAATGTTATTCACTTCACTCGCCAGTGGTTTTAATGTTATAGCTGATCCATGTGTGTGGACAATGTTAAAAGTATTTATTAACACTCTGTACCTTAAAAAGTCAGGAGCCCTGGTGATCATGTTTTCAAAATCAGCAAAGGAGAGCTTGTTGTCTCCATCCAGGTCAGCCTCCTCAATAGCCTTCTCACACACCAAATTCACCTCCTCTGGTGTCAGCTCCTCCTTCGTTAGCTTGTTCAGAGTCTTCTCAAGGTCCTCCTTGCAGATGTAATTATCAACATTGAAATCTGTAAACAAAACACCATCAAGAACCTGTAGTTTGTACAGGGGGCTTACAATGTAATTCTAATGGAACTGCATCATTATGAAAGGTTTGATAAATGTAAGCTTACTGACACCACTGAAGTCAGGAGTTAAATGTCTATAAGGAGAGATGTTTTATACATTTATATGTGCTAATGAAAGGAGGCTCTGTTACCATAAATTTTGAATGCATAAATGGCCTTTAGCTCTCTGGGGGCCATTTCACTCAGGACCGAGAACATGTCCACAAAGTCATTGAAGCTGAGGTTCCCCAGGCCGTCCTCAGAGAAGGACTCCACAATCCTGTTTCGGAATGGGTTTTCCTGCAGAACACACATGGATACCATCACTGCAATAAAACTTCAAGTGAAAACAGGGAAACAGTGAAGAACAGATAAGAGCTACTGTGCCATTTGTCAAGACATTTGTCAGAGAAGGATCATAGATGATAAATCTTTAGTCTGAACACTGCTGCATGTGACTGAGCAGCACTGCCTCTAACACTTACAGTGTGTGCATGAGAAAGGCAGTTCTGCTGAGTGAGAAGCGTGTAAAATGAAGAAAGGCTGACTCTTCGAGCTGGCGCCCATATATTTCTCTTGCAGTG
The DNA here is from genome assembly GCA_037832545.1 of Rhabdalestes septentrionalis. Lineage (NCBI taxonomy): Eukaryota > Metazoa > Chordata > Actinopteri > Characiformes > Alestidae > Rhabdalestes > Rhabdalestes septentrionalis. The sequence goes on from JBBMFX010000122.1 coordinate 8,177,101, forward strand.
AACTCTCCAATGGCTGCAAGGAATTTTTATGCCCCGCACAACTGGCTGACTCAACAGCTCTGGGTATAGAGCCATGAGCACAAGGGAAGAGGTCAAACTTACGGTCTAAGCTCTGGCTCCAATTCTCCATAGAACAGTCTGTACAAGCCTATGCACCGTTTACTGCCCGCTGTGTTCTAGATCATTGTTTTATAGTCAGGCCACTGGATCCAGCCTGTATTCATAAGACACTCATAGGTGGGGTATTTTCATTAAAATGGACACAGAAAGGCCAGTCTGGAGAATATTATTATTATTATTACTGTTGTTGTTGTGTTATTATAAATTATGTATAATATTTCTATATACAGTACTGTGCAGATGTTTATATCAGCATTATAATCTTTCTGCCAGTAAAAACACAAGTGCATTTCACGACATAATTTACCATGTTTGACACTGTATGTGACAAAACCTGAATCTGAATTTGGCCGGAGCGCCGCTCCGGTGGTCTCGGTGACGTTACGGGTCCTGGTTTCAGACGCTCGAGACCCGATCAGTGTCTGCCTTTAACCTGCACAGTGTGTGTGTGTGTGAGAGAGCATGAACAGTGTCAAACTTCCCGCTGTGGTGTGTGTGTGTGTGTGTGTGTGTGTGTGTGTGAGTGTGTGTGTGTGTGTGTGTGTGTGTGTTTGGGCATGATCCCTCAACATGGATGAATTCGTGAAACATTTGGCCAGTTCTCACCAGAACCGCAGACTGTTGTTTTAAACAGACCTGGGATCAGTTAGTAACTGTGTTCTTATTTGTCTTCTCAAATCCAGGTGTGTTTGATGTCTGCTGTGTATAACTGCAGTATTTTTTGTTTGGTTGTTTTTTCTTTATGCGAATGTTTTTGTTGATGAGCTCAGAATTGTTTTTCCAAATAAAGCGTTTGAATTCCTTAATTTATTATTTCAAATTTGAGTACAGTGCGTGTGTGTGTGTGTGTGGCCCCCCAGAAATAGCAGTGGACCCCCCCTGTAAAAATTTCGACCTCGTTGAGTTCTGTGGCTCCGGGCAGCTGGGCGGAGTTTCTTTGGTTTGAACGAGCGGTGAACAGAGAGAGACGAGTCGACTCCTCCAACTCGACTCCTCGTGCGGTTCACTGAAGCCTTGTTCTCAGTATGAATGGAAGCGGTATTTAAGCCAATATTGGTTTGTAATTTTGTGGTAAAGATAAGGTGTCTCCGAACAAAATGGCGTCTCTTTTTTTTTTTTCCTTAAATATACTACACGGTATTGGTACACTGCCTGTACTATGCTATGTTTATAGTGTACATGTACTGTACTATATATCCTATAAAAACTGTGTGAGGGTTATAACTGCTTTTCAATGATTTGATTAACTATCGATGAAAGCCTGTGTTATTGTGAGGCAGTGCTAAATCTTTACTGCTGGATTCCACTCAGGCGTTTCCCTGCTGGATTTTGCAAGCCAAAATGTTTTGTGTGATTTGTGAGTTTACTGATCTGTGTTCCGTCTCCTGCAGGTGAAAGCCAGAGACGCAGACGGCGGCTCGTTCGGCTCGGTGTCGTACGCTCTGGGCTCCGGGCCGGGCAGCACCGCCCCCCCGCACTTCACCATCAACAAGGACAGTGGCCAGATCTGCACCAGCGCCAGCCTGGACCGGGACCAGGGCCCGACCAGCTACGACTTCACCGTTACCGCGGTGGATGGGGTGAGTGAGGCCATGCCCACTCTTCTGATCTTAATTAACGTCTGAGAGTATAATGGCGATAATATAATGATGTATATATACACACACGCAGTACTGTACAAACGTCTTGAGCCACCTCATTTCTTCCTGCGAATAACCTTGTGATGCAAAAACATTTTCTGTCATATTGTTGTTTTTCATACTGAGAAAACAGTCTAAAGTCACAAGGTTCTAGATAAAGGAGTTCCAGCCACTCAGCATTCAGCACCACCAGTACACTGATCAACGCCCCATCATCTGGAACCATCTGCTCCTGTTCTTCACTGGTTCAGGACTTCAGTTAGACGCTCTTTGTTCTGCTTGAATGATTCATACGTAGGTCACTGTGTGTCTTAACCAGCAGAAACATTCCTCTGAAACTGATCAGGTTCAGGGACTGGAGTCTTCAGGCAAAACATTTTTATGTATTAAGCAGAGTTAAAAATTAAAAATTAAGGGAGTATCTTTGGGGGCATATTTTGGGTTTAGACTATACAAATAGGCGTTTTTTAACATCACAAATGCCATTCTTTTCTACACTTTGTGTTCTCGGTACCTAACCCTCGCAGATTTCAGTGGTAGACTGTATTATATACCACCCCTTAATGGGTGCCAACGTCACCCATCTAACCTGACAGCAGTTCTACTGTTAAGCCTGATTTTGTGCGTGTGTGTGTGTGTATACAGAAAATCCAACAAATAAGCTTATATTGAGGAGGAAGGTTTGCAAGGAAGCCTGGCCTTTAAATATACCCAGAACAAATCTTCAGAAAGGTAACCAGTATCAGCACATAACACTTTAGGATTTCACCAGGCAGATTTAGGGTGTACTCACACTAGGCAGTTTGAACCGTGCCCAAGTACGTTTGAGCACCAAAGCGCGGTTCGTTTGTCTAGTGTGAGTGCTCTGTGCCCGGGCGCAGTTCGTTTAGCCGGCCCTGGCCCAGTTGGAAGAGGTGTGCCAGGGTGCGGTTCGGTTGGACTCGGGCGCGGTTCACTTGTAGTGTGAGCGCTAACCGCGCTGGAGCACGGAACAGGACGCATGACATCACGTTTTTGCGACGTTCGCAAAAACAATTTCGTGCCACAAAAGCGATAAACATGTTTAGCAACATTCTGTGTGAGGGCTGTGGACCACCGCGGACCAAATCACCCAAAATTACTAACAACAAAATAACCAGACGTAAGCGCGCTCCGGCGCGATTGCTAAAACCGTATGTGAGTGCGGGCCAGAGGGGGAGTGGGGAGGGGGGGACAATCGTACCCGGGCCCGATTTAAGGCAACCGTGCCTAGTGTGAGTACACCCTTAAAAGAGAACATGGGTACAGTAAACAACTGATCATCAGTCCAGAGCCCAGACCCAAAAACCCATCACAGAGGAGGCTTTCCTCAGCCAAGAGTCAATTATTAACTCATAAGAAAGGGCCCTGAGACGTAATCCTCTGTAAATTAGATTAGCCCATCTGGAAGACAAAATATATTTGGACTATAGAGTTCAGAATGAAGCGTATGAGGGAGGCAAACAGACGGCGCCCATTCTCGTCCCTGAGAAATGTCACCTTTATTCCCACGATCGTCGCCCCAGGAGTTCTCCACTCTCCACTTCTCATAGCACTGCTCCTTGTCCTCCTGAGAGAGAGAGAGGGAGAGAGAGAGAGACACGGGGGAGAGAGAGAGAAAGAGACAGAGAGAGAGATAGAGAGAGCAAGACAGATACAGACAGAGAGAGAAAATGACCGCAACAGGGACAGTGAGCGAGAGAGCGAGAGCGAGAGCGAGAGCGAGAGAGAGAGAGAGAGCGAGAGAGAGAGAGAGAGAGAGAGAGAGAGAGAGAGAGAGAGAG
>JBBMFX010000122.1:8200922-8218056 GCA_037832545.1 Rhabdalestes septentrionalis
AATGCCATCTTTATGGGGCTTGCTTTGTTTACTGGGGAAAAGTCATGCTGGAATAGAAAGGTTCTTCCTCAAACTGTGTCCCAAAAGTTCATGACATTGCCCAAAGTGTCTGGGTTTGCTGAAGCTTGGTTGCCCTTCACTGGAAGTAAACGGCATAGTCCAAACCTTGAAAAACAGGGTCCCAATACTTTTGTCCATACAGTGTAGCCTATATATTGTGAAAATCAAATCTGAAAATGGGCATTTGATGGTCAGGTTGCAGCTTCATATGCCAAAAGAGTCTTACAGGTTATATAAAAATGTTCAGGAACATTAGATAAGAGCAAACCTGAACCCAGCACTATCTGCAGCCACACATGATGTGAGGCAATGTTTATTGCTGATAATGAAAGACCGGTAATTCAGGTATGGTTTGTAGATTAATTTAACTGGTATTTTAAGGCCTGTTTTTTAAATCAGTAAAGATGAGCAAGGAACACAGAAGTAACTTTCCTGTGGAATTGCATGCTACTAAAAACATTTTTTAGGACTGATGGCCTATTAAAGCGTCTAAACATCAGAGACCTAAAGTGACACGTGGCCTATCAAAGCTCTTGCTTAAATTTTACCGTCAGTAACCTTTGCTTTTGCAGTCCTAAAGCGTTCCTCTCCATTGTTAATGCATGTTAGTGGTTGTTCAATAAACCAGCAAATGTCCCTCACAGATGTGCTCATTACTATGAGGGTTTGGCTCTGAGATTTTGGTGCTTACCCTGATATAGCAGAGTTTACCATTACGCCATAGTAATAAGGACTGATTCCTTTACATAATAATATTCAACTGGCCCATGTGCCCAGGATCTTTGGAGCCACTCTCCCCATAATTATTGTAATTACACCAGGGATTAATCCTACCTCTACAAAATGTTTTCTGTTGGTAGGGTTCATAAGTAGACCTGTTCTGTAAGATTAATCCCTGGTTTCAATGGCCATTTCCATTTCACTCCTGCATGCATCATGCTTTCAGTCTTGGACTGAAATAAAACAAATAGTAAATCACCTCAGTTCAGATTACGTTTGCTATTGAGAAGCTTTGCTATTAGCTGGGCCTTACAGTACCCTCTTTCCACAGTTGGTCATCAGCCATGCACACAAGGGTGTGTTAGTGCTTATCTTTTTCCCCAAGTTACTTTTAGGGGGCTCATGATGGTTTTATCACTGTTTAAAACCTCAGGATTTTGCATTATTTACAGGCATAATGTTCCCAAAGACCAGCAAGTGAATGATTGTGATAAGGAGGGTTGCCGTCCAAGCCTTTGTTGATAATTAGCTGCATTGCTCAAATGGTAATACTTGTTGGAAGCCTCAACCAGAATACTCATCTTTTCTGTGACCATTTCCTCTCATTAGTCACAACAAGGTCATGTAATCTAAATGCAGCAATAGACAAACGCAAATACTGCCCTGTAGTGTGATTATTGGTGGAGTTTGTAGTATTGTGCATTTCTTTGGGTGCGTCCAGATTGTTGAAAGGGGGGTGTTCTCTTGAAAAACTATGCAGTCCTCTGGCAGAGACATGGCTGAGTGTGCTCTCACAGTTTTAGAAGTAATCACTGGCTTGTCTAGTCATGTACCGGTCTTGCCCTGACACCGATTCATATATAATACAGTTGTAATCTACAACACATTAATCAAAGAATTATAAGCTGAAAAGTGAATGTCAGCACCCCCTTGTGTAAACAGGTTTAGACTGGTTCCTGTGCAAATGTCACATTGTTCTCTTTTGTTCTGCTCTCTTCTTCAGGTTTCCCGTGTCATGGGTGCTGTGAAGAGCCAAACACAGCCTAGAACATTTTCCAGAGGTGTAAGTAAAAAAAAAAAGAAGGAATTTCCTTTAAGACCATGTATATTCATAAAAGTGCTCATATTTTTAAAATGTAATGTTACCAGAATAGATTCATGAGTATATTGGTATGCTTTTTAATAGAAAATTTGATGGATGGGTATAGCCCCAGGACTTTTGAGTAGTCAAGTGTTGTCGTGGATGCAGCTCTTAGTGGTTCCCGTCATGAGAGTAGTCTGCTTCCTCTCCCCCATAAACATATTGCACAAATTCAAGGTCTTCAGCATACCAAAGAGAAAAAAAAACAGTTTAACTAACACTTTAAGATTGTGCTTGATAATGGGAGCAATAATCGTTTGATATTGTTTATTTCTGTGTGAGTAAAAGTTGCAGTTGAAATGGGTAACTAATCTTTGTTAAATACTGATGTGCTGTGGTAGTAATGCCTTGTGTGTTTTGAAAGCCTGACTCTATATTTTACTTTCCAGATGCAAACTGTGACAATAATTCCAGGAGATGGAATTGGTCCAGAGATCTCCACTGCAGTTATAAAAATATTTGAGGCAGCAAAAGTAAGAGCTGAAAAGAAACCCCTATTTTCCAACCTGTTTTTTTGTTAGGAAGACATGTGTCTGTCTATTTTGAACGACAGGCACTGTGTTTTTGTTTGGAATGTTTGCCTGTCACATGATTACCTGTATTAATGTAGACTTTGCTGTATGAAAAATTGAAGCATTTTAAGCTTGTGAAGCATGTGTTTGCCTCCACATGCTGGTGATATGAGTGTTGAGTGTTGGGGCTAGCTAGTTCGTAAAACTATGGAGAAAATTAGAGAGAAATATTAAATGTATGATTTTTTTTTGTCTGCAGGTTCCCATTCAATGGGAGGAGAGAAATGTCACAGCCATCAAAGGACCTGGAGGCAAATGGATGATCCCTCCAGATGCCAAAGAATCAATGGACAAAAGCAAAATAGGATTAAAGGGTACATGCACTCACCTCCTTATACATTATGTTGTCTCCTTAATGTATTTTGTGTTGTTGTTCGTAACTTGATTACTGATGCGTAGGACCTCTGAAGACCCCAATTGCTGCTGGCCATCCCTCCATGAACCTGCTGCTTAGGAAGACCTTTGACCTGTATGCCAATGTGCGTCCGTGTGTGTCCATTGAGGGCTATAAGACCCCTTACACAGATGTGGACCTTGTCACCATCCGAGAAAACACTGAGGGAGAGTACAGTGGAATTGAACATGTGGTATGCAATTATTAACTTCAAAGGTTAACTTCACAGATTTTAGTTTTGTATCAGATCCATCCAAAACATTACAATAAATGCAGAGGCCAGCACATTGTGATTTAATGCTTACTAGTTGCAGGCTTCATCCACTGCCTGTTTAAATCGGGGGTGCTGGTGGTAGAAATTGACAAGTATTTAACTGTATCCATGTTGGTTTTTGCTGTATTGGTATATCTGTATTTATTCAAGGCAAGGAAAAACGCTTGCTGCTAACAAACACTTTTTAGAGAGATGTTGCGCCAGCACAAACCACTATAAAAGTTTAACTGATACTTGACTTTTACAAGGCTGTGCAACACCAAGATCTCCTACACGTGTTTATTTAGGCTGAGATATATTGACTGGTACAAACTGGCATATGATTTAAGCCATACCAGAAAAGTGTGCCACACATGATGGGCTCCCAACTGACCTTTCACTGTAGGGGTCAAGTATTCAGACCTGTACTCTTCCTAGTGTATGCTACACATGTACTTGTGGAGAATATGGTGAAGGAGGATACATCTGACCCTGACCATATCACTTTGTCCCACATCTCTGTACATCAGTTTTGGTGGTGATTTTATACCACCAAACTGAGTTAGGCACCCTATTATAATATCCCTCCCTGTGCTTGTGACTGTTCTTTCTGACCCATCCTTCACTGACCGTCTCAATCGCCTGGAGAACAGGTGCTTGTCTGTTGTTCTTTACGTAGCACACTAATGTGGGTGCTTTCGGGCACAGTTTTATTTACTGATGTGTTTCCCATTAATCTACTTGTAGATGTCAATGTTCCTATTAAAACACTAGCCATTTGAAACTATTGTCATCCGTGCCCCAGTATGAACATTTTTTAATTAGTCACTTGGATTGTTTCCACTTGCCATCTTTGTTATAGATGTCACTTAGCGCGTTCAAAATGAAACTGCCGCTACCAGGAGGTTGGAGGTTGCTGTCATTGCGTCATGGTTTTTTCTCGGCAGTCCGTGCTTCTTTAAGCCTCGTCTGGAGACAACTGTTTCGTTTTGATAGAGAATAAGAAATAAAATCCCTCTGATTTTAATCCATTCTGACGACTTTAATTACCGTATTTTTTGCCCTATAAGACAGGGAGAAAAGTTGGTGCGTCTTATATAACGAATATACATTTTGCCTGCATTAAAACTGCACCTAACTTTGTGTGGTCCATTGGACTGTACCTTTCCTTGTATATACGCAAGTTATTATATTAATATCATAAATGAACGATTATTCGACTGATCGCTAAAATGCGGGAGTGACAGTCGACTGGGAATATCTTTAGTCAGGGGCAGCCCTAGATGTCACAGAGCATGGTAGGATATTTAGGGTAGGATTTGTGTATGTTTTACAGATAAGCTCTATCTTTTCAAATATCGTACCTCCTCTTCATTACCATAGTACAGCACAATGCGTTTGTGTGTTTCAGTGGACCCTCTGTATAATAACCTTTTCACCTCGGGGCACAAAGATGAAGTCTTGTCCCATCACGCCCCCTTCACTTGTTTTCTCAATCAATTTTTCACACAGTGCTAGCAGGAGTTCAGTGGGCACTCGCAACTTGTTTTTCAATGCAGTTTACTGTAGGTAGGTTCAGAAACCTGCTTTTCAATTAGAAAATATTCCAATGTATTCTACTCCCTGCCCTTGTATGTCCAGCAAGTGGTTGGTTAATTTAATCTAATCTAATCACCTTACATCCATCCTCCATTCCTTCATTTGTCCATATTTAGCAGTCTTGTTGTACTGTAATTGTCTGTAATTGTCACTCCCTTTTAGGGGCTTTCATCACTCCCATCCAAGTATATGTCCTACAGAATGCCAAATAGAGTACATTTTAATATGGAATTGATTTTTGTTTGCAGTATTATGTGACATGCCATCTTAGTGTTTTGTTCTCCAACTCTGCGGTTTCAGATTGTTGATGGGGTCGTTCAGAGTATAAAGCTGATCACAGAAGATGCCAGCCGACGTATCGCTGAATACGCCTTTGAGTACGCCAGAAACAACCAAAGAAACAGTGTAACAGCTGTTCACAAAGCCAACATCATGTGAGTCACAGCTGAACTTTTTGTAACACTGAAGACATACCATTAACTTAATTATTTTTAAAATGAATCTGAACAATCATTTTCAGAAAAAATTAACTGGAGACACTTAGGTCGAGATTTTTTTAGGTTAAAATAAGTTTTAATATGTCAACATGTAAGTTATGTGCCTAAGATAGCTTAGCTAGCTTACATGATTCCTTCTAACACCTCTGAACAGGAAATGTTATATTACAACAAATTATATAAAAACAAATTTTACTATTAGAGGTTAAGTTGATAGTTACTAAAGTTGTAGAATTTAATGTAGCTATAGACAAGAAAAAATGTCTTTAGGAAGATATAACAGATCTTAAATTGTTGCAGTTATCATTGTAAAAAACCTTGTTTAAGGATGGGCTGATAAGTGACTGTGAACTGATCCTGGGGACGAGGGTTCTTCAAAATTCTCTTTGCTGGCAGGAGGAAACATTAGCAACTAGCATAGTTCATATATGCACTTTTTTTTACATTTACTTGGTGAACTAATGAACACCTCGTTCATTTCATTGAAGCATTTTACCCCTTGTTGCAGAAGTAACCCAGTGAAAAATCTCATATTTGTTGTTGCTTGCTCACTTGTCTGCTGCAGGCGGATGTCGGATGGGCTGTTCCTAAGGAAGTGCAGGGAGGTTGCTGAGAATTACAAGGATGTGAAATTCACTGAGATGTATCTGGATACAGTGTGTCTGAATGTAGGTATTACTTTTTAAGTGTGGGGTCATCCTTCCATTAAATTGGATCTAATTGTGTCCTGCTTCTTTCTCAGATGGTGCAGGATCCCACCCATTTTGATGTGCTTGTCATGCCAAACCTTTATGGTGATATTTTGAGGTAAGCTCAAGAAATGCGATCTGTCTTTGAACCTCATTAATCCGTCACAATTTGCATCATGATAAAAAATGCACATTTCTGGTTACAGTAGAGAACTCTTAATTCCTGGCCTGTTTAGTGCACTTCTGATGCCAGGTGCTTTTATTTCAGTGATCTTTGTGCTGGGCTAATCGGTGGGCTTGGAGTGACACCTAGTGGGAACATTGGAGCCAACGGTGTTGCCATATTTGAATCGGTATTTGGGAGATTTTTTTTTTCTGAATAGAAACTAAATCACATGCCTTACTGCAGAAATGTTCCATTGTTTTAAAGTATTTGTAGCGAATTAATAAACTTTTTAACAGGTTCATGGAACTGCACCTGACATAGCTGGCAAGGATCTAGCCAACCCGACCGCCCTGCTGCTGAGTGCTGTTATGATGCTGAGGCATATGGGACTGCATGGGCATGCTAAAAATATTGAGACAGCTTGCTTTGACACCATTAGAGACAAGAAGGTATGGTGTTTAATCATTTGACCGAGATTGTAGAAGGTAGGCAACAGATTTCCTGAATAGAAATTGGCTTCTCAAGTTATAATACCAAACAATCTTAATAAGGAATTTCTACATTTTATTATTTTAAAGTTACATCATTATCTGCTTTATTGTAGGATATTATATTTCACTGTCATGTGCTTCCTTGTTTTAGGTTTTGACAAAAGACCTTGGTGGAAATTCAAAGTGCTCCGAGTTCACAGCGGAGATCTGCCGAAGAGTTCAGGACTTGGAGTGAATCCCATCAGCATTCGTGTGTGTTTGGTTTACTTCCCAAAGACACGAAAACAAAGTTGAATTCAACTTCATATCATTCTGATATCTGCGCACAATTATACTATACATGTTAAGTGTCTTTAAAAACAAAATGACTCCAAGGTTTGACTTCTTAAATGTTTATTCTTACTCTTCCTCCAAAATACACAAACATCTTGTCCTATGGTATGTGTGGGGGCTTTTTTTCCCGTTGAAAGATAATTACGTAACCTAAGATATTCCTTATTTATTGGCTGGAAATATTCTCTGGTCTGACACATTTCAACATATATAACTTTACAAATCTGTCAAATCATTGTTCAGTGTAAAAGATGAATACATTAAAGTTACTGATATTTTGAAAAGTACTTGTTGGCCTTTATTTTCTAGCAATGGAAATTGTGTTGAATGTTTAGACAAGCATTAATGATCTTAAGTAAATATTTTCAGTGAATGGATGGGTTTGTGAATGAGTCGCCAAAGCTCACCAGGTGTTGTCATGATATATGAACGACGCTAATGACCACTGGATTTTACACAATGTTACCAACATTAGCATGATCTACTAAACTACTCTTTTAAACAACCACACCTCCAACTAATGCAGAGTGATTTGTTACCTTATATGTTGCTGTGTCGTTGAATACACATTTCTAAATCTGAAGCATACTGGCTGCGCACAGTTCCAGTGACACAAAAACCACTTGTATTAAATATGACTACAGTTTCAACACGTACCAACAACTTAAACTATTTACTTGACCATTTGTTCAGGTGTAGACAGGAAATAGTTAGACTCGACATACAACAGGAATATTCCATAAAATCAAAATATCGAAAATTAAATTTCTGTCCTGATTGAGTCCATGGCATTACCAACTAGAAAAAGTTCTCTTGGGTCTGTTCGAGCCAGCACGTGCTCTTAGACTGGAGATAGGAGGGATCCAATCTTTTTTCAGTCTCTATAGAAATGTTCTATTTCATTGTTGTATATCTTGAGGACAACTTTTCTTCGCAGTTTCATGGTTGGACCTAAAAAGTGACAAAATATTATCGCAATACCTAAACAGGCTAATGTGATCAAACTATTGGGTTAAAAAAATATATATATACATACTCACCCAGCTCTCCTCCAGGAACTGAAAAATCCATCCCTAACACGGTCCATTTCTGAATGCGCTGGGCATTGGAGGTGGCCTTAGCATTTACCCGAGCAATACCTTCCTGAATGGCCTGATTCACTACCTTGTCTTTTCCGCCAATTATGTCTGAAACTTTTGTTGCATGGCTCCCAAGTTGCTGACAGTATTCCACAGCCTCTGATGTAAGATTATCCGTGGGTACCATGGTTTCAGTATCGGTGACACACTGATCAAGAGAGGACAAACGTGAGATACATCTGAAGTTTTAGCTTATTTTGTAGAGTGACGGTTAGCACATGCTCACCTTTAACGTGAGCAGCATGGACAGGAACTTCTTCTTGTCCCCTATCAGCATGGCATTGCTTATAATAGGAAGCTCCTGTTTTACAGCATCCTCTATTAGAAGTGGTGGGATATTTTCTCCACCAGCTGTGATGATTAACTCTAGATACAGAGATACATGTAAGTGGCATTGCTTTACATTAAGAATATATTTTAAAAGAATTAGCTAGATAATATTAAAACCTGCAGAAATAAAAATGAATTTATAGTCGCACATAGTTAATAATGGTCATTTAATATTGAACAATTTTACCTTTAATCCTTCCAGTGATGTAGAGGAAACCTTCCTCATCTGTTTTGCCCAAGTCTCCGGAACGTAGCCAGCCATCCTCATCAAAGGCTTCCAGTGTCTTATCCTCCATGTTGAGATACCCCATGAAGATATCGCGGCCCCAGAGACACACCTCTCCGTTGCGTTCGGCGTCAACATTGATTAGTTTACACTTGCAACCAGGAACCACTTTTCCACATCTAGGAGTTCAATGTTACAGTGAATGAAATTAGTGGGCGCTTCCTTAAATTGAGACTTTTCACACTAGATATTTACCCTGTTAGAAATGTACCTTGATAATTTGTAGGTTTTTGGACCAGACATAAAATGAGGCCCACTGCTCTCACTCATCCCATAGGCCTCATATAAAGGAATATTGAGACTAAGGAAGAACTGGACAGTGTCATTTCCGATAGGAGCTGCCCCAGAGAAGAACTTCTGGCAGCAAGAGAAGCCCAGCTCGGCACGAAGTTTCTCCAGGACCAGGGAATTTGCTAGATTAAAGAGAAATGACTTCTCCTCATCCCTGTTCAAGAAACACAGAGACATTAACTAAAAGTCTCAACAGTACCTGTTAACTAATTCAGTAATTACCTAATGTGAGTAATATTCTTACTTTGTGTACTTTTGATTAGCTTCCAAACTGACAGATAGGGCCCAGGTCACCAGTTTCCTTTTCAAGTATGAACAGCGTGAGATTTCATGCTTTATTTTCTCCATAATTTTTTCCCAAACACGAGGAACTCCCATATGGGACGTAGGGGCAGCCTCTCTAAGAGTATGTACCAAGCTCCCCTGGAATTGAACATCAAACCAAAATTAATAGTTTTTATTAGTAGTCAGTCCCTTAAAATAACAAGGATTCTCTTTTCTTTACCTTCAAGGCATCGGGCTGGGCAAAATAGACCAGCTCCCCCCACTGGATTCCTGTCCATAGATCATATATTTGAGCAGCAATATGGCTGAGTGGTAGGTAGCTCACTATGGTTTCCTGTTTGATTTCAGCAGGCTGCATGTCTCCAGCCCGGCTTGCATGATGTGCTGTCCATGTGATCTACCAAAATGCAGAATACAGAAGCTTTGCTCATTTACAAGAATTCACAAGTGAGATAACATCATTGAATATAGAATATCTATATCCATATTAGTTTATGAGAGAATGTGAACAGTTTCCCAGACAGATTAAGTTTGGATGAGCCATGGAAACATCGGATTTTGTAACCAATTCTATACATACTCTACTGCACATGTTCTTGAGTATTGATCAAATGTGGAGAAAACACCCAGCATTTTAATACTCCCTCATGGCTGGTTTCCATAGTGGAGCATCCCCAAGCCCCTGATTCACATACATTGTCATGACTGAGCATAACGCCTTTCGGCATGCCAGTGGTTCCAGATGTGTAGATGAGCACACAGCACTGGTTGGCTTTTTGGCTGGTGATGATGTCATCAAGTGTTTTGTCAGCAATGTCCTGGCCAAGACCCATAAACTCCTCCCACTGTCCAAAAACACAGACATGGTTACACAGGTGCCAGTCATTCAAATGTTCGGGCTGAATTGTTTCACTCACCGTGTAGAGATTGGGTAGTTTTTTCTGTAAGGATCCAGAATACTGAACGATGGCTTTCAAATGTGGCAGACGATCTTTAATCTGCGAAAGAATTGACGCAACATTAGAAGAGATCTTCATGTACTCATAAAAAGAAGGAGACACTATCTCATTACCTGTAAAATTTTATCCAGCTGCTTTTGGTTTTCCACTACAATGATATTTGCTCTAGAGTCATGAGCCACATAAAGACAGGCTTCTGGTGAATTAGTGGTATAAATTCCAGTTGTTAAACCCCTGTTGGAATTAAAAGAAAACATGAAATATGTATGTAAAACGCTGCTTCTACAATTTAGAATGATATGTGTGTCTCACCCTGCAAAGACGGCTCCTACAGCAGAAATGAACCACTCTGCTGAATTGAATCCTAAAATGGCCACACTATGGAAACGCTCCAAGCCCAACTAAAGATAACACAAAATAAATACCATTAAACATTCAGATTCTCAAGACTATACAAAACAATTTCTATAGTGTTGTTAGTGAGCTACATTGAATCTGGGCTAAGGTTTTTACAAATAATATCAAAAAAGCAGTTTTTTTTAGGTCACCTTCAGAAAGCTCTTGGCAGCCTTTCGACAGCGACGGTAGTATTCAGAGAAAGTGATCTTTTCCCATTGCTTTTTCCTCTTGGTTGCTAAAGCAGGCAAATTGCCATATTTCTGAATGGAGTTCAGGAACATCTGATGCACTGTAATGGGTTCCTGTGAACAGTGTTCATCAGTTCGTAATAGCACTGATCCACTTGCCTCTGTGGTCCAAAGCGACTGAGCCGGGGCCAGAGAGGCACGCACCAGAACTTCAGCACACTTTTTCTCAGCTGTGAGGAGCACAACACACTGACCATCAGCATCAAATGCATTTTTTTTCAGTCATTTGAAACATAGAACCTATAATAGATCAAAAGATTTATGCGACAACATTTAATGACTAAACTTTAATTACATAGACAGTCACAGAGAAAGCTGCAAAACAAAGACAGCAAGAGCTGAAACTCAAAGCAGGATTACTCACTTGTCCCATTATGCTTAACTGGCTCTTTCTTCCCTTTTTTCGCCGAGTCTGTCATGAGCTCAGAAGAAGAGTGCTCCAACCTGAGTGAGAGGGGACACAGTCTGTGAGAGGAGGGAGCTCCAGCTTCAGAACTGGTGCTGCACCGGCGGATCACATGGGTTCAGTGAAGCATTTTAAGCTTAAACAATGTCTGGCTTTAGCTATCAAGTGCCAAAGCCCCTGCGGCTTTCTTAGAATGAAGAGTTCACAGGATGCGTGAAAACCATTTGTTCCTATTCGTTCCCTTATTCCTAAATTCACCATTAAAACACACATTCAGTCAAAAAGCACACCAGACTGCCTTGGCATCTTTTCTTAAAACCTGTCTGAATGTTTTACATCCTTTCTTTTTACAGGCAGTACGACAAAACCTGGCATTTGCTCTGATTTTGGTTTCCGCCTCTCATTTTGATTCAAAGTGTGTTTCATAGACGACACAAATGCTTGCTGAAAGTTCCAGTTCTTTCAGGCTTCATAACACTGCCAAGCTCTCTTCGAAAAAGAAGCAATGTCCCATGGGTATGTTAAATCAAGTGATTTACAAAAGTAAATGCTATGTTTTTCCTGAATAGTTTAGTTTAAGAGAAATTAAGAGAAAAAAGTCAGACGTATGTAGGCAGTTCATCCCTTGTACTTTTTCACCAAATTTTTTGTTGTTGTTACAAACTCTCTTGCAATTACATTAATTACATTATTGCATTCATCATATCATTTCCAGTGTTACCTCATGTTTCAGCAGACAGTATATAAATAATTTCAGTGACACTACCATGCACTATCAGTGAAAGAATTTAAAAACTGTCTGCTGAAACATGAGGTAACTGTCAGTGAAAGAATTTTGAAGTATGACACTGTATTCCATATACATAAAATCTACATACCTGTTTTGAACTCTTTCCTCAGTACTTCTATTGCAGGCCATTGGTTGGGATGTTCCATTGATGCTCATGCTGACTGCTGTGCTGGTATTTGCTGCTGAGACGCCTTTGAGTTCATGGCACAATAAATAGATGAAGCCCCCCCCCCTTTTGTTCCCCCCCAGTAAACAGTCACAATTCAGTAAGACTCCAGGATGCTCCTTTACTCCTGTCTTCAGATAATCACATGCACGCTGTTTGAGGGTTTAGCATAGGAGCTACCTTAAGAATAATTTCAGCAAAATTCAATGATTTGTTGTTTTACTGTGTCATATCTTTTAATTTGACCTCAGTCAGACTGAGGTCATATTGCGCATGGCAATGACCTTTGGCCCACTTTTGTAGGCTACAAACAAACTAGGGGTACATTAGATTCTCTGTTACCTTGACTGTTGATTGGCCAGATAAATTCGAAAGGTCTGCTCTGTTGCTGATTGGTGGGTGCATGGATACATTAAGTTGGAAGTTAAGGAACAAAGTCCTGAAGGGTTCAAGAGGTACACACTTTAAAAAGGTACTACACAGGATTATTTGAGCAAGACCATGTAAGAAACCACATAAAATCATGTAAAAAAAAAAAACGTGTCCAAAAAACCTATCCACTGTTTTTCTATGGCATCACACAAAGAACCCAATTTTTAATAGTGAAGGTGTGAAAATCACAAAAAGAGCCCAGAAAAAAAGCACAGAAATTATGAATACCTACACATATTATAACGATTTTAAAAGATTCTACCATTTGAAGTGTCTGCAATATCAGTTAATGCACATGCCTGTAGCTGACTGCTGTTCTCATCTTTGGTAATGGAACTCAAGCTTACTGATAAAAAAAAAACATGCTAATTATATAAAACAGTGAGTGTACAGAGCCTAATATACACCACTGCTAAGCAATGTAACCATAAAGATGTGTTCAGTATTTGTGTGGCACATAATAACAGAATTTAATGTGAAGTGATAATGTGTGTTTGTGTAAAGTGAATGATCAATCAGATTATACATCATTTTATAATAGCATCTTTGCATCTCCATGCGTTAGGAAATAATCACACCATAGGCTTGAATCCATTGGAGTTTGTGGTACTTACTATTACCCTTAACAAACAAACTTATTACACATATAGGTTACTGCTTTAAAATGAAAAAGGCTATTATTATTTTTTAGAATAATCCCCACTATTATGAATTGACTCCAAAATGGTGATTTCTATACCATACTAAATTATTACATTGAATGATAAAAAATAATCAACACAGGTCCCTTTCAAAACGCTTTTGAATCATCCAAAAGTGAGAGTAGAAAATTAAAAAAATATATATTTAAAAGGAAACCTAAAGTGTGTGTAATAGTAATGCTCTCATGGTTGGTTTGAATCCCTAAGCCCCCGACACAAATACATTGTCATGGCAGAGCATAACTCCACACAGCATTGGTTGTTTTGTTTTTTTGCTGCTGATGAGGTCATTAAGTATTTTGTCAGTAATGTCCAGACCCATAAACTCCTACTTATAGCCATAGGTGCCAGTCATTCAAATGTGTGTTCGGACTGAATTGTTTCACTCACTGTGTAGATATTGGGTAGTTTCTTCATTAAAGATCCATAATACTAAATGATGGCTTTCAGATGTGGCAGACCATCTTTAATCTGCAAACAAAGTAATGCAACATTAGAAGAGATTTATTTGTTTTAACAAAGAAAAGGAAACATCAAAACTTTATTATCTGCTTTGTGTAATTAAAGCAGATTATCTTCAAAGTCACCTTAAGAAAGCTCCTGGCAGCCATTGATAGACATGGTAGTATTCAGAGAAGCTGATCTTTTCCCATTGGTCTTTTTTCATGAGTTCATGAGCATCTGATGTGCTGTAATTTACATCCACTTAATGATGATTTTCAGATCTCTACACTGTTGCATGAGTTAGAGAACAATAACCTGATACCTGCCCAAGCATGATGGGTTGTTTTTCTCAGTTTTGTCACAAGTCTAAGAGCATGATACAGTAGTGTGGAATATTACTGCTTTTCACCACAGTTTCCAACTCCATTTCCTTTTCTTCCCCATAGATCTAAATGCGATTAAATATTTTTGTCCTTTCTGAAACACTAGCCAGCTGAGTTGTCTTTGTGACAGAAGCCCGAGCCACCCAGGCCCCTGTAACGAAACCTCATTCAAAGTAATTTAGCTCTTTTCCTCTTGCCAACTTGATCCAAAAGCAAGGCAAACTCAGCCTGATCAGCATTTTAAGACATGCCACAGAGAACAAGTGGCATATTCTTTACTTAACTGTATCAGGCTCTCATACCTCTCTGCTCATTTAGGCTATAGCTTTACTGTCTCTGGCTCTTATTCTAAAAAAGGTCTTTCATTTAACAAGACCATATAATCTTACACAGGGATCAAAATTGCAGGAAAGCATGGATTCCTCTGAGTCTAACTTTAAGTGTAAAATTTAATGATATTTATCATTGGTCCATACTCAATCTCACTCTGATTTCTAGAATGAATTCTGTAAAAATGAATATTTTTCCTAAGTTTTTATATTTATTTAAATGCTTGCCAACCCTACTCACTAAAGCCTTTTTTAAAAAGATAGATCGTTTAATCTTATCCTTTATTTGGGACGAAAAAACAGCTAGGATACGTAAAGAGCTGCTGCTGAAGCCCAAGATATGTGGAGGTTTAGCTCTGCCAAATTTTAGGTTCTACTATTGGGCAGCTAACCGTAGAATTATCCAGTATTGGTTAAGAAGAGAAGAACTGTCCTCACCTTTGACTTGATTGGAGATGGAGGCAACCTCAACTAAGCCTGCATCACTGCCCTCTCTGGTTCACTCACCCATCATGTTCACAAAAAATATATGTGTTAAAAACACTCTGAAGATTTGGAATCAATTTAGACTTTACTTTGGATTCCGAACAATTTCTTCACTTGCCCCTGTGACCACAAACCCAGCGTTTCCTCCATTTTTAATCTGGTGCAACCTTGGTATTAGAACATTCAGAGGTCTCTATATTAATAATACATTTGCTGCATTTGAACCGCTAGTAACTAAATTTGGTGTCCCCAGACACACACAAGTCGATGCTTTCCTTATACCTCTTCCAAACTTAAAGGGCTCTCTATCAACATTATTCCCAAATCCTTTCCTTACAATCACCTTCACTAAATCATATAAAGGTGGCATGAGGGGACGAATTGGGGAAGGGGTATCGGACTAAATTTGGGAAACGGCACTAAAAAGGGCCCCTACAAATCATGTGCATATGTTTTGGAGATGCCTGGCCCTGCTTGAGTTCTGTACTCATATTTTCAACACCCTCTCAGAAATATGTGAAACCCAGATTGACCCAAACCCTTTTATTGCATTGTTTGGTAACCCACTACCCGCTCTAAAACTGACAAATCTCTTTAGTGAAGTAATTTCTTTTACCACTTTTTACTACTTTGTTCACTACAGAAACAAAATGAAATACACTGCAAATTAAAAATGACAAAAACAATAAAAAGCAGAAAATGCACTGCAAGTCAAAAAAGACAAACAAAAGAAAAATGCGCTGCTAGTAGACGATCTCAAACTGGAAGCGTCCACAACGCTCGGGGACATGGTGCGCTCAATTTACAAAAGCAAGAGCATGCTCGTTGCAAAAAAACTTTTGATTTGGTTTGACTTTTTAATTTGCAGCTCATTTTAATTTTGTTTCTGCTTTTTCTTTTGTTCGTCTTTTTTGACTTGCACACATTCTCATTTTGTTTCTGCTTTTTGTTTTGTTTATCTTTTATTTATTTGCAGTACATTTTCATTTTGTTTTGTTTGTGCTTTTTCTTTTGTTTGTCTTTTTTAATTTTCAACGCATTTTCATTTTGTTTCTGCTTTTTCTTTTGTTCATCTTTTTTGACTTGCACACATTCTTATTTTGTTTCTGCTTGTTGTTCTGTTTATCTTTTATTTATTTGTTGTACATTTTCATTTTGTTTTGATTATTCATGTGTTTGAATTTTTTAATTTGCAGCATATTTTCATTTTATTCCTGCTTTTTCTTTTGTTCATGTTTTGTCTCTAGGGGCCACTGTAGGGTAGATTATGTTAAATGAGCTGGCAAGTTAACATTAGCACTACTCAAATAGCTATCTTTTAAGCATTTTTTTACTTTGGTCTTGATCATATGCTTGATAAACTCAGCAATAACAGACACGAATGAAGCTATAACCAGCACCCTTGAACTATTCTGAGCCTCCGTCATATTCCTGACTCATTTCTTCTAAAATCTCAATTGTTTTATGATGACATTTTTCCCCCCTACAAGTTCTGTTTAAACTGCTTTCACTAATACAGTATGATTAGTGTTTTTTGTTATTTTGTTTAGTTCATTTTCGAGCACAATATTTTGTGTTGCATTATTTCATACATTAAAATTGTATTCCTTAAATAAAGTATTGGGACACCCCGTTTTTCAGCATGTGGGCTAGGTCCCTTTACTTCCAGTGAAGGGCAGTCTTATGGCCTTTAGCTTACCA
Organism: Rhabdalestes septentrionalis; assembly: GCA_037832545.1. Lineage (NCBI taxonomy): Eukaryota > Metazoa > Chordata > Actinopteri > Characiformes > Alestidae > Rhabdalestes > Rhabdalestes septentrionalis. Next base: position 8,217,613 of record JBBMFX010000122.1, read on the forward strand.
TAAATATTCTGGACAATGCCATGATTCCAAATTTGTAGACACAGTTTGGGAAAGAACCTTTTCTATCCAAGCATGACGGAGCCCTGTGCACAGAGCAAGGTGGTTGGATGAGTTTGGTATGGAAGAACTTGACTGGCCCTCACAGAGCCCTGACCCTAACCCCATCCAACAGATGAACTGGAATCGAGATTACCAGCCAGGCTTTCTTGACTAACACTAGCACCTGGCGTCTTTAAATCCTCGTCAGAAAGGCACAAATTCCTACAGAAACACTTCAAATTCTTGTGGAGAGCCTTCCAATAAGAGTGGGACCAACTCCATATTACATTTACATTTACGGCATTTAGCTGACGCCCGTATCCAGAGTGACGTACAACAGTGCTCAAGTAATCCACAACAGTATCAAGGACCTGTAGAGCAAGATTTAAGTCAATATCCACCAAT